>OU015764.1:6004681-6281609 GCA_907173295.1 Fagus sylvatica | reverse complement strand
ATCCGAATTTTTTCTCTTTCATATATATATTTTTTTTGGGTCTTTGTTTTTGGAGATGGAAATTTGACCAAGACAATTCTGCAAATTGTGAATGGCATTTATTTGTGAGAGATGTGAGCAAGATGGAGTTTCAAAGGGATGAGAGATAGAGTTCCTGAGTTACTAAGTGAGGAGAGAGAGTTTATGCAAAAAAAAAAAGGATAAAATAGTTTTAGCTCATAAACAGTAGTCGGTATTAATACCAACTACTGTAACATGATATATTTTTTTGAGCAAAAGTAAAGCACCGGATAGGAGCTTGTTTGTGTGATTTTTTTGCTACAGTGGTAACTACTTTACCTAAAAAGTGTGTTTAACTCTCTGGATGGGAATGCTCTAAGGTTTGTATCATCATTCACTTGGAAAATCTTCATGGTTGTTTTGATGATGAAAATTCTAGTATTAGGCACATGAGTCGCGTGTGTTGAAACTAAAATTTTGTGTTTTTCTTTTATACTGTGAGGTTATTCAGCAAAAATTTTTTTTTTTTTTTGTGTTTTTCTTTACTAAATAATATGCCTGAATAAACCTTTAACAAACAATATCTCTATAATCACAACTTTGAACATAATTTTGTGTACAACTTATTATCGTAACATCATATAAGTGGTTAACACGTATTTTATTGGAATCCACCATTAGTCCCACTTGCATGTTTCACCAACCAACGCATAACACATCAACCGATTGTATCTAAAATTATGGAAAATTATACAATTAGAAGATGAATAATGAAGTCATATGGTACCACAATTCATTTAACGAGGAAACTTAGAAATTTCACACATTCACTAATAAAAGGTTTAGTGAATACTGCATAGTGAAACCTCTCATCTTAGTTATCTCAAAATGTAAAACATAACATCTTTCTTCTTCTTATTCAAAGTTTATTTATTTATTTTCTTTCTTGAAATCTTCATTCAGAGTTGAACTCATGGTTGAGCAGGGATAGAAGGATATTCTTGTTTTGTATCTCATCATTGTTGTCTGCCAAAGCTTAAAAGCGAATGACGCGCCCTCTCTTCAATATTTCACGCAACCCTGTTTTCTTCACTTTGAAGGAATGGGCCTTGGATTAGATTTTGAATAGGCCCCAAAGATGACCAAGCATCAGTCCTAAATAACGTTTACCAACCAATGTTCACAACCTTTCGGGGGCCCAACTTGAAAAATGGTAGACCCAATTTGCAGACTGACCAAGTCCTCAAGCAAGGTATTCTGTCTGTTGTTGTCACCTTTACACTGTGGGCTGTTCGATATTTCGTTTTCAACATACGGGCCCTATGCTTTCTCCTTCATTGTTTATCCTCCACTTTAATTTTAGTAAGCAAAAACAAGATTTATGGGCCTAGCGGTGGAATATTTCCATTTCCCAGTCCTCCTAATTCTTTAAAAAGTGTAAATTTGTTCCTTGTTATAATTTACCAAATCTATTCATTTTTTCCAAAATTGATCCCCACAACAAATTTAAAATAAAAATTGTAGATGATGGGAAACTTTCTCAAGGCAGAGCCCTTTGGATCCATGTCTAAGAAGTAAATCCCGAATACTTAACCCCATCCGTAAGAACCAAATATCATGAGAGTGAGTCTCCAGAGTTTAACCGTTCGGGCCAACTCTAGCAAGCCTTACAAAGTTAAAAGCTTTTTTTTTTTTTGCGCTAAAAGAGAATGTTATTACTAAAACATACGGAACAAATCTCTAAGTCAAGCTCTTTTAAGAGAGAGAGAGAGAAAGAGAGATTCTCCTTATTACAACATAAAAGAGATCAAGAGAAAGAGCTACCTTGGCTCAGGCATGAGCAGCTTATTTTTCATCTCTCCTGACCCATTATAACTTACAAAAACTAAAACAAGAAGCTGACTCTAGGGAGTGAGAACTCAGTGCAATAATCCTCCAAGAAGTTAAAAGTTACGATTGAAGTTGTCACTGACTGGATTAAAAATTCACAACTTATAACTTACAAGTCAGTAGTCACAAGCACCAAAACCTGAGACAGCACTTTAGTCACACAGGAGCAATTTACCTGGTAATCTGAATGTTGGTGTCCAGACTAACAACGTTGTTGAATAACCGCCTAACTGTCAATCAGGCAAAGCAAATCCATGCACAAATTCTCATAAACGGTCTCAACCACTTGGAGTCCCTCTTAGTCCGCCAAATCACTCTCTCAACTTCCATTTACCCTAAAAGTGTTGCTCAAGCTCAATATCTGAAACTAATTCTTTACCAATTGCAAAACCCAGATGCCTTTTCTTGGGGTTGTACAATCCGGTTCTTTTCTCAGCATGGCCAATTCAAAGAAGCATTTTTGCTTTATGTTCAAATGCAAAGACTAGGTTTGTGTCCAACCACATTTGCTGTTTCTTCTGCTCTAAGGGCATGTGCTAGGATTGAGTATAGGATAGGTGGAGTTTTAGTACATGGTCAGGTTCATAAATATGGATATTGTAGTTGTGTTTACGTGCAAACAGCACTTGTGGATTTGTATTCGAAATTGGGTGATATGGTAACTGCACAGAAGGTGTTTGACGAGATGGTGGAGAAGAATGTGGTTTCGTGGAATTCTATCTTATCTGGGTATTTGAAATCTGGGAGTTTAGCTGAGGCTCAGAGGGTGTTTGATGAGATTCCAAGGAAAGATGTTATATCTTGGAATTCAATGGTTTTGGGGTATGCGAGAGTAGGAAATATGGACCAGGCGTGCTCTTTGTTTCAGCAGATGCCGGAGAGAAACACGGCTTCTTGGAACTCATTGATTAGTGGTTATGTTGATTGCGGGGACATAGAATCAGCAAGAAGCATTTTTGATGCAATGCCTCAAAGAAATAATGTTTCTTGGATCACAATGATTGCTGGGTACTCGAAATGTGGGGATGTTGAGTCTGCTTGCAAACTCTTTGATCAGATGGATGAGAAAGATCTGCTCGCATTCAATGCAATGATAGCTTGCTATGCTCAAAATAGCCAACCTAAGGAGGCCATTGAGCTGTTCAACCGGATGCTTGAGCCAAATGTAAATGTTCAGCCAGATGGACTAACTTTGACTTGTGTTATATCTGCTTGTTCACAACTAGGAGATTTCAAATTTGGGTCTTCGGTTGAGTCATATATGAACAAGTTTGGTATTGAACTCGATGATCATTTGGCTACTGCTTTAGTTGACCTGTATGCAAAGTGTGGAAGCATTGATAAAGCATATGACCTGTTTCATGGTTTGGGGAAAAGGGATTTAATTGCATACTCTGCAATGATCTTGGGATTTGGGATAAATGGTAAGGCAGTTGATGCGATCAAGTTGTTTGAAGAGATGATAAATTCCCATATTTGCCCTAACTTAGTCACCTACACTGGACTGCTAACTGCCTATAACCATGCTGGTTTGGTTGAAGAAGGCTTCCGATGCTTCAACTCCATGAAGGACCATAGACTTATGCCTTCAGCTGATCATTATGGAATCATGGTTGATCTTTTAGGCAGGGCAGGACGATTAGAAGACGCATATGAGCTAATAAGGAGCATGCCCATGCAACCTCATGCTGGGGTTTGGGGAGCTTTGCTTCTTGCTTGCAGGTTACATTACAATCTTGAGCTTGGGGAGATAGCTGCTCAGCATTGCTTTAAGCTGGAGCCTGATACAACTGGTTATTGTTCTCTTCTGGCCAACATTTATGCTTCTGTCGAAAGGTGGGATGATGCCAAGAGATTGAGAAAGGTTGTGGGGGAGAAGGGATTCACTAAGATACCTGGGTGTAGTTGGATGGAATCCATTTGACTCTTCATAATCGGAAGATCAGGCATATACTGCATGCTTAGAAACCAAAAATTGTACTATAATTCTGGTTTTTGTTGGCAACTCACGAAGTTGTTGCAGTTTTGCATGACTTGGGTTTAAGTTGAAAACGTCCATAAGTTCTATTCTATCAAGGTAGTTTAGCCTAAAAGGACTAAGGCTAAAGCCAAGGAAGGATATACTTTCCCTTTTCAACTTGATGACCTTAGTGTTGGAAATTCCTCTTCGTTATGTTTAAGAGGTATGCTTCTCAGTGGACCGTACTCAGCTGGAAAACACAATTCATCACTTGTTGGAATAGTTTGAGGTATGGAGGGTCTGCAAATAACAAGATTAAAAAAACTGTTCATTCTTTAATTCTTTGGCCAAGCAAGGTGCAGACATACAAGTTCTGATGTTAGCAACTCTCCTAGTTTCTCTAAGAAATTTAGTATTGTTAATTTTGTACTTGCAACATCTGTATGCGTGTATAAGATTCATATGCATTACTTACCCCAATCCTTTGTCAAGTTCAATAATAGAGGTGTTGTTTTACAAACATGTCTGCAGATTATGTAATATGCCTTCTGAATTCAACTTTTATGTAAGTTAATTTTCTGAATCTCTCTCTACTGGTATATAAAAGACTTGGTCTACGGTACGAATGTGATACCTTTTCAATTCAAATCTTTATCCATCTAAGAAGGATAAAAAGGAAAGAAAAAAAATCAATCAATCAAGAGGCTAGAAACATTTTACCATAACATTAAATAAATAAATTAAAGGAAAGAAAAAAAAAAAGCAATCAATCTAGGGGCTAGAAACATTTTACCATAACATGTAAATAATTAATAAAAAAATTGAGGTGACCAATTGATTGAGAAAGTAGTTCATGTTTATGCACCCAGAGAGATACATTTCTGCAAAAAAAAAAAAATTATAAAAAAAATCTTATAATAATATCAATAATTATATTTGTCTACCTGATTTGGAGCTATGCCCTTTAATTTATATATTAATTGTAGTAATAAGTCTCAGCAAAAAAAAAAAAAAGTCTCAGCATGATTCCGTCAGTTTGCATATTTTAATATTTTAAGAAAGTAATTGGAGTGTCACCATTCACCCACTATAACAACTTGTTTGATTTTTTTTTTTTGAATGAATTATAGCTATTGTTGCTTAACCAATACGTTTGTAATTCATATCAACTTGGCCAAATTTAGGGGGACAAATGGGTCTTTTTAATCAATGGAAATGTGGGTTTGTCTGTGAACTTTGGAATCTTTAGAAGGAGATGACACTGCCAAGATTAGTTTTGGCACCAAAGGTAAGCAAGGTATCAGATTCCAATATATCACTGTACGTCCGATCGAAAATGTAATTTTACAAAAGCTGAGAAAAACCTTTCAAAATTTCTCTCTATGCATTATAGTTTTTGGCTAAACCTCTATTATATGAAGATTGAAGCCAAGCCAAACCTGTATTATATGTAGTCAATAAAAAATGCAGAAGGCAAAGTCTGCTGAATTAAATACATAAATTAATATTTTCATCCTACAATAACTTGACGTCAATCTCAGACTCTAATTTTGTATATTGACCTTTATCCAACGGAATATGCATATTTAACATGAAGCTAAGAGACAGTGCTTGCTAACACAATAATGCATGCGTTATTATACCACATACATAAAAGGAGAATTTGTAGATTGAAAATGAAGTCACTTTCATCAGACTTTTATCATGATGTAGATAATAGCTTTACTTACAATAACTCTTCTAACTGGTCTTTACTCTTTAGTGGCCACAATGAATTGGCCGGTTAATTTGTAATCGTCATCAAAGCCATTCAAATCTAAACATCAATTAATGTAATTTAAAATTCTCGGTTCATAAGTCAAAAAAAGAAAAGAAAAAAGAGAAGTAAATAATTAAAGAAATGATATAATCTTTGGTTGAAGATGCACGCCCCAAATTCGAATGGGTAATTAAGCAGCACCAGAAAGTGTGGTTCAATTTTATTCCTTAGTTCTTCTCTATTCCCCAAAGGTTTAGTTAAAAAAAAAAACACCTTGTTACCAAATTATAGCTCACAAAAGATTTACATAATAATCATGTCACACCGTACACGATTCATTTTGTGTGCTGCATAAATAAAGTGTTTATTAAATGAATTCATATAGATGTAACTTGTAAGGATAAACTTATCTACCATATATTATATAATAAAAGTTTGATATTAAAATCTCATGATCATACAAATTGATTTTTTTTTTTTATTGCTCTAGCAAAATAAGATTATTATTTATTTTTGTAAATCAAATGGATACAATTTTTTTTTTTTTTTTTTATAAAGTGATGTGTTATAAAGACATTAAAATTGCTAACATAATTTGTTCTAAGTAAAACTCCATTAACAAATTTCAAGAAATTAAAAATACTGCTTTGAGTAAAAATTAAATACAAAAATTTTCAAATACAAAATATAACTATGGGAGTTTTATTAATATTTTAATAATATATTACAATTTTTTTTAATAAAAATTTGGTCTTACACGCCATGTAATTTGAAGTATTTTTTTTTTCAATTTTAATTATATTATTGTAATATTTTATTAGCTTACATTTGATTTTTGATTAATCTGACATCACACGGGGACTTAATGCTAGTAACTACAATAGTTTTTTTTTTTTGTTAGTGACTACAATAGTTTTATATATAGCCTAAATAATTAATATTTTTGCATTATTTTGTACGACAAAAAATGCAAATCAACGAAAATGTGTTTTACTTCAATTCCCTGTACTCTTTAATCTTTATCTTTAGGTGTAAGTGAAATTTAATAGATTTAGAAGAGTTTATTTTCATTAACTTATTTTTGTTTTAAAAACAAGATGGCAAAGATATAAACTAATAAAAGTTTAAAAAATTATAGATAAATTGTTATTTTAATTGTTAAGTTAAAGCAAACCTAGAGAGAAAGAAATAGCTTTTTAATCCACGTCGATGCAACCTACAAGACTTGAAAATTACAAAAGCACAGGAATTTAAAAGGCTAAGACGTTAACTTCGAAAAGAAATAGAAATAGTAAACTTAAATATTATTAGTCTCTCATTCCCACGCAAAAAGTAAAAACCACCAACTACCATTCTGTCCTCTCTAACTTCCCTTCTTCCTTCAAATCCCTCCAAAACCAAAACCAAAACCAAAACCAAACACAAACCCAAACCCACATAGACATAGCCTTTTCTTATTACTTTCTTGATCAGTACGCAGTACTCTTAATTAATATTAATCTATATTTTTATATATATATATATGCCTGAGAAAAGTTTCCGGCGGAGAACTCAGGTGACAGGCGGTCGGAAGAGCAGGCAGCCGAACCCATCTCCGTCGCCACGTCGGAGGACCCCACCGCCACGGAGATCTGTTAGGCAGGGTTCTTCGAAGCCTATTAGGATCTTGAAGCGTTGCTCTTCGGACCCGATGCTTTGGAGTAATAGTTCGACTAGTGTTAGCAGCAGCTACAGCGATGATGATCGGAGTTTGAGGTCTGAGGGTGGTGTTCTTTATCGTCCACAGACATGTACCGACGTGTTTGGGTCCTCGTCTTCCTTCAGTTCCTTGCCGGGTTTCTCTTCTCAGACTCAGAGTTACGAGGTAATGACTCAAATTTTGGTTTTTTATTTTTTATTTTTTATAGTTGTAGATGGTAATAGAAGATTTGTTATTGTTGAGATTTTTAAAATATAAATGGTGTCTATTATGGGTTATTAGGAGTCTAATCCTAGTCTTTTTTTCTTTTTTCTTTTTTCTCAATCACATTGATTATGATCCATTGTTTGCATTTCATTTCTATACCCCTTGAGCCCCTCCAAAAGATGAAAGAAAATAAAAAGGACAAAATTTTAATTGAACAATCCTCATACAAAATATAAAAATTATACTAAATCTAAATGAAATATAAATACCGCCAAGACTTTTTTTCTCCTACATTTTAGGGGTGGCGCGGTTGGGTGGATTTTGGATAGGGTCATAAATGGGTTAGACATATAATTATCCATTATTGAATCTTATATGTCTTCATTGAGGAAATCAAGAATGCCAACTAGTATGGTTGCCCATTATTGAGTTGTGTAAACCATTTATGAATAAATTCCTATTTTTGGTTTGTACATTGAATTGTTAAGCATTAAGCATTAATACATCTCCCCTTTCTTGAGTCCAAACTCCATTGAGTTGTATTAACCATTAATACGTGCCCATCTTTTGGTTTGTCCATTGAATTGTATAAACCATTAATAAATACTAACATGTCAATGTGGAATAATCACATGCTTTCTGAATTTAATCATTTCCGGTTTATATTTGTCACCTGGCCATGAACTTTAGGACTCCAAACATTGTGCTTGGTATGCCTAAATAGTGTGAAGGTTGTGGAATGCAGGGATACAAGAAAGATTCGAAGGTGGTGGTTAATGTGACAGTTGAAGGTAGTCCGGGACCAGTCCGGACCCTGGTTAAGTTAGGGGCAACTGTGGAGGAGACCATAAAGGTTGTTGTACACAAATATGGCGAAGAAGGGCGAACTCCTAAGCTTGATCGGGATGCACCAGCCTCTTTTGAATTGCATCATTCCTATTTCAGTCTTAAAAGTAAGTAAAAATTATGATTTTAAGTTTAGTTGCACTGGCATAGTTGCATTTGCACAATGTTAGGCTTCAAATCTAATGATTTTGTGTAGGATTTATTTTATTAGTGCTTTTGTCTATTCTACCACCAAAGAAAGCTACGTTTAACTAAATGGATGTGTTACTGTTTGATGTTTGACCAATATGCTGACATGATTTCTTGTAGAAAGAAAATCTCTTTAAATAAATTTTCCCTTCAAAGTTGAGATGTACAAACCATTACTTTGTTCATTAACTAGATAGCTGCCAGATTTTTATGCTGTCTTGTTAGACACAAACTTTGAAAATTGTTGATTATGACTTGGGGACTCCCTGCATTTCAGCCTTCAAATTCTGAACAGAGAGGTCTATTATGCAATTACAGTTAATTGAATTTTAATAATTAAACATAGTGCAATCTGAAGCCTATTTCTGATAAAAAAAATTTACCTTAGGGTGGAATTCAAAGCATCCATATCATACATATGGAGACTCTTTTAGAAATTATGATTTGGCACATTCTAATAAGCTGTTAGCCCTAAAGTGACCAATAAACATTGATAGCAGGTTGTCGCCAATCAATATCTGATTGTGGTATTAAGTCTAAATGTACACCAGTGAATTTGAAAAGAAGAAATAAATAAATAGATTAAAAAGGGGACACTCCATAATCCATATGCCTCCAATTAAACTTATGCTAAACTGTTTATCTTTGTTTTGATTGAATAGGTTTGGAAAAATCCGAATTAATTGGGGATGTTGGTAGCAGAAGCTTCTATCTTCGAAAGAGTAGCAGTGGTCATAGTAGTAGTGGAGCATCTCCTAGCACTTCAGGAATTGTTCTGGCAAGAGAAAACTCTCCCCCACCAATTCCACCTCCTGCATTCTTACTCCCATCTGTAATTGCCCGAAAGATCAGTAAGATTGTTAGAAGAACCCGTAGGCTTTGGAAACTCTTGGTCTGCATGGAATGAGGATGACCAAACCACCATATCGATTGTTTGAGTAACAAACCTATTATTTATGTTACTCTTAACAACAACCATTATTTTTCTTTCTGAAATTCTTTCCCCTTTTCTCTTCAATACACAATCCCCTTTTCTTTCATACAATATGTACATAATACCAAATCAAACCCTCATTGGCTGTATCAATCATTTGCTGCGCAAATTGCTGTAAAGATACCCATACCCCTATTGCAAGTTCAAAGTATAAAATGAAAATTTAAGTTTTCAACGTGATTACTACTCTTTGAAGTCACTCTTTGAAGTCATATGCTATTTGTTTAGAAGTCTGCTATGAGCTTGTCATGTTCTGCCTTACACTATCTTAAGTAAATGTTTTTGTTAGCACAATCAATTTTCAGATTCATTGTTTTTTGGCCAGAAGAAAGAAACACAGCCAAATAGTTGAGAAATACAGAATTTATAAACATTTTGAGTAAAAATTGATGGGAAAGAGTAATATGGCAATATATTGAAAGGAAAGCTCAATTATTTGCTCTCTCTTACATGTGGGTTTGCCGAGAGTATATCTTATATATCAGATATAGGCATCTTTCATCTTTCCTTTCACAGTATGTGGATCTTACATGGTAATTGTGGGACTCACAACATTATTTTCTTTCTTTGTCCGAGGATGTAATAAGTAAAGAGAAATAGCAACTTTCAATAATTGAATTTTCAAATAAATAAAGAAGAGCTTTCTCTTTGGCTTTGTCCTATTGGTTCGGCAAAACTAATTACAAAAATGTCGGTTTGACGTGCTCAAGTGAAATCAATATTCAATAATTTAATATTACTGTCACTAGAGACATAAGTCAATAATTTTGGTTATTCTTCACCAACATGGTCTGGAAAAGAAATTTGAGGATCCAATCAAAGCTTTCCTTCCAATGGAGCGAAACGTTTTAGTGAACGTCTTTATCCCGTGGACGGTGGAAGCTCCAAATGTCTCTTGTCATTCATGCCCTTGTGTAAAGAGAAAAGAGCACCACCTAATACTAATAGTCCAAAATGAATATGGTGTTGAAACCACTATTTCCCCTAGCATTCATATTAGTCTCATAGAAAATTCATTGCCGCTGGCCAGATAAACCAAAGTGAATAAATTCATCCCATCAAGCCTAATTAAACTCGTGAACCAAATGAACTGAATGCAGTCATAAAGTGATGAGCATCCATGGTGAGGATGCCACATTAATAGGTTTGCCTGCTTGTGCTTCTGACTCTGTATTGATGATTGATGCCATATTAATCGGTATATGGGCCATATGGGGGGTGTCAACTCCTTTTGGGGTTTCAACTTTCAAGTCATAGTGAGGCAAAGAGGAGGGGACAATCAAAATTTAAGATAACAAAGGATCTATTTATATTGGAAAATAAATTTGTCACAATTAGGATTTTAAAGATTTAATCGACTAATCGGTGTTATATCATTTATAATTTTAAATAACGTGTTATTCTATGTAAGGTTAAATCCAAGAAAATGATTCTCAAAATGGATCCTCTAATTGAAGATGGATTTTTTCTTGAATTTGTATTGTCCCTCCAAGCATTGCAAAAAAAAATTCTCCAATTGTTGACATAATTCCTCAATTATCCCTATGTTTCCCATTGAATCAGTATACTCTAAATGACGTGTTTGTATAATTGCCAAATTTCCGGAACTACAAAATATATATCAACTTGCCAAATTACATGCATTGCCGTTTCCTCACTCTAAAGTCAAAATTCATTTTCGTGTTTGACCATTGAGGCAGTCAAACATGATCTGTCTGGACTTGGTCCAACGAGCCAACAAAATAAATTGTGACTTTTGAGTTCTTAGGGGTTAATGTAATTTATAATTGGGCCTACATCTGTATTTGGGCTTAAATTGATTTATAAATGGCCTCCAATAAAATAGTTCCTTCGGCCCTGAAAGCCTGTTTGGAGACAGTTTAATTGGGTTAGGTTGTTTTGTCTCTCTATTGTTGACATGTTTTGGATGGCTGGATGCTCCTGTTCTTCTTCTTCCGTCTCTTTCCAAACCTACAAAAAGAAAGTTACAGGTTTACGTATGGAAAATGTATAACTGATATCTCATTCTCATACAAGAAAATCTTATCTAAATAGATTCTTTTGCCAACTTTCCATGATATGAATGTATCTATGCTGGAGGAAGTCATCTTGATATTGTTAGTGTTCTGTTAAAAGACTCTTTATCCAATTAATGAAATTTCTGAATTTTCTCAACAACAGCAAAAAAAAAATGTATCCATGCAAGCGTAGTGTTTGTGTATATTATAATTTTGTGTAAACAAAAAAAAAAAAAAAAAAATCAGATACTTTGTTAGTAGCAAATGTTAACCAATTAATTAAAACATGTCATTCTTGTTAGAATATAGGAAAACATTCTTTTATACAATGATAATCGATTTTGATTAGCTAACTTGATCTAGATATGCAAGTTTGGTTTCGATCTCAATGAGTTTCAATCATATGCCTGGAATTTGAAACTTGGAGCATCTCCAAATGAGAAGTCAAAAATGAATGGATGACTGATGTGATAAATTGAAGGTTCAAATTTTGATATCTTTAATGGCTAATATGACGAATTGAAGGTTCAAATTTAATATCTCTAAAGTTAGACATTTCAACCGATATGTCAAATTTAAAATTAACATCTACAAAATTTGAAATTTGACCATTCTTTGGGGAGATGTCTAATTTGACGCCTCCCGCTATGATGTCAAATGACACATCAAATGTGATGTCAAATGACACATCAAATTTAATATATCTTTCGGACACAATCAAATGATTTTATTATTATTATTATTATCTTTTATGTTGGTTGAGGTCATGTGGATTTGGAGTATCTTTAAAGATGTTGTTAGTAATTTTCAATGTCGTGCAATCTTTGTGTTTCTTTTGCTCCAATCAAAATTATTCACATAGATGTACTTGTGACCATCAGTTTGAATTTTTTGTTGCTAATTTGAAGCTAGACGTCATTCCCAATTTTAGTCTATCACGTACTCTTATATCACCTAAATCATGTCTATCATTTTATTCAAAAAAAAATATCACCTAAATCAAATTTTGTATTTGATATAATGATATAAAAATGAGAGAAAAGAAAATGTAAGGAGGATGAAAAAAAAAGAAACAGATATTAATACTTTTTATTATAAGTATTTGGTATAGGAAGTCTCAATTGAGCTAAGAGACTTATGGTTATTAAATTTCTATTATATTATTGTATTGAATTGTTTTTAATAAATTAGAAGAATAAGATTATCATATCACTTATATAATATATTTTCTCTTCTATTATCCTCATATTTTGGAAATATTAAAACAGTAAATTCGAATAGAAAAGAATCAACTCTCAACTTTTTTTATTCCTCATTTTTACTATATTAAATAAGAGAAAATAACGATCCATAGGTTCTTTTCTCTCCACTTTTCTTATTCTCATACTTTTCCACCTAACCTCTTAGGTTGTAGGTTGTTGGAGAGATAAAGAGAGTGTCAAGTAATAGGTGGGAAATTTTTAGGTCCCGCCAAACGTTTCAAAATTTGTAATATTTGTGTATGTTCTGATAAAATGTTGTGTGTGCTTTGATAAATATCTGTTAGGTGTTGTAAAATGTGTATAGTTTTGTAAGAAAGTTAACTTTATTAGAAATTCTACCAGAATTCACACATTTTATTTTTACAACAGTAAATACACATTTATCAATTCGGACACAACATTTATCATAAAACACACAAATTTTATCAAAATTAACAAAAGTCCTGTGACGGGACCTAAGTGTTCCCCGTAATAGGTTGTCCTCTTGCCCCCAAAAAGGGCAAAAGTTAAAAAAGAAGAAGGCGATGGTTTTCTTGTGTTCAGCTTGCTTGTCATAGAAGTAGAGGTGAAATATGTTTCACTTTCTTTTCTTTTCTTTTTTCTTTTTTATTATCTATCGAGTAAAAAATCAAATAGAATGAAAAATCAATCACAACTAAAGCCTACAGGCCACGTGAATTTGTGAGCATCAATTCATCAGTTTCATGTTCTAGCTAACAAAACAAAAAATCGGTTTTTATATAAATACAAGCTCTCAAACCAAAAGGCACATCATAATAAGTAGCATTGTCATCTTAAGCCTATGGATAAGCGAGATGAGGATAGAAGATAGGAAATTGAAAGATAACTTGAATATACTAATTTTAGAATATTACGGTCACATTCCTCTCTATTTTTATTTTCTCTCATTCCATTTTAAACCTAAGGAGGAATAAAAAGAGAGGCCTAGTAAGTCAAATATCGTGATCGTTTCTTTGGGGAGTAGGATACACCATTAGGTAAAGAAGTTTTTTACATTATAACTACTTAATTTGTATTTATGCCTTCATTATCGACAAAACAAAAAAAGGCTATCATGGATTAACAATAATGCATGCCTGAATCCCATTAGAGCATTAACAAGGGATTGGGTCCAACTAAAATTTTGTTAACCAATCCCTATTATAAAATATATATATATATATATATATATATATATATATATATATATATATATATAAATATATATCGCATTGGGCTATTGAATAAAAAATTAATAAAATCGAAATCTACAAAGTTGCTTAGTCTTCATTGGAAACTTGAGTAACGAGTAGGTCTTTTTTTTGGAGAGTTATAGTGCGTGTTTGGTACACGCAACTCAAACAGTGATTCTGTATTCAAATCCAAAAAATCGCGGGTTCCACACTAAAAAAACTTGTTTGGTACACGTGATTTAAATGAGGATTGGAATCTCAACTTGAATTTTATGTGGGTCCCATGCCAAATTTGAGTTCAGTCATTTGCTTGTTTTTTAATCCAATCCAGATTCAAATCTGGACTGAATTCATGTGGGTCCCAGACAACGTAATTTTTAATTCATTTCTCTCTCCCTTCAAGATCTGTCTTCTCTCTGTCGATCTCGCGCCATTCCTTGCTCCTACAAACGGCGCCATCCCCTGCTCCCAAACGACGCCAACCTCTGCTCCCACAAGCAGCGCCGATCTGGTGGCTTTGCAGATGGGTTTGGTGGAGATTTTTTATGGGTTTGATGGTGAAATCGTGGTGGATTTGCAGATGTTTTGTGGGTTTGATGTTGAAATCATGGGGATTTGCAGATGCGACGCTGATCTAATGGGTTTAATGGCTTTGCAGATGGTGGATGGGGTATGGGTTTTGTGGGTTTGATGGCTTTGCAAAGTCGACGTTGACGTCGTGGTCGTTGGAGCCGAAGATCTTGAACTGGTGGCAAACCAAGTTGACCAAGAAGAGCTCCTCTGCAAAGTCCACTCGCAAGGCTAACAGATTACATTTTCAACCAAGAAGAGCTCCTCTGCAAGTCTGGGGAAGGGGACGTGAGGTCTGAGTAAAAATAAAAAAAGGAAGAAGAAAGGAGAGAAATGGGGGAGGGGGGATGTATGGCTGGTGGGGGAAGTAAAAAGAAAAGGAGGGGGTACGTGGGTGGTGGGGGAAAAAAGGGGAAAGAAAAAAAAATAATAATAATAATATAATAATAAAATTTAAGTCTAGAAACCAAAACTATGTACCAAACATAATTTTTTTTTTTTAAATTGTGATTTCAGTTCTGAAACCAAAATTACGTACTAAACATAATTTTTTTTACAATCTTGAATTCAAATCAGGATTAAAGTACCAACTTCAATAAAGTAAAAAATCACGAAACCAAAACAAAAAACGAAAACACGTACCAAACAGACCCATAGATAAATAAAATAAAGTGGAGACTCATTTTTTAATCTTTAGTTGGTGTAACTACTTGAGCCGGATGAGAGGAAACTTTCACATCTGATTTGGAAGGAGGATATTTTATAGGATCCTACCCAAAATTTTCTTTTGCTAGGCTCATAGTTAAAAAACCTACTTTCTAGCTAAAACAATTTCAAGCTATAGTGCATTGCCAAAATAGACTTGTACAGTAGTTTAGCAAAATGAATTTTTAAATTATTTTTTTTATCATTTCTCTCTCAATTGAGTTGTGTGATGGTTGATCTAGGTTATGGATAAACTCGAGCTTGTTTAATAATAAAATGAACTAACTTGAAAATATAATTATTTGCTGATGAATTTGAGTTAAAATCAAGTTCAAAATAAAACAAAATAAATATTCTCAAATTTTTAATACTTCATCAGGTTGATTTTCTTTGGAACCCTCCCTAGAGTATAGATATATGTCTTCAACCCGTGACAGAGGATACACTCCCAATCTCGTACGAAATCATTGGTGAATGGTGATGAGCCGAAAGTGACCGAATCTGTTCAAGGTCATTTTGCCTTTGCGAGTTGTGACGAGTGACAACTGATAACACAGCATTGAGTTTGGCATACCATACCATATACAAATCCCCTATCACTTGTTTTTGGTGAAGGTAGTGTCCGGTGGGGGTACGTACCCTTTTGTTTTCTTACGTGCATCCCATGTATTTACAAAAAGAAACATATACTTGAGAGACTTATTTAATTAAAAGTCCTTTTTTGGAATCTGTCACTGGCATGTAATTAGAAATAAATAAATTAATATGCAGAATAAAGTTTATTCTAAAAAAAACAAAAATTTATAAGTGGCTGGACGCCTGGACAATAGGTTTCTCTCAAAATTCCAGCCCTCCCTAGTTATGATCGGACTTGGATAGTGTGACGGCTAGCTAGAGCCTAAAAGGACATCATTTGACCGGTCCCATTCAGTACGTATATCATCATACGGTATACGAACTTATGAATTTACTATCTTTTTTTTTTTGCTGATCATGAATTTACTATCTTATTATTTCTTGGATATGAATATTTATAAACGTGTCACATCTGAGGAAGGAGCTAACATTTGAGGTTTTACGAAATAATAATCTCGACACACATTATTAGAAAATGACACATCTTATTATCTTGTTAAAATATGATACTCTCTATTCATTTTTTAAAGGGGTGTCAATTTCTTAAATAGGGTGGATACTGTTACTTCGTACCTCTTCAAGGGAGGTTGTTGTAATTTATCATTGAATATAATATGTGCATTTAAGGTACTTGTTAATAGCTGACCCAATTTCACTTGCATTTTAATTAAATCATACTGATTTCATCATGCTTATATAAGCAATTGTGATGTTAATTCATGTATCTCATATATAAATAACAAAAGAGGACCCAATTTTACTAGATTTATTAAGAAATTAATTAATTTCATCAAGATGATATAAACAATTGTCACGTTAATTCGTGTATATCATATATAAATAACACACGAAATCTCTTTTTGTACAATTGTTATATAAGTATGAAATTAATAAAATTTATTTAATATTTTTGTTTTCATTGTAAATGATATGATTAAAATAATTGAAGTTCGTTCCATTATAATTACCCTTTATCATAAAGTCAAAAACAGACTTTACCAACTATAGATTACGATGTGTACTTGTCAGTTATTACTTTAAGGTATCGAGATTTCTTATTAACGAGTATCCTAAGTATATAACCTCTTTTCACATGAGATGGATTTCATAAGTATGAAACTCACCTCATATGAAAGATGTTGCGTATCATTGTTATACAAGATATCTCATTACGTGTTATGTTTCTTTTATGGGTTTTGTTAACCAGTGTCCTTAGGGCAATGGTTAAGGAGCATTAAATGCTTCTACTTTATAGGAAGTAATGAAGTTTTAATATTAAAATAATATATAGAAAGACTAAAATACCCTTAAAAGTTGTTTTTGTATTATTTTAATATTAAAACTTCACTACTTCCTATAAAATGGAAGCATTGAATGCTTCTTTAACCATTGCCCTAAGGGCATTCGTTAACAGGACCCTTCTTTTATTACCTCTCGAAAGGGTTGAGTTGAGTGCAACCAATACCATAGTGACAACACGTGACGACATTTGTTTGTATCATGTTGTGCACGGATCCAAACGGAACCGATTTCGTTCTCTCTTCGTGTTGAGTGATAAAATTGTCGATCACTGTACTAAAGGTGATTTGATGTTTTTGTAAATGAGGGAAACATTCAAGCAAGTCACTTTCTGGGAAGCTTCGCGCCTACTCTTTAAAACTCAAGCCCATAACATTTCTCTCGAGCACTGTCTTTATTTCATTCTTCCTTAAACAACAAACAACAATAATAATACCAAACACTGTAACAAACACTGACACACTCTTTAAATTCAAACCTCTATTCGAATCCCTCTCTGAATCTCCATGAATCCACGTTCACTAACATTTAACAGGCGACGTGACGCCGTTAGGCTTCCGTCGTCGACCTCCTCCTCCTACTACAGGTCCATGCAGATCTTTCCGCCGGAGCGGCACTCCGACCTCGTTCGCTGTCGAGGTGGCCCCATCGCTGTCCCCAGAAGAATTGCTCCGGCGAAGGAGACAAGTGGGTATCCATCCACAAGGCCGACGAAGTTGCTGTTGAACGTGACGATCGAGAGGAGCTTGGGGCCGGTTCAGGTGGTGATGTCACTGGAGAACAAGGTGAGGGATTTGACGAAGACAGCGCTTGAGATATACGAGAGGGAGAAGAGGAGGCCCTTGCTGCCTGAGACTGATCCACATCGTTTCGAGCTCCACTACTCGCAGTTCAGCTTGGAGAGTAAGTTTCAACCTTTCACTTTTCACTTCTCTCTACCAATTTATTCGAATGGTACATATAATTTCATACCATTAAAATTTTATTCGAAACCAAAAGATGAAAGTAAAAGTTGCCAACAAATAGTCAGAGTGTTTTGAGATTCTATGAGTAATCTTATTTTTTTGGATAAATTATATTGATATTTCCGATATTTGATAAACTAGATTTGTTACAAAATAATTCACACTTAATTCTAAAATAATTCACGCTCCACTCCATTTTTAGAGTAGAGTTATTTTGAAAATTTTGAAATAGAGTGTCATTTGTTGAAAATAGGGTATTGCAAGTCTAGTTTCACCAAACATCAGGTGTACATCAGTGTAATTTACCATTTTTTTTTTTTTTAAAGAACTTCGGGTATCTTATTATTCTCCGGATTTTAGTATTATCTTATTAATGAATTTTTAGTTTATGCTTTAACCTCCTTTAAGCTTAAATCCTAATTTTGTCCCTACATATAAAGTGAATGATCCTATTAAATTAATTTTCTGGTTATGCCACTGTAGTACCACAAGAATCTAAAATATTAGTTACAAAAAATGAAGAAACAAATCTACGACTTATATCAGCTAATTTATAAGTAGGGCCGACCTTCCCTTTAAGCAAAATAAGCCTTCACTTAAGGCCTCGGCCAAAAAGTAAATCCTCATCAAAAAGGTCTCTCGTTAGAAGGGAAAAAAAAAAAAGAAAAAAGGCCCCGTAGCTCTAATCAATAAGGAGGTTTCATGAGAAAAAAAAATTATATATAGAATAAATAGAGTAGGAAGATGTTGGAGGTATTGTCCATTTGCCCTCACTTCTCATCTCATCTCTCTCGCAATGTCTTACTCATTTTCTCACCCTCAATCTCTCATCTCACTCTCTAAAAGAAGGCCTCGCACCTCAATTTTTTTAGAAGACTTCTTTTGCTAAAGTTCAAGTCTCACATTAATTGTTTAGATAAAAAAAAGTTGTTCCCCTACTACTTTGATTAATAAGAGCTTATATTAGAGTCTCACGTTGCGTAGGAGTAGAATTGTCTTATTTTCTCATGTATAAATAGAACATCCTTATACACAATATTGTAAGTAAATTTATAATTTCTATAGTAGAGATGTATGCAACTAGATTTCCTCCAAAAAAAAAAAAATAATTAAAAAAAAGGCTCCTTTTATATTTTTCACTTTGGGTCACAAAAATGATTAGGCGAGCCCTATTTATTAGTAGTTTCTTCCATCGTCTTAAATTCAACTTTATACCACGTACAATTTTTCTCAATCTGTGCCATCCACGCTAGCTCAACATTAATAATAGCATATAAACTCTTTTCTTTAAGACTTAGTGGGCCATTTTTGGAAAACTGATTTCTCAGATTTACATGAAAGCCCCTATATGTCGTTTTGGATTTTCAACACTAGTGCATATGTCTCGGTTTTCTTCTGTCTAATTCAACACTAGTAGTTTTGTCTTGGATTAAATTGAAAAGAAAAAAAGGAGCTATAGATTTACTTAGGGCCGGCCCAAGATAGTTAGGGGCCTAAAGCGAGAATCCTAAATGAGGCCTTTTTAGTTGAAAAAAAGAAAAAAGAAATGGTTATAAGAAAAGGGTTTTTTTTTTTTTTTAAATTGCAATATTGTTTTATAATTTTTTATAGGTTAAATACATTGTTAGTTTCTAACGTTTATACAAATTTTACTTTTGGTTCCTAATGTTTCAAACATGCACAATTGGTACCTAACGTTTCAAAAACGTGCATCATTAGTACCTATGGTGATTTTTAGTCTCTAAGTGTAAAAAAGTGAACGCAATTAGTCCCTTAAGTTTAAAAAAGTGAGTGGTATTGATCTTTAAATGGTACTATTCAAAGGCCAATAACGCTTATTTCTAATTCCTAAAGTTTAAAAACTTAGCGTTATAGGTCCCTTAGGATCAACAGTGCACTTTTTTGAGATGTTATGGACCAATTATGTGCGTTTGAAACATTAGAGACCGAACGTGTAATCTGTGTAAATATTAAGAACCAATATTTAATTCATACAATTGATATCATTTCAATTTTTAATATATTTATAATATAAAAAACAATTGAACAAATCCAAATTTCATTTTTCTTTTCAACATATTTCAACAATAGCTCAAAAACTAAAATTCTCAAATTAATTAGTTTCAGTGCTCAACTTCACAAAGTTCAAAAAATAATAGAACAAAACAAATAGCACAACTTCACTACAATAGAACAAAAAACAAATTAAAAAAAAAAAAAAAAAGAGCGAAATTTTGTACTGGGGTAGGCAATTTTGTAGTTTAGGAAGGGTAAAATTGTTATAAATTGATCAGAAATAAGGGAGAAAAGTCAAGAAAAAAACACCAACACAAAGGACTTTTAAATTTTACTTTTGAAAACGTGGAGTCTTTTAAAAAAAATATGTAGCAATATGTGAGGCCTTCTATAGCTTTCAAATTTTCTTAAAATTGGTGCGCCTCAAGCGGCTGCTTTAAGTCACTTAACACTAGGCCGGTCCTGTCATTTACTTTTTGGTGGGGTATCATTATTTTCCCCTTTTACTTAGGCTTTTGTTATTATTCCAAAAAAAAAAACTTAAGTCTTTTGTTCACAATTTGCTTCACAAAAAGTTTTCCATGCTTTTTTTTTTTTTCTTTCTTTCTTTTTGAACTTATTTTTGTATTAAATTTGGACTTGCAAACAGTAATTTTAGCACTGTTAGAGTGGGATTGATGCCTAACTTTGTGATGATTTTACATTCACTGTTTTGAGTAATTCATCATATTAATATCAATGGAAGCAATATTACTGACACAGTGAGTAAAGCGAAGCCTGGGGTGATCTCTTTTGTATGAAAGTGCGTACTAAAAACTTTATATTGAGCCCTACGAAGTGAGTGTCGTTACTTTGAGCAAGTAATGCTAGCAAGAGGACAGTGCAAATTTGTTTAGCACTCTTCTTTTTTATTCATGTGAGTGTTCGAAATTTTGATAAGTGCCTAAGCTTGTCTTCTTAATTATGCCACTACACTGGTAGGCAACTAGGCATGTTCATCTTTTTCTCATTTTCATTTTCAATCTACAAAAAATGGACCGACATTATGTGGATGGTGCAGGTTTGAAGCCAGAGGAGAAGTTGATAAATTTGGGGTCTAGGAATTTCTTTTTGTGCTATAAGCCTTCCACCTCTACGGCTTTATCTTGCTTTGAGGAAGCAAAGAAGGCAATCGCCACTGCATTTCCACTAACAAAGTTAATGGATTTTTTGTTATAGTTCTAGGGTTTTTCAGTTAATAATAGCTAGCTAGCGTGTATCTGTATATATGCTTCTTAATTTGAAGCATAATTATTTTTAGTTTGTAAATATTTCGAATCGAAAAAAGAAACTCTCCGTTGAGTTGTTCCACATTTTTCCTGCACGTGAACCGACGTACGGTCGGATTCGTGATCCCAATTCTAAGGGAATGGATTCCCTCCAGTGCACTGGAGCACTGGAGGGAGCTAGGACGCCACACGTGTCCATTTTAAGACACGTGTCCATTTTAAGACACGTGTCAGCCTGTAGCTCCCTCCAGTGCACTGGAGGTAAGCCACTCCCCAATTCTAAATAGTTCCATCGCTTTTGGTTTTACTTGCATAATAACGTGTTTAATTGTCAATTCACACGATTCTGGGTTGGCAAATTTTGGTAGCAGAAGTTGGCTAACCTTTGGTTGCAAGTTTTATTATTTGTTTTCTATAATTTGATAGTTGAAGGAGGAAAGATTTGAAGTGGGTTTGCTTAGTATTTTTAAAAATTGTATTTAAGGTGTTTTGAGAAATTGTTCTTAAGAACAATATTTTAATGGTTTTGAATATCAAAAGTTTGTTTAACATTTGCTATCTATTGTAATTTTTTTTTTAATTTGTTCTGACTTCGGAGTCCTCTAACCTTTAAACCCAAAAATAAAAATAAAAAATTGTTAAATAAAACCAACAATTCACGCTCCACCACAAACCCCCACATCCTCCCTGGCAAATCAACCTCCAATAACAAACCCATAATCCAAAACAACCACGCACAACCCACTACAAAACCCACAAAAAATCACAAACTCACACGGATTGGAGCACCCATCATTAACATCAACAAACCTAGAGCAAACCCACAAAAATTCACAAACCCACAACTAATTCAACCAACAAATCGAGGGAGAGAGACCACACCTAATCGGCGAACCCCATTGTCACCACCACGAGCCCATGCCGATTGTGAGAGAGAGAGAGAGAGAGAGAGAGAGAATCGGTTGAAGGATTTAGACATAGAGAGAAAAAAAAAAAAAAAATATATATATATATATATATATATATATATATATTATATATATATATATATATATATATATATATATATATATATATATATATTATTTTAATGAATTGTAAATGTGAGAACAAAATACAAAAGGAGAAAACACCCAAAAATAATTGTTTCCTAGTAGCACAATATTTGATTTTGAATCTAAAAACAAAAAACAATTGCCAAAAATTACTACACGTGGTGGGGCCCACAAATTGTGGATTCAAATCCAAAATTTTGTTTTCAAGAACAGCAATCAAACATGCTATTGAATTTTGAATGTCTTATTTGGAGAATACTAAAAGTTGTCAACCAATTAAGTTACAAGGCCTTTGGCCTTTGATTAGTTCTTTTAATAGAAAAGAAGCACACAAGGTACCAGACCCAATGACTTTGGGGGTTGCTCCAAGGGGATTTGTTATCATGAGGAGTCGAACTCCCAACTTACATTTTCTGAAGTGCATATTACGACTCTTCCTACCATTAGACTATCTCTTTAGGGTTATAGTAGAAAAGCAGTTCATAAATAAATCATCTCTTCTCGATGGACAAATAAAATTTTGGCCTTTTGGGTGGAAATTTTAAATTACATGATTAAAAATAAACCATCACAATTCTTGGTCATATTAGTTAGATTTAAAAAGATTAGGTTTAACAAAATTATTCATAATTTTAGATTTATATATTGAAGTAATAACATTATTTTGAATGAAAATAGATTAAAATTATTTTGGGGAAAATAAAGAGAGCAGTTAGAAAATAAACTTATATATTCTTATTATGGTCTTTATATGTGAGGGTGATACAATGATATAAAAGATCTGCAACTAAAAGATGTGCAATGAAAGTCTGCCACTAGTCCTAATTACTTGCAAAGGCCAAGTGTAAAAGAAAAAGAGATGAACTAGCACATCTTGCCACATGTATTTAAAATTTTAAATGATGTGGCAATATGCAGATTGTTAGATTCATAAAATAAAATCTGAATCATGAAATGAACAAATAGAGAGATTTCCAAATACAGAGAATCTATTTCATCTTAGTCACCTAAGCATAGCTCTTAGAAAATAAAATGTTGATTTACTTTGACTTTGGGTTGAGTCATGAGAGAATCAGATCACTTTAGTCTTATTTAAATATTTTAATTCGCTGAAAAGTTGGGAGCTGGAATAATATTGTGGGTTATGGTCCTATGGATCATTATAGAAAAAAGGCTTGAAAATATAATTTGGGAGATCATGAGTTCCAAAAACTAAAAATTCTCTCTACAAGTGTGTGTTTGTGTGTATTTAAAAAATCCTGTTTGGGGACCATGGCCCAGGTTGTTAAGAACTGAACTGTCTATGTTTAGTTTGACAAAACTTGCTGGTGGAGATTTCCTTCCTTATCAGCTTGTAGGTCTTCTTACTTCTATCTTCCTTCTGTGGAAGGGAGTAAGAGTCAAAGGTGAGAGCTTTTATCTCTTCATGAATAGTCTTGTTGTTAAAATGAGTCCCTTTTGTGATTCGTTTGTTTCTAGCTTTCCAAATAGTCCAAGCGACCAGTGGCGGAGCCACGTGAAACCTTGGCTGGGCTATAGGCCAGTCAAGTTGTGTTTTTTTTTTTTTTAAATTTAAATTAAGTAATGAGTTCAGTTAAGAATTTTTTTTTTTGCAATTAGCCCACCCTAAAATATTTTTCTGCCTCCGCCCCTGCAAGCGACTATGGGAAAAACATCTTTCCAACCTATATGTGGAAGGTAATTTTTCTCTATGGGAGAATTTATCATGTGTTTTATCCATTCTCTCACATTTTGGCAATTGAAGTTCTAGGACATCTATGGCATTCTTATTTCTTCTAGATTCTCGAGACTAGTGGACAATCTCTCAAAATGTGCAATATTGTTTCTGGTGCATCCTTACAAATTAGACAGTTAGTATTGAGAATGAAATTCCTTTTTGTCAACAAGTTATTTATAGGGATATGTTTATGACCAAGGTTGTTAAAATTGAGATTTTACATAAGATCGGTAGTAGAGTTCTTCCAAATCGGATCGAGAATCATGAGATTCTATTTTCATAATAAAAAATAAGTAAAAAATAATCACCAATAATAATTATGTGTTTAAGAAGCATCAACACAACTGTTAACATCTTCTTTTAATATAAAATAAGAATGATAATTTACAATAATTCAAATAAATTTTAAAGAGATAAAGTATTATCATAAAATAAAAATAAGTTTTTAACCACAAAACATTATAACAATAGTATCGACATGAGTTTTGATTTTGAAAGCATGAATTTAATAAAATAGAAGTTGATTAATCATTAAATTGTATTGCCTTACTCATTTCTCTTATGCGTTTTTGATATGACAAATGAAGAGAGAAAAGAGTTCTCGTCTTGGTGACTAATTCAACATATGATGAAAATTAAAGTTAGAAAATTCTAATATGTAAGATGTTAATTAGAGTTTGGAATTCATTTTTAGAGAATTGATGAATTTGTTACAAAAAGTCCTACAAAAGTTGATTTTCTAAAGTTTGACTCAAATGTTCAAACAATTAGTTTTATATGTGTCAAAATTTAAGCTCGTGATCTTATCGATCCCACGATTTGGATTTAGATCCTATCACCATCGTATTAAATAAGTATTCTAATACGATCCAAATCGTTTTACAATTCAAAGATTGTAAAATCAGGATTTTAACACGTGAAGGAAGATGATTATATGTGGGATTGCATTAATTTTCCACAACTACTTTCCATTTGGTTTGCTTTGGATATTGGGGTTCTTGGAGAAATTTTGTCGAATTTGTATCAATTTGACCATTGCTTTGGTTGTTTGTACTATTGACTATCGAGGAGTACTGACTAATGACCCAAAGGGGAAAAAAGAAAAAGGAAATAAATATTTTTTCCAATCTTTTATTTAAAAAAAAAAAAAAAAAAAAGGTTCTGCTACCTTCCAATAAAAAAGCCCCTCTCTTTCACAGTTCACTCAGCCACGGTACTCCGCATTCCTGAAAAGTCCAGATTCCCACAATCTCGACCGTCCACGACCTCTTCCTCCGATCCTTTTCTTGTACCCCACCCCTCCCAAAACAAACACACAAGCAAAGGCAGAGCAAAGCCGTGTGCATTTCACAGTCTATTCAGAACGACGCGTTTCGGCTTTGCTCTCCCTTCGCGCGTGCTCCTTCTCGGATGCTATTCACGACGCGTTGAGCTCGGATAGCGAAATCGATATATTTCTATTATATATTATAGGAACATAGATTTAATAGAGCAAAGCAGGCCAAAGGAGAAGGTGGAGGAGAATGGCTGAACTCTATTCGTGGCTCGTCTCCTTCTTCGTACTCATAGCACTTCTCGTCCTCGTCGTTTACCAGGTCAATCCTCAATCCTCAAACCCTACAGTTTTTTTATTTATTAAATTATTACTATTTTTTGTCTGATTGTTTTAAAGTGGGGGTTTTTTTTTTTCTTCAAATTTGCAATAAAAGGTAATAAAGTTAGGATATTTTGTCAATTTTTTAACTGGGTTTGTTTTATAAATTTTTCTTCTCGATTCTTCACTGAGAGAAATGGGCTTAAAGGATTCTTTCATTCTTTGGCAGAGAGTATCTGGGTGTGTTGCATTTGCTATGGAATATGGTTTTTTGGGATGCAAGGGTTTTAGCCTTTTAGGTACTCTATTGGCAATACCCAGATGGAGCATACAGTTTAGAAATATAGTTTCTTATATAAACATTCATTGTTTGGAAGTTTTCATAATGCCCAGTTATAATTGTTAGTATTTGAACTGCTTGGGCTATTTATAGGTTTTTTTCTTTTCTATATTTATTTTTCGTTTGCACATGTCTGTTTGTGAAACATACACCAGCTCATAGGTTTCATAATGATTTTAAAACTCAACTATGCAAAAGTATAGTTTATTGGTCAATTACATAAGGAATAATATCATTTTCCCCCCTAGCTATTATTAGCATCCATAAGCAAGAATTGTGCTGTCTTCAGTATGCATCAGTTCTATTGTGTTTGGACAGGATTCATTGGCCTGTTTTGGACCTTTTGGTGACCCACGATAATAACTAATATTTTAACTCATCATATACTCATCATTTAGTGTGGGCTAATACTAATAGGAAGCACTTCAGTTTTAATTTAGTTAATTGGCCTTTCTTCCTAGTAGTATTGTATAAGTACTAAGAGATCTATATTGGAGTGGAGGTCAGGAGTTAGAATCTTGACCAATTATACTAGTCATGTAGCTCTCATCCATAGCATGGATTGTGGCATTTGGCTCTTCGATTGCTTGTTAAAGCATTGAAAAAGATGTTCCAAGTAGCTAGAATTGAACTTGTGTTGGAACACACGGGCTCCATATAGTTAAAGAAGTTATCTTTGAAAGTTGTTTGGGTATTACATGTAAGCACTGGATTGGCATTCTGTCATTGTTTGTATAGTGTTATTTAAGGTGTATGAAATATGGAATTTAAGAATTTAACAGTCAAAAATTTGTTGCAGCTTATGTGCCTGGCGGATCTAGAGTTTGATTATATCAACCCTTATGACTCTTCATCTCGAATTAACAGAGTGATTTTGCCAGAGTTCATCACACAGGGAGTGTTATGCTTATTCTATCTTGTAACGGGCCATTGGTTTATGTCACTAATGTCTCTTCCATACCTCTACTACAATGTGAGACTGTAAGTTTGCTGTCTCCAAACTTCACCAAATATGAGATTTTGTGTGTAGTGGAGAATGTTTATATCGGGATTTTGCTTCTCATACTCGTGATGTGCAATCTTTTTTTGTGTGTGTGTGTAGTGGAGAAAGTTTAAATCGGGATTTTGTTTCTCATACTAGTGATGTGCAATCATTTTTTGGATAAATGTTGGAAAGCTCCTTTAATGTTTGTGACATTATGAATTACTTGTCCTGATAATTTGGATGTGGAAAGAGCATTAGAGTAAAGGAGGAGACTTACAAGCAAGATGTGCATTACATATATATATTGCTGCCATGATGTGTGCACTAGTTGCTCTTATAAAAAAAATAAAAAATTGTATGCACCAGTTACTGGTTTATTGCAGTGGTCATGTCTTGTTGTCCTGAGATGCTAGAATGTGCTAAGTTTCATGATCTTGCTAAATTTGTCTCCTACATGTGACTAGGTACTTGCAAAGAAAGCACCAGGTGGATGTCACTGAGATATTCAACTTGCTTAATTGGGAAAAGAAGCAACGGCTTTTCAAACTCTTCTATCTTATTTTTCTGCTCTTTCTCTCCATATTTTGGTACTTTTACTAGATACAGCATGCTTCTTGTTTCTCATGAATTTTTTAATTTTGATTCTACGTAACAAGATTGTTTGACTCTTCCTTGTACTGATTTTGTAGGATGATTCTAACTGCATTGGATGAGCATGATTAATTGGGGACTATTTCTTATTTTATGGAGTAGTACTGGAGGGTCTCAATGCTGCAAAACTATTGCTCCTGCCTCCTAGCAACACCCTTTGTAACCGAATTAATTTCAGGGTTTGTATTTGAATTAATTTCAGGGTGTTGCTGTCTCCTAGCAACGCCTGATGCAACTGAATTTTCCAACACCTGTTGGATAACAAGTCAATCTATTCAGGTTCATTTTTCAGCCATTCGCTGCCTGCTCTCCAATCTCGTTAGCTTATTTTTAAAAGCTTCTATACTAATTTGTTGAAAGTTAGGAAAAGTATAATTGTACCATAAAGAATGTAAGCTTTTAAAACAACTGTATATAAGCAAATAAAACTAAGAGCATTCACAACCGGATAGCAATCTCACATTTTTTGTTAAATTTAGCTAGTCTTCTCCCAAACCTTACTGTATCAAGTTAGTTCCACGATAGCTAAACTGTGTTTTTGCTATAGTAAATCTCGATGGGACGAGTTACTATATGCTATAGCTAACCAAATGAAAGGATATATTTATTATTTTTTTAACCTAGGTGTACTTGTTTGTTTCTCTCTCCTTGTAGTCAATCTCAATGGCCGATCTTGAGCAAAGTTGTCAATTTTGTTTTGGTTTCCATCCTTATTTGTCCACTAGAATAATATATTTTGGTACGGGTCCATTACGTCATACTGTCTCGGGTTAATGCTTTTATATATATATATATATATATATTACAACCGCATACTTGACATAGTTTAATACCATATACAATGACCAACTTAAAATAATCAAAATCATATAATATCTAATAAACGTTTAGATATCTTACAAAAAAAAAAAAAAAAAATTTTAAGTGTAAAAATAAAAGTAAGAGACATTGTAAAATAAAATAAAATAAATAAGAGATCATGATAACACTTGGTTAGAAAAAGACAAGAAACTTGAAATGACTAAGTGTCGAGTATCATTTGACAGCTAAAAAAAAACAAATAACAATTAAAGCTCAAACGTGACTCACAAGTCACACCTACCAACTACAAGCTAAATAAAAAACAAATACAACTAAAGCTCAAAGTTAATATATTATCATATTCAAAGTTCAAACGTTTAAGAGTATCTCCAATAACATTGGATTTGGCTCTCTAACGTGAATAGCCAAAATAAAAAAAATAGAATAGCCAAAATAAAAAAATAATACTCCAACAACTTTTCATTTTGTTTTTCAAATTGCCAAAGTGTTATAGTAACTTTTCATTTATTGAATAAAAAAATATTAACCGACAGCTATTCCTCTCTCCTCTCTCCTCTGTTGAAAAAACCGACAGCTGCTCCCTTCCTCTCTCCTCAGAAACCCAAGAGCAGCTCTGCCTCTCGGCTCTTTTTCCCAAACCGGCTAGAGGAATCTCGTGGTGGAGGAGTTGCGACGTGGTGTGGATTTCGTGGGGGAGGGGGCGACAGTGTGGGTCTCGTGGTGGAGCTTGGTGGAAGGGCTGACGGTGGTTGTGTTGATTTTGACTTAATAAATAATGAATAAAAAATGATAAGGAAATAATATTTAAATAGGAATAGAAAAAGAATAAAGAGTTTGTTGGAGATGAAATTAGTTAAACTAATAGAGAGTGACTTTTTTCTTCACATGTAAAGAGAAAAATGAAGAACCTGTTGGAGTTGCTCTAAGGCCATCTCCAGCAGTCCTCTAAATTTATCTCTATCTTTATCTTTAAATTACACTTTTTAACAACTCTCTATTTTTTTTTTTAAATAACTACTCCAGCAGTACTCTTTATCTTTATCTCTATTCTATTAAAAACTACTTTTTAATTATTACTTCCCACCAAAAATAACCAACTCCCACCCAAATTAATTTCCAGCAGCAGCAACCAAACAGAAATTTCAGCAACCCATTAATTTCCAGCAGCAACAACCAAACAGAAATTTCAGCAACCCAGGGACTGAGAGACGGTGACGCTGCAAAACTCATTCCGGTGGGCACGGCAACCCCAGGCGGCAGGCTTGGCCGTGGGTCACCTTCAGACCGGCAGGGATCCGGCACGGCAACCCCAGGCGGCAGCCTTGGCCGTGGGTCACCTCCAGACCGGCAGCCTTGGCCGTGGGTCACCTCCAGTCCGTGGGAATGGGCACGGCAAGCCACCGGTTCAGGCTGGGGTGGCTCTCTCCTTCGCGGGGTGGGATCTCCTTCAAGCCGTGGGTCACCTCCAGACCGTGGGTTATGGGCGGTGGTACCACTGCCGGTACACATCTGAGAGAAAAGAAAAAAAAAGACAGAGGATAATGTTGATTTTTGGCAAAAAATAAACTAGTAAAATCCGGAATGTTCTTTGATTTTATTTATTTTTTTATTTTTTTTATTTTTTTTTTTTTCTGAAATCATTTATCTGAAGCTTTTAATCAAAATAATATTTAAAAAAAAAAAATCAACGTTAATATTATACAACGTTATACGGTAATATTATATAACGTTGAATAACGGTAATATTATACAACGTTATTCAACGGTAACATTGTCTCCTATTTCAACAGTCATATTTTTTAGTATAAATAGGACTATTTCCTATCTCAATTTTCATTCACCTCAAACCAAATTTTCTCTTTCATTAATCTCAAACTCAGTTTACTCACTCACTATCAAACCCAATTTGCTCTTTCATTATCAAACCCAAATTTCTCTTTCATATATTATGGAGCATAATTATCATCTTAAGCCTCGTGATTATCAAATGAGGGAAATGGAAATGGCTCTTCTTGAGTCTGACACTGATGATGACGTTGAGATACTTTCAATTCTTGCAATGGAAGACGAAAGATTGAAAAAAGAGCGAGCATCAACATCACACCGTGGTTCAATTGTAGGCCGCAAGGTCATTAAGCGCAATTATTTGCAAGGCGAAGAAAGGCTTTTTCATGATTATTTTTCAGATAATCCGGTTTTTCCTTCTCATATATTCCGAAGGAGGTTTCGGATGAGTCGTCCACTATTTTTTCGTCTTCAATCTGCACTAGAAGCGTATGATCCATATTTTATTCAAAAAAGAAATGCTGCTGGAACGCTTGGCTTGTCGTCCCTTCAAAAAATGACTGCTGCACTCAGGATTCTTGCTTATGGAGTAGCAGCTGATTCTACTGACGAGTATGTGAGAATTGGGGAAAGCACTGCAGTAGAGAGTCTAAAAAAATTTGTTAAAGCGGTGGTTAATATTTTCTCTGAAGAGTACTTGAGGTCACCAAATAGCAATGACATTGCTAGGTTGCTCGCGGTTAACGAAAAGCGTGGATTTCCAGGAATGTTGGGGAGCATTGATTGCATGCATTGGAAATGGAAAAATTGCCCGACAGCATGGAAAGGTCAGTATACTGGTCATTCTCGTGAACCAACACTTATTTTGGAAGCAATAGCTTCATATGATCGTTGGATATGGCATGCATTTTTTGGTCTTCCTGGGTCTCATAATGACATCAACGTATTAGAGCATTCTTCTGTATTTACGGAACTTGCTCAAGGGCGTGCTCCTCCAGTGAATTACTCAATCAATGGTCATGATTATACAATGGGATATTATCTTGCTGATGGTATATATCCACAATGGTCAACTTTTGTGAAAACAATCTCAGCTCCAGTAGAAGCAAAGAAAAAACACTTTGCTAGAGTTCAAGAGGCATGTAGGAAGGATGTGGAATGTGCATTTGGAATACTTCAAGCAAGATTTTCAATTGTGCGTGGACCTGCACGCTTTTGGGATGAAGCAACTCTCAATGATATTATGAAAGCATGTATAATATTACATAACATGATTATTGAAGATGAGCGCGATTCTAATGAAGTACAACAAGATGATGATTACGAACAAGTGCCTGAAAGCATCCCTATACCCGTGTCACGAGAGCCTACAATTGAAGTTCAGAATTTCATTCAATCTCATATTCGCATTAGAAGTAGAGAAACTCATTCTCAACTCCAAGCTGATCTTGTGGAGCACTTGTGGCAACTACATGGCCAATCATAAGATTATTTAGTTTTAATTTTCATTTTTGTATTATTTATTTATGTTACTCTTTATTGTAATTTGAAGTTTATCAAATCTATATAATTATTGTGAAAGTTCTTTAAAATTCTATTATTAAATAAAAAATATATTAACACTTATAACTTGCAAAGCCAATGCTATATATATTTTACCACATTAACGTTCAAAGTAATAAATTAAGTTATCAACCATAATAGCAAAAGACATTTAATAGCAACAAAAGTTCAAAGTATTCTCTTAATTCATACAACACAATAGCATTAATAAATATAATACAAAAATAATACAATATCATTTACTAATTACCACTTCTTTTTGCAAGGATTTCCGATTGGCGTTGACGAAAATATTGTTGTTGCATTAGAGGCAACGCATCTACATTCATTGTCATAATTGCCGCCTCCTCTCTCAATGTTTCCCTCTCCTCTCTCATTCTTTCCCTCTCCTCTTTCTTTCTTTCCCTTTCCTCTTTCATTATTGCCAAACGAATTGTTTCTTCCTCTTTTATTCTTTCCCTTTCCTCTTTCATTTTTGCCAAATTGATTTTTTCTTCCTTAATACAAAGACGCTTGTTCTCTAGCTCCATGTACTGAACACGGCCCCTCTCAAGAAATTCCAATCTCGATTCCGCGATTTTTTTTTTGTCGTCCGCCATGGCATTCAACATCACTTCCACATTTGAGCTACTACCTTCGTCGCTCTTTTGTTTGTTCAATCGAGCTTTTTCGGCCTTCCTACCCGGTGGTCTCTCCAAGTTTATGTTGGAATCATTTGCGACATCTTGATCTTCTAGATTTACCGAAGAAGATGTTGTCTCCGTTCTCTTTCTTCTTGGTGTCTCATTTTGGTGACTATTCAACCATTTTGGTGCATACTTCAACACGTTCCAACAATGTTCAAACGTAAATTTTTTGTCATTTTCTGCTTTATACAATTGTTTTGCTTGATCAACCTAAAAAATTCCAACAATAAAAACAATTAATATTTTCAATAGTTAAAACAAATTGATGCATTAACAAATTTGAAGAGTTAATAAGATGCACCTTATTTTCCTCAGTTAGACCACTTTGACGCAATGATTCAATCTTTGACAAACACCCAGAATATTTATTGGTGCCAAGTTGAATGGTTGACCACCGGTTCTGAAGAGAACCTATAGTTCGCTTAGTTTTGGAGGTCGTATGAGCATGAAAATATTCATGAACTCTAATCCACAATATTTCATATGTTTGATCAGTACCTTGCACCGGATCTTGGCTAATATCGAGATATGAAGATATAAGAGTCAAGTCTTCTTCTATGGTAAAATTGGCTTGACGTGTTTTAGGTTTTTTAGTGGATTCAACTTGGGATGGAAATGGATTATTATTATAATCCATCTCATTTGGGGTTTCCATCATATATTCTTGGTACGTATCTTCTAGAAGATTAACGAAATTGGGGGTTTCATTTTGAGAATTCATCCCTAATAAAAATACAATACAATATTAGGTATCAATCACACATGAAGAGTATGTAAAAATAAAATTGTTGCAATTCCCAAACAGATCCAACCTATAATTTCACAATACATACGTATGTAAAAATAAAACTGTTGTAATTACGAAACTGCCAGGTATATATGAAGTTAATCAAGTTTGGTTAAGCCAAGATAATATATTCTAGCAGGATAGCAAATTATACATTCAAAAGAAAATTATATACTAGAAACAGATTATAATTGCAAAGCATTTCAATACCGAATTCTTTTAGGATGAACAAGAAGATAAATTTATGGATTACTTCGTTCTATTTATTTATTTTTGTTGTATTTTATATTTAATTTGACTATCTGATTACATATTTTTTTATAACTTATAAACGTTTGGGGGTATTTTGTAGTCCAAAACTTATTGGGTTTCGGCTCTGATTTCTCAATAGACAGATGTATACTACTTTAAACTATAGTTTGTTACAATATTGAATAAGTTTTATGCTTAAAAACTCTCAACTCAACATTATTTATCTGCAAATTAAACCAGCCAACTAATTTTTCTTCCACATGAAAATTGATTTCTTTATAACTATATCCAATTAAACCAGAACCTCAACACACATACACATAAATTAATTCCAATAAAAAACTCAACACACAAACTATCAGAACCTCATCCAAATCTCAACACCCAAACTAATTCCAATCAAAAGCTCAACACACAGACAGAACCTCATCCAAACTTGAACACCCAAACTAATTCCAATCAAAACCTCAACACACAAACTAATAACATAACCTCATCCACACCAGTAAACAACCCGAAACCAACCTCATCACAAATTCAACACAAAATCAACCTCAACCCAGTACACAAACAGCCACAAAATCAACACAAAATCATCCTCAACCCCAGTACACAAACAGCCACAAAATCAACACAAAATCAACCCGAATACAAATGATATACCTCACGTCGTTAACCACCACACGCCGGAAGAGAGAAGACGCCGAGATCGGGAAGCCCAAGCCCAAGCCCACGCCGAGATCGGGAAGCCCAAGCCCACGCCCAAGCCCACGCCGAATCAGCCCACCCACCGAATCAACCAAAAAACCCACGCCGAATCAACCAGAAAACCCACCGAATCAACCCACCCACCGAATCAACCAGAAAACCCACGCCGAATCAACCCGAAAACCCACGCCGAATCAACCAGAAAACCCACCGAATCAACCCACGCCAAATCAACAGAAAACCCCAAAAAATTTTCAGAAAACCCACCGAATCAACAGAAAACTCCAAAAAATTTTCAGAAAACCCACGCCGAATCAACCAGAAAACCCACCGAATCAACCCACACCGAATCAACAGAGAACCCCAAAAAATTTTCGTGCTTCAAACAGAAAATCCCAAAGAGAAAAGAGAGAGCAGAGAAAAGAAGAGAGAGAAAAATTTTCAGAAGAAATGAGAGGAGAGAGAGAAATTTTCGGAACAAATACAGTTGGGACGGTGGGGTCTTCAGGTGAAAAATATTGGTTTTTTAAGTTTTACAAAGTGTACAGTAGCCTTTCATTTTTGAAAGGCTACTGTACACTTTGTAAAAAAATTTGAGGATGAAGAGCTGTTATAAAGGACTGCTGGAGCCGGGTTTTTGAATTTGTTCTCTATAAATAGAGATGAAGAGCAGGGATAAACCACTGCTGGAGATGGCCTAAAAGAGTAAAAAGAAGCAGAGTTTAAGGGGTGAGGATGAAGCCAACTGAGAAAGTAAAAGAAGAGGAAGAAGATGGGCATGGGAGAGCGGAAGGACAACAGGGAGATAAGAGAGCTACAATTTTATCCCTTTATCTTTTACATGGTTTGGGAAGGGGACATGGGAAGAAATGAAATGTAATAGATTAAAATGATTTAAAAAAAAAAATTCATCAATTTCCCTAATTGAAAGTTGTGGATGATTTATTTATTTTTATTATAGACACAAACAAGAATCAATTTTATTTATATTTCTTCAGCTATCCGGTCCACATTACTTCATTACACAATTTACCCATATTTTATATATATATAAGGCATTAATTATAATAATTTTTTTTTAGACTAAATTACAAATTATATTCTTTAACTTTGGTCAAAGTTCAATTCAGTCCTCTAAGTTTTAATCATATCAATTCAATCCTCTAAATTTTAATTTGTTTCAATTCACTTATTCCCTTCGGTTTTATGTTATATGGTCCCCTTAGCTTTGCTTTATTTCATTTTATTTTATATTAAAACCCAGAAAATTAATAAGAAGTTCAAAAGTAAAAATTAAAAATTAAAATTATTTTCTTTATTTCTTCCTCTCTTTTCCAGATTCCCATTAAAATTTCAAGTTATTAAATTCATAACCTTCCTCCCTTGTAGTCCATCTCTCTCCTCGCGCCAAAATATAAACAAATTTTGATTTTCCCTCAAAAGCCCCCAATTCATAACCTTCCTCCTCCTATTTCCAGCAGCAAAATCTTATGGCATTTCCGTAAATTGGAAGAGAATCAATGGCAGATTCTCAGTCGAATTCTAACGTGTTCAGCGTAAAAATCATCGCCATCGACTACTACGAATTGGATCTGAGACTACGAGACAGAGAAGCTCTAGGCTGTGGACGACGCCGCCACCGTAGATTGTTTTCGCGAAGGTCATCTTAGAGCTTCAGAAATTGGTTCCACTGAGTGGGTTTTTCTAAGTTGTTTTGTTTGGTTTGAGTTTTATGATGGTTGAAGGAGAAGTGGTTGAGTTGTATTGTGATGGTTGAGTTTCTGGTGTTGACAAAGAAGGATGAGGAATGAGGCAAGGGCAGGCCTTTGTTTTTCTGAGTTGTTTTGATTGGGTTTTTTCTTTGGTTGTGAGGGATTTCATTACCAAAAAGTCTGATAATGAAATTTCCAGAAAAGAGAATCCGTTTGATTAACATGTGTGTTCTTCCTCAATTTGATTTAAAAAAATCAATTTTGGTAATTTTATTTTATTTTTTTTCAGAAATTATTTTTATTAATTTTCTAGATTTGTTTTAATATAAAAAATAAAAAACTAAAAAAGAAAAATAAAAACAAAACAAACGGCATCATATAACAGAAAGCTAAGTGAATTGGAACAAATTGAAATTTAGAGGATTGAATTGACATTATCAAAATACATTTAGAAAATTAAATTAAACTTTAACTAAAATTAAAGATGGCATTTTTTTCTTTTTTTAACTAATCCTAATCTAATATGTGAATGGGCTGGAACCCACACACATTAAGAGTGGAGATCTTGAGAAGGGGTCTGTACAACTGGGCCATATGTCCAGTGGGCTGGCCCATATTCTTTTTACTAGATAAGTTTTTGTATTTTGGCCCACCCTAGAAGCCAAATTGCTGATATTCTCTATCTCATGAATAGGATTGTTTTTTTCCTTTAAGAAAATTACATTTTAACTTCTATAATTTAGAGTTTATAACAAATTAAACCGTGTTAATTCCAAAATAATAAATTAAATCCTAAAATTAAAAAAAAGATAATGAATTAAATCCTATAACTTTAGGATTAATAAATTAAACCCTAAACTTATATTACACTCAATATAATATGGTTCTACATAAATTTGTTAAGGTTTAATTTATTATTTTTTACAATTTCAAAATTTAACTTGTTACTCTTCCAAATTTAAGATTTAATTTATTACTTATAAAACTATATATATATATTTTTTCCAAAATAACACCACGCCAAATCAGAAATCAGGATTACACACACAACGGCAATTTCCCCTTTGCTGCTCATTCTGTCTCCGCCTCAAGCCGTCGGCCGCCCCCTCAATCTCTGCCACTAATCACCGCCAGCACCAAGGTTTGCTACTCAGTGGGGTTTCTTTACTACTATTTTAGTTCTGAGTTATGGGTTTCTTTTATTGTAAATTTGGATGGTTCGTGCTTGATATTGGATTAAATTTCTTGAATTTGCCAAAAACCTTGATGGGTAATGCTTATTGCAACTTATTCATCTCATATGTGGTCCAGTTGCAAATATAGTGGTGATGTGGTGGCGGGATCTTCTGATTACAATGTTGTTGGTTGCTTTCTAGATAGTAATTAAGTAGAAAAAAGTTTTTAACTCTATTGCATATGTTTTCAATCAATGGAACATCGATATATACATATAACACAGAAATTGAATGGATTCTTGTACAGCCTTGGTGCTCCCAAATATGTAAATAAAAATCTTACATTTTTTGTATTTGTTTTATTTGTGGGAGTGTGATTGTCATGGTGGCATAATGTGACTATTTTTTGTTGAACATAAATACAAATTGGTGTAGTTTCATTATGTATGAGTTGGCTTGTTGCGCATATCAACTGGGGTTTCGAAAGTTTGGAGATTTTTGGGTTTTTAATTTGCTGTTTTGGGTGTGGCTGTGTTCATTTGTGGAGTGCTATTGTACATACAATGAGACTTTTGTTATCGAATTTGGATGGATGAATCTTCTATGTAGCTCCTGAAATTAGGAGTCACACTTTTAAATAGTTTGTGCTGCTGCGATTGTAACGCGGTGTTCTCATCTGTTGGTATCTGATCTTTTTGCAGTTCAAAGGTCTGAAGTTGCTGATACGTAATGGTTAATGCCACTAAAGGACTGTTCATTTCCTGGTAAGATACCTTTTCCAACCTGAAGCATTGTCAATTATGTTGAGGACTTGCTCACTCTTTGCATGGGTGTGTGTGTTTTTAGTTAACTCAAGTCTTTTCTCTCTTGGGGAATTAGGTTCTATTTTTCACTTGAGACACCACTTTGTTGAATCTTGTGTCCATTCAAAGCTTAAAAACAGTTAACTGAAACGTCAGACATGAGATTTGTGACTGTTCATATTGCTCGGAATATGTTTACAGCTTGAGTTCTTGCAATTGGCATTTTTTTAGTTGATTAATGTTCAGAAATCCAAAAATCTCTGTTAATCTATGACTTGGACTCTGATTAGTATCATTTATGTGATCATTAAGGGCATCCTTTGCCTCTCAATCCAATAATTCTAACTTATGAACGGAGAGGAAGGGGGTTTTATGCCCACAGAATGCGTTGTTTCATGTTATTGACCTCTTATAAAATGTGTCATTGATGCTGAAAGAACCTGGTCATGTTTCTCTCTTGCAGTGACATACCAATGGCACAATTCATCATAAATTATAATGCCTCATTGCCTGCATCACAGAAGTTCATCATACAAGTTCTGGATAGCACTCATCTTTTGGTGCAACCCCATGTGTCTGAAATGATACGAAGCGCCATTTCGGAGTTTAGAGACCAGAATTCATATGAGAAGCCTGCTTGATTCAATCTTTTCTTGTTTTTATTATTCATCAATGAAGATCTTTCCTAAATGATGTCCATGTATCATAAAAACCTGTGCAACTTATATTTCAAGTCATTTTGTAATGCATTCTCTTTTATCTGTTGCATATGAATTACACATGAATTAGTGCTCCCTTTTTCTAAGTGATGTATAAATTTTTGGTAAGATGCTAATGGATTTAAATGTACTTTTTGCTGAATAATGCTTGCCCCTTTCTCCTGATTGGAGTCCACTTGGTGGAGTTCATTTGTGATTGAACCAAGTTTGGGCAGAGTTTTTGAACTGGCAGTGAAGTTTGTGAAAACAAAACTGAAGGTCTGGTTATAATTATAATGCAGTGTTCATGTCTTGTTGTCCTTAGACGAATGTGCTAAGTTTAGTGATCTTGCTTAATTAGTCTCCTACATGTGACTATGTACTTGCAATGGCAGCACCCGGTAGATGTCACTGAGATATTCAACTTGCTTCATTGGGGAAAGAAGCAAAATGGCTCTTCAAAGTTTCAAACTCTTCCATCTTATTTTTCTGCTCTCTCGATATTTTGGTACTAGATACAGCGTGCTTGCTGTTTCTTATGAATTAGTACATATTGATATTTGCACTAATCTCATGATTTACATAAAATATCCTAAAAAATGCCAAGTCAAAAATAGATGACTGCACAAGAAAAAAGTCATTACAACTCTGCTAAAAAGATCCTAATCACAAATCAATATGTGTGGAAATAATATGGAATACCATGAATACTAGCTACATCTATCTTTTTGACTTTTGAAAAAATGGGGGAGATCGGGCTAGTAATAAGGGGCCGGCGGAGAAAGAAAGAGAGAAGGGAAAGTTGGGTTTTTAAAAAGGGTTCGATTAATAGGTGCCTTTAGGGTATTCGTTAAGGAAGCATTTAATATATTTTTTATTTTACTTTTTCAGATTATATGATCACTTTTTATGACTCACACTATACACCTACCATGTTTTTTTCTCTACGTCCCATAAAAAAATAAGGGTATTTGAGTCAATTTATCAAACCTTAACGAATACCCTAAGCATAGTTATTAGACCCAATTCGACCTTGCAGATCGGAATACTAATCTGGTGAACCTACAAATTAGGTTGTTTAAATGAACCATTTATGCCATTGAACCTGTAAAACCCAATGGGTTTTGTTCCACCCGTGCAACTCAGATGCGTTGTTTTCACTCGGTGCTTTTGTAATTCTGATCAAATTACGTTTATAGGTCTATTGTAGTATTGTTTTTCTACTTCTCTACCATTTAAAATAAGGCAATTTGGTAATTTGCTATGAGTTAAAAATCTAAAAGGAGTCAAGTAGTAAACTACATTGCAAGTACTCTGTCCCTATCTACCTATCCTATTATGTTATGTTTCTAGTGTTGTTCCTTGTGAAACCCTGATTTTGAATTATATTAGGTAGTTAGTTTTCTATACTTAATTTTAATTAGTAAGTTAGGCATGTCTATTTTCAATTTACATATTTATTTTATTATTTCTCAAATTTATTTTTATATTTAATTTTTTATTTAACCTTACAATTCCACTGGTTGAATCAATGACCCACTGGTTGAATCAGTGACCCAACTCCTAAATCGGTTAACGTTCGGTCCAAGTTTAATAACTATACCCTAAAAGCGTCCGTTAACAAAATTCTTTTAAAAAAGCTCATTTTATCTCATATTTATTTGAAATATATACGTAAGTAATGAAAAAAAAAAAAAAAAAAAAAAATGTCCATTGTAAAAAGATTTTGACCTGACTCTGCTGAGCAGTGACTATACTCATCCATCTACAAAGCTTTTAGCATCAACGGCTAATTTGAGTCTAGAACAAAAGTTGCAAATACTACCGGCACTATCTCATCCGCCCTCTTTCATAATCCACTACCATCTTCTTCGTTCTAAACCGAACCTTCACTTCTCTCACAGTGAGAAAATGGCAATATCTCTTCATTCAATCGTTTCTTCTCGGAGTTTTCACCCCCAAGTGAGAGCCTCTCACCCTCCCCCCAGGTTCTCTCTATCTATCTCTCTCACTGGAATTGAATTTGTGGGCGTAGAAATTAGTATCAATGAGTAGTATTTTAATTAATGAATTGAGTTGCTCTTTCTCTTTCACAGTTGCGCCACAAAACTTTATTCAGGACTAAAGCTTCAATCTTCAAGTCTGCCCACTTTCCCTTTTCTCTTTTTCTCTCTTCTATGTTTTTTTTTTTTATAATAAAAAAATTTAATTGTTGTTACAGCCCCGTTTGGAACGGGAATACCTAACTTGACGGCTGAGTTCTATGGCAAAGTTAATAAGAGCTTGCAACCCAGGTAACTGAATGCATATAATATACTCTAATTTTTGTGTTATCTTCAATCTTTTGCAATTTAATTGGTGGGTCTCAAAGATTAATCCTTTATTCTATAACTGTTACTGGGATTGCGTCTTAGTAAATTTTAGGACAATTAAGAAGTGCGTGAATTTTTTACTTCGAAACATATTTATCTAATTACAAAATGATATGGGTATTTCTTGTTTTTTGATTGGATTGATTTGAATTTGAACTATTTTGAGCTCCATTGAGCAATTTAACATACAAAGAAATGTGTGTATTATATACTTGGTTTTATCCCCCTTAATATTTGTAGTGGAAAGGAAATTCTGTTGGTTTTGTTAATTTTCCATGCGAGAGATTAGCCTAAGCTTTTGTCATTGTTACCGTTGTTAAGTTTCTTTCTGATAAGGAAAATTATGATTTTTAATATTGCTCTACGAGGAATGCCTTATAAAAGAAATAATGATTCGATTTTTCTGGGTTCCTAGACATAGTGACATATCATAAAAGAAACAATGATTGACTTTGGAACGTACTTTTAATTCATCTCCAAATTGATGTTTTGTCTCTTGCTCTTTTTTTAAACGATGCCTTCTTTTTTTATCTTCGCTTATGAGCATCTAGATAACATTAGTAGAAGAAATAAAAAAGGACATATCACTTAAGGAGGTAATAGAGAGTATGATTTCGGATAAAATAGAATGGTGGAAAAGAATGCATGTGGCTGTCCCTGATTAATTTGTTAAGGATCCATAGCTGAACCCAAAATTTTGGAATTAAGGCTTTGTTGTTGTTGTTGTTGTTGTATATGAGCAGCTGGATGTGCGCTTGTGTTATGGGTGCTTGACTGCTTATGTTGTATACACCATTGTTATTTAGTCTTGTAAATCCCCATCACATCGCTTTAAAGTGTAAATTATTTCTACTTGTAGAGTAAAACTCACCCCTTAGTTGCAAGTTCTAAACATCTTCTCTAAAGTCAGGGTCATTGTATGGTACACAATTTTTTTTTGGTATGTATCATACTTACCTAATCTTACTAGTTCATGTATTATCATAAAATATATATTAAATAAGACAATATTCTATTAAACAGTTAAGATTAGGTATATATGGCACATACAAAAAAAAAAAGTGTGTACTGCAGAATTCTCCCAAAAGTCATTATTTTTAATGCCACTCTTATGGGATAATTGTTTCTGATGATTCTCTTTTATACTACTTCCATAATGGTTTTTGTACCCTTAAAAATCTGAGTTAATCTATCTTTTTCTGTTTTTAGTTTCTAGAATATACACTCTATTTTGGTTTAGCCTTCTTAAATAAAGAGAATGTCTTATGAATTTGCATGATTTTTCTTTCTTTCAAGAAGCGATCTAATTGCTAAAGTAATATGGTACTGCATGCATGATGCACTTCTATGTTTGCAGGACTCATAACCATATAGCAGCACGAGGACGAGTTAGAATGATGCCTATAGGGACACCAAGAGTGCCATATAGAACTCCTGGTGAGGGAACTTGGCAATGGGTTGACCTGTGGAATGCCCTTGTAAGTCACTGCAGCTAATTCTATGTCAAACAAATAGTCAATTGAATTCAGGAACCTAAAAGTTCATTTTTAGGGTTAATAACATAGATATGATGCAGATATGGGGTTTGCCATCACTTTTGTGTAAAGAGAAACAAAATCTGATTCTCCTAGGCCATGGACTCTGTCCCATGATGATCTTAACCATCCGCTAATTTTAAATTTTGGACTTTTTTTTTTCTTTGCTTAAACATTAAGAACAGTGCTTTTGTTTATCGTTGGTTGTTTGGTGTTCTTTTTAAATTTTGGCCTTGAAATTCAATATGTAAGCCAGATAGTGGATTGAAAACCTGGTTGCTCATCTATTCAAGATCAATTTTTATATATGGATTTCAAGTTTCCTAGTGATTTTCTACCCAATTTACATTCAATTATATTTCTCTAAGAAGCTCACTGAATACTTGGGATGCAGTATCGAGAACGTGTTATCTTTATTGGACAACATATAGATGAAGAGTTTAGCAACCAAATACTGGCAACAATGTTGTACCTCGACAGTATTGAAAGTTCCAAACAGCTCTATATGTACATCAATGGTCCTGGTGGAGATGTGAGTTCCTTATAAATAAGTCTTCTGCAATCAAATCCTGCTTCTTTCTCAATTTTTGGTATTTGTGAGATCTTTTCCTATGCTAAAAACTTGCTCTGTTTGCAGCTTACTCCAAGCATGGCTATCTATGACACCATGCAGAGCTTGAAAAGTCCCGTCGGTACCCATTGTGTGGGCTATGCCTATAATCTAGCAGCCTTTCTTCTCTCAGCTGGAGAAAAGGTAATAATTTTCTTTATTGGAATCTGGAGTGATAATACCATTGTTATACCACCCTATCACAGAGGCAGTGTGGATAGACAAGCTAATAAATGCTACATATGCCATAGTTCAGGGGAGTTGGACCTAAAATTTAGGCATTTTAACCAAACCTATGATGAATGTTGTGGACAGTCCCATTCTTTCTCTTTTTGCTCAATAATATCAGTTATGGTCTATTTTATGTAAGCATCTTAATGAAGTGCTTTAATAGAATTGTGTGATTATGAAATTGGGATACTCCTCAAGAGATTGCAGTCTGTTCCTTCCACATTTGTACTGTTTTCAGTAACCTAGTACCCTACTGCATTGATGGAATATATTTGTCATAATAAGTTCTTTGTGGCCTAAAACAATGTGGTAGAAGTAATGAAGAAAGATATGTTAAATATGGAGGCGTCAAGAGTAAAAAGAATACATGTACTCTGAGTAGTTGATAAGTATTTATAATTTATAGAGCTGACCACAATTTAATTGAGATTAACACTAGTTGAGTCGAGTATAAAGTGCTGTGTGTATAGGTTGCATTCACCTTTTTATAACATGCATGAACTCTGAAGATCTAATTCTATTTCCCTTGCATACTTTTTGCCTTAAAAGGGTAACCGCTTTGCAATGCCTCTTTCAAGAATTGCACTACAATCTCCTGCTGGAGCTGCTCGTGGTCAGGTGTGACTGCATGCCATCTTGTCGTGTAAACTTATTGTAGATACTTTACGTTAATACGCCTTTCATTTCCTTGCAATGTTCATACATATATGAAATTTTCTGTCAGGCGTCAGACATTCAAAATGAAGCTAGTGAACTTCTCAGAATCAGAGATTACCTTTTTAATGAGTTGGCTAAGAAAACCGGCCAGACTGTTGAAACGGTTAGTTCGCTCATGACTAAATCCTATGTCGTCTTTTTGGCTGTTCAGTTTGATTCTCATAAAAGATAGACACTTACTCTTAATTAATGGCTGCTAAGCCTTTTCAAATTCACATTTTGCCAATTTCATTTATATTGTGTAGATTTTGTTCCTCTTCATTCCTTTAGTTGAATCCTTTTTATTTCTGAAAATATGGAGTATGATCCGCTTGAAAAACCAAGTTAATGGATATATGCAGATTAACAAAGACTTAAGCAGGATGAAACGCTTTAATGCTCAGGAGGCTCTTGAATATGGGCTAATTGATCGTATTGTCAGGCCACCACGTATTAAGGCTGATGCGCCTCCCAAGGATGCTGGAACAGGGCTTGGTTAGTATACTTGTTGCTTGAGCACTGAACAGGGCACACCCCATATTCAGAATGTTTCCCTAGTTTATTATTTATAGACATGTATAATTGCCTATGTAGTTAGAAATGGTTTTATAGAAATTTATATCCTTGTGATGATTTTGAGATCAATGGTGGTCCATGGAGACTTTTGGAAAGCAATATTTTGTCCGAATCTTCCTTGTCCACAGCCTTTGTTGTCAGTGTCATTCTCTTTATTATTTATTTTCATTATCATCAAGATTTGACTCAGTCAAGTTGCACTAGTGATAATTTGTTTTCATTTTTTTTCTTCTTGAAATAAATCAATTGTACTTTCTAGTTTTACTCAGAGGAACAGCTGTTATTACAATGTTCAGTGTTAATAATGGCTTAATAAACAAAACAATGTATTGTTAATCAAGAACTAGAATTACATGATTTCTATTATTAGGACCTAGCTATGCATATTTGTTTTCCCAACAAATTGGACGCATCTGACATTAAGAGAAAAATACGACGAATCATATCCCCCGACCAAAAGGGAGGATTTTAGAGGGAAAAGGAGCATGGTGTTGTTTGTCCTACATTATTCTAGGCTGAATATCTTTACATACAATACAAGACTAGATATGGATTATTCTACTTTGTACTGATTTAGCCATAACACAGCTGTTTGTTACTCATCTCCCGTAATCTTTCTTTCCTCCATTCTTCATTAACCTTAGCAATAAAATCTTCGATTCTTCTTTCCAAATTATTGTCGTATTCTTCTTCATCTTGCCAACAAATTTCATCATCACCACTACCATCATCATCATCATCATCTTTGTCATTACCATCAGAACCGTGATTTTCCTCATCCTCATGGTCAATGTAATTACCCGTGTCGTCTTGTGTATCTTTCTCCCCTTCATACAGAGGGAGGAAGGGAGGCATAGCCCCATCAACTTCTTCTGAAGATGGTCTATAATTTCCAATAAGGATGACAATGATTATCATGTTAAAAACTGAATACACAAGAAGAGGACTAGATGAGAATCTAAGAGGCTTATGTTGTTGACGGTTTGCTGACCACAAGTTCAGGACCAGAATGGCAGCAGAAAACAGAATTAGAGGTATCAGTATGTTAACAAATCTCATGCCCTGATATGGAAAATTGCGACTGTTGTATTATATCACTATTTTGATAGGTCTTATGCCTAATTTAGAAAAATGGGACACGTACTTTTTTGTTGTTGTGTGATCTCATTTGCGTAGGAGATATTAATTTATAGAGTTGTATAAATCTAATCCTTGGAAAGTGTTTTTCTAAGAAAGTTAAATGGAGTGTATTAGTAGTATACCATTAATTTTCGTAGAAATTCAGTAAGCACACCTCGTGCGGAAACAAAATCTTCCAAGCATAATATACCCGAAATTTCTTAGCATTTCTTGAATGCCAAGCATGTTTTTCTAAACCTTCCAGAATGAATAAATGGAGCTGGCCATTCGGCAAGACTAGCAGTTTGGGCTGCCTTACACAAGTGGATCCAGTCAAGCCCAATCCAATCTGGTCATTTACTTATTGTAATTCAGGTATCTTCAAAATTTTCCTATACAATGGGTTAGGCATTTTAGTTTTGGGAACTTAGAGCACCTCCAATAGCTCTCTATTTGGGAATGTGAAGAGCCAAAATGCAAAAATGATATTCCAACAGCTCTCTATTTCACTCTTCATATTGCCAAAGTGCTACAGTAACTTTTCACAAATAAAAAGCTACTGTAACTCTTCATTGAATAAAAAAATTGTATCCGACCCCCATTTTTTATTTTTTTTTCCCTTCTCTCATTTCCACGATCGGCTTTCTCTCTCTCCCCTTTTTTCCTTCTCTTTTCTCCCCTTTTCTCCAGCCGTCTCTCCTCTCTCCTCTGTTGAAGCTTCGGCAGCTACTCTTGCCTTCCTCTCCCAAATCCTTGCTCAACTCTCCATCTCGTCTCCATTTCCATCTTCCTCTAAAAAAAAACCCATCTCCACAAACCCATTTCTTGGCCATTTCATCAAAACCCAACCGATACCCATTGTTTTTCCGTTCTCGGGCTAAGGTTGTTGCGCCGATCTCGGTCTCAGCCTGGCCTGATGGTTTTTGCACTGATCTCGGCTTGGTGATTTTTACCCAGAAATTTGAGTTTTTTCTGGGGTTTTTGAGCCGATCTCAGCTTGGCCTGGGGTGTTTGCACCGATCTCAGCCTGGGGTGGTGGAGCCGTGGTTCTTCCGTTCTCAGCATGACGTGATTTTGGCTCGGTCTCAGGTACTTTTCTCACTCTTTTTGCTATGTTTGTTTCATTGTGGGTTTTTGGATCTGATTGGAAGTGATATTTGCTTGATTTTGGATTGGGGGTGGATGGATTGAGTTTGGATTGGGGTGGATGGATTGTGTAACTTGCTTGTTGAACTAGTAACTTGCTTACTGGAATCAAGGTGTTTGATAAAATGTTTAGCTAAAGTTTTATTTTTTAATTCATCATGTCTATTGCAAATTGTTTGTCTAAAATATAATTTCTTTATTTTAATATCTAATCTTGTTTTCAACAATAATCCATACCTAAATTTTCATGTGTGATTGATACCTAATATACTGTTCTTTGTCCTGATCCAAATTTGATTTAATGGACATGTTGTATTATATTTTTCCTTAGGGATGGATTCTCAAAATGAAACCCCTAATTTCGTTAATCTTCCAGAAGATACGTATAACGAATATATGATGGAAACTCCAAATATAAGCGATCATAATAGTAATCCACATATTCATGGAACCCAAATGTGTCCACCCTCAAGAGAGTTACCGGAGATGTCTCCATCCCAAGTTGAATCCACTAGAAAGTCTAAACCACGTCTTGCTAATTTTACTATAGAAGAAGACTTGGTTCTTGTATTTTCGTGGCTTGCTATTGGCTAGGATCCAGTGCAAAGCAATGAGCAAAAATATGATTAATTATGGACGAGAATTCATGAATATTATCATGCTCATACGACCTCCGAAACTAAGCGTACTAAAGGTTCTCTAATGAATCGATGGTCAACCATTCAACTTTGCACCAATAAATATTCTAGGTGTTTGGCAAAGATTGAATCATTGCATCAAAGTGGTATGACTGAGGAAAACAATTTACATCTTATTATATTGAAAGTTGTGTTAATGCATCAATTTGTTTTAACTATTGAAGATATTAACTCTTTTTATTTGTTAATTTTTTAGATTGATAAAGCAAAACAAATGTATAAAGAACTACATCCCAAAAAGCAAAAATTTGTGTTTGAACATTATTGAAATGTGTTGAAGCACGCACCAAAATGGTTGAATAGTCATCAAAATGAAACACCAAGAAGAAAGAGAATGGAGACAACATCTTCTCTAAACTCGATAAATCTAGAAGATGAAGATGTCACAAATGCTTCCACTATAGACTTGGAGAGACCACTAGGTAGGAAGGCCGAAAAAGCTTGATTGAACAAACAAAAGAGCAACGAAAGTACTAATTCAAATGTGGAAGTAATGTTGAATGTCATGGTGGAAGAAAATAAAAATACAATGTAATGAGAATGAAATTTCTTGAGAGGGGTCGTGTTGAATTCATGGAGCTAGAGAATAAGCGTCTTTGTATTAAGAAATAAAAAATTCAATTGGGAAAAATAAAAGAGGAAAGGGAAAAAATGAAAGAGGAAAAACCGGAGATTCTGCAAAATAATCACGAAAAAGTTTTTCTTGGCCTTGCAAATAATCGCGCTTGATGACCTTGCGGCCTAGAATTGAACCACGACATGATGTTGATGCTTGCTCTCTTTTCAATTGTTCTTCTTCTATTGCAAAAATTGAAAGTATCTCAATTTCATCATCAGAGTCGGACTCAAGAAGAACCATTTCCATTTCCTTCATTTGATAATCACGAGCCATAGTATATGAAAGAGAAATTTGGGTTTGATAATGAATGAGAAAAATGGGTTTGATAGTAAGTGAGTAAACTGAGTTTAAGATTAATGAAAGAGAAAATTTGGTTTGAGGTGAATGGAAATTAGAGATATGAAATAGTCCTATTTATACTAAAAGAATATGACCGTTGGGAAAATATGACCGTTGGGATATTTAAATATTGAAAAAGAAAGAATAAAGAATAAAGAAATGATAAAGAATGAATAAAAAAATATAATATTTAAATGAGATAAAAGGATAAAGAAAGAATAAATAAAGTATATGTAAATAGAGTAGAGAAAAAATAGAAAGTCTGTTGAAAAGTGTATCTGAAAAAATAAATAGAAAGTGACTGTTATCTCTATATGTGAAGATAAAAATGAACAGTCTACTGGATTTGCTCTTATGGATCATCTATGAAGAACTGGGGACTCGAGAATCTTTAGGGCGTCAATGGTCAAGGTGTATCCTAGCAATCCATAGACAATTGAGATAGACAAAATTTTGATTAGAAAAATCTCCTTTTAACGCATTATGTAAATAACCATATGCATGTGGTTTTCTTGACGACTAATTAAATCATTTAAATGACATCACTATTACTCATTAAAAAATATATATAACATGACTATTAAATAAATCATAAAACTAAATGTACACATCAACATTTATTTAAATCATTATATATTAGGTAGCATGAACTTTCCTCTACTATCCCAACTAAGATTTTTAGTTTTTTTTTTTTTTTTAATAAAACATTAGAGTTGTTCCATAATGGCAATAATTTATCCATTATCATCAAACCAATACTCTGGTTGAGTTGGGTCTTAAAAGAAATATGCTAAATTGCTAACTCTAACATTGCAATTTTTGGGAAATTTCCTTACGCCATTTGGTTCATGAACTCTTTTTACTCAAGGTTGTTAAAATTGGAATTTTACGTAGGATCAGTTGAAGGAATTGGATCAAGGATCGTAAGATCCTATTTTTCAATTTAAAAAATGTAAAAGAACTAAAAAATATATATTATTATGTATGTTAAATAATCATTATTATTATCCATGAAAAAAATTTTAAACTCAATATACTATACTTTATATGACTATCTCTATAAGCTTTCATAGTATATTGCTTGTGTATAGCGAAAATTTACTCTCTCGTTTTTTCAATTAAAATTTTTATTAAAAAAATATCTCTATTAACTAAAGAGATATACTTTATTAATTAAAGAAATATACCTTAAAAAACAAAATTTATCCAAAAAATTAATTAGTAACCAACTACCAAACTATCAATACATAAGCAAAGGAAAATATTTTTAAGTTTTAAGTTACAACATCATAAAAAGTTCATTAAAATAGTTTAAATTAACTTCATGTGTTATGCTTCCCAAAAAAATTTACAAGAAAAATTGGATTAAAATAATTTATACTAAAATTTATAAAGAAAGAACATCAAATAATCAATGGAAAATAGCAATATAACTCAATTTGTGATAATGATATTGCAAATTGTTCTAAATGAGGACCTAATGAGTTGTTTTTGGGTTAAAACAAATACAGATGATCTAATTGACTACTTTGTTTAGTTTAAGAAATGTCTAATGAATTGTTTTTGTTCCAAAACGACTTAGATAATTAAAATCTAATAAACATAGTCCATAATTTATTTAGTCTGAAAGCCACACAAAAATTAAAAAAGCTTGGATTGTAGGATTGGTCTGATCTTACTTCTCTAACGATTCTCATACAATTTGGATCGTTTGGACAATGTATTTTTTTTTTGCTAAACATCGTTTGGACAATGTAGCATCATAGGATCGTGTACTTTAAAAAAAAAAAAAGAGATCATAGGATCGTGTGGATCACAAGTTTGATTACTCTTACGGTCTTATCTCTCTTATGAAATATTACAAATTTACGGGTCATGAAAGAAGATCTTGGATTTTGGGATGATTTGAATTTGATAGCTCAGTAATGACACGTACATGTTCCTGACGTGATAGTTACCAAAAACCAATGAATGAAAAATATAAAATGGTATATAAAAAGTCAAGCTCCAACAATACCCTTCAACAGCACCAGCTTTTTAGTATGAAAAATGGATTGAGGGCCATTGCGCATGCAATTGATAGTTCAAAATTTTCAAAAAGTGAAACAGTAAAAAGCTAAAAAGTCAAAAAAAATAGGAAAAAAAAAAAAAGTTTAATTTTTTTTTTTATTCGGGACTGAGATTAAAAATAAATGTTTCAAACTTTTAATCTCAACCCTTTAAATTAATTGCATGATGAAATAGCACTAGTCATTTTGTTAAAGACAGAACACCCAGGTTTGGGGGGTGATTAAATTCTGATTGGCTTTTCTAGTTATCTTTTTTTATTGGATGAAGTTGATAGATTAGCAATGCATTGAACTTGAACTAACTAATTAGATGAGTGATGAGTCTGAATTGTTGACCTGACTATGGGCGATGTACTTGGTTACATGAAATGGACTCTTTACTTACCAAAATAAATAAATAAATTATTTTCAATTTTTAATTTTTAAAAAGGCTATTTGATGGGTCATGCTAAATTAAATTTTTTGTTGGTAGGTAGTCAAGCTAGAGAAACACACACTTTTTGAGTGAAAGCTCTTGCCGGAAAGTGATCTATTCACACTGGTTTAACAGCCAAAAAAATAAAAACGACAGAAAAAATGCTCCATGCAGTACTGTAGCTGACTTTCCAACTATTTTGAGTTTGAGTGCTAAATCCACCTAAGTGATCAAGGTCATTACTTTTAAGTTTCATATTATAATTCTTCTTTTTAATCAAATGGAAATCCTATAATGCCATAGTTGTGGCTGTAAATGAGCCAGTATTAAAATGGTTATTTAATTTTATTTCGAGTTTAAATTCATCATCAAGCTAAATAATATGTTCAAGCTTGGTTAATTTATTTTGTCGAACAAACTCAAGTTTGTTCGTGAGTTACTTGATAAATTTATTATTTTCTCATATATAGTAAATTCCACAAATAATTTTTTTTATCCATTAATAAATCTCTGCTAATAATTAATAACTAATTATATTTGAAATTATGTCATTTGATTTGATTAGATAATAATTTTTTTTTGATGAATTTATAAAATTAGATTCACCGACATTGTACTATTAAAAATTATTATATATACCACTTTACTACAAATTTAATTATTTATATTATGATAAATTACAAATAATATTTGATATCTTATAAACTTATTTACAAACTTACAAAATCGATATATATATATATATATATATATACATATATAATATATATATATATATATATATATCATATATATAATATAAATCAAGTCAAGTCTCATACTGATGAATTTGTTCACAAATATATTATTATACTTGATTATGATTCGTTTAATAGTCGTACTTAAACCTGAGCTTGAACTTGACTCGTTTGCTAAATAAACAAATAAAACAATCTTTTTTCTAATTCGACTCCGAGTTGCTTGTAAATATCTTAGTCATTTACCACCTTAGGGGTAGTCATGGTTCTCAATTCCTCCCTCCCTTGGCTTGTATCGAACGGATATTTCGCCATCTCAAGATTCTCAACCTCTCATAATTCCCCATTTCCACATTGTTGGGACTAGTTTTGAGGGTCTTCCTACCTTCTTTCCATCTCATTCCTACATGTTGATTTGCACTATATGTGTCTTCTGACTACATGTTATGTTATGGTGTTCCCAAAGAAACATCCGGATTCAAATCTCCTTCCCCCAAACTATTAAATTATAAAAAATAAAACATGTTACGTTCTATTTCTGACTTGTGATTGTGTGAGCTGGTTAATGGACATGTAGTTTGATCATTGTTGGTTATTGCTCCCAATTTTTTCTGGGTTAGGTTGTATGTCCATGGACTAGAGCTTCTCTTCATTCTGAAGAGTATAGCACAACTAGTTCTTTCAATCATGCCACAACGTGACGACATGTGCTCTAGGCTGCTCCTATGTATCTATAAAACAAAAAGGTTTGGTAATCTTTAACTAAGTACTTTACGTAACAAACTAAAAGTTTATTATTATGCATGTTGCTTTCTTAATTTTATCACTTTTCTCTTTCTTTTCAGTTACTTTGCCAAGTCAAAACTTTAAAGCACGTTCAAGGCACTGAAAACATTTGGTTGTCCCCCATCCAAGAAAAAGAACCTTTGCTCTCTTTGGTGGTTGTTATTATTATCATTAGATTAAAAAATTTAACCATGATATCCACAATATGAATAAACAACTTATATTGCAAGATGAACTAATCAAAACCACCTTCCCCAGGTCTTAGAAATTCCTATGGAGAACATCCGACTGATTCCGTGAGTGTGTATAATCACTCGTTCCACATACACTTGATAATTACAGTGAAGAATCCCTTGAATTGACTCCAAGATAAGGTGTTGGCTAGAATAGGATTTCGTATATGCAAAAATCATTGAAATGAAATTCCCACCCTTGAGCTTGGTCTAGAACAAGATTGGTCACCATGAAATGGGATCAAGAATATATATAAGAGGCCAGCTTCTTTTTTTTGGGGAAAACATTTGTGAAAAAAAATTAACAAACCATTGGAGAAATGAGTTCTGAATGTCTACAACAACTTTGAAATCACAATCCATCACTCCAAAGAACAGACCCTGGTGTAGATATTACATCAAACTATTCTACATGGCACAACAGAAGCCTACACTCAGCTAACTAATATAAATACTACCTAAAAAGGAAGGGGGAGAACCCCTGATGGAAAACAACATGCCGGCACTACTATAGTCCAAAAGTTTACAGACCAAACAAAGATTCAACTAATCGAGTTTGATTACCAATGTGGTCAGGAACAAACCTCATATTGCACAACAATGTGAAGCCCTTTACTTTATATCATCCTCCAGGCAAAGATACATTAATGTCAGTAGGCTTATTCCTTGAATCTGGTGGCATTGAAGACCAATTATCTCCACGGAATGACGTGGAAGATGCGAGTTTTGGATCTGCACTAGATATAGGAGCAGCTGCAGTTGCTGTGGTAGTTGTAACATACTCGTTTTTCTGTTTCTTGGGCTTCTGCTCATGCTGGTTCCCTGACAGAAAACTGCCTACTACAATCTGATTCATACCAACAAAAAGGTCAAATATCACAATGTCTCCTAATGCTTTGAAACTAACTAATTTGTAACACTTTTAGCAAAAAAAAAAAAAACTAATTTGTAACACATCACTTCTTATAAGGAGATTCCCAAGAGGGTTCTGTAGTACATCAATACCATGCCTCCCAGAAGTTTGGAATGTACACTAATTTCTCAATTCTATTTTGCACCAATTAAAGAAGGGAAGAATTTAAATTTGTAAAAATAAAAGACATACCTGCACAGGACTCGCAGCTACTAATAGACCAGCAACTCCACCACCTACTACACGCCCATCTGGACTTGCTAATGAGACACTCATCCCACCGGATCTGCTCCTTGTTCCTCCAGTTTCAGTTGGCATGAATGATCCAGATAATGACAATATCTCAAAACGACCCTGTAAGAAAGGTCGCAGACAGTTTAACAAAGCCAATAATGAGAAAATGGCTAATGAAAGAGGTTGAACAAAGCCAATGATGACATAATAAATCAACAGACTGAAAACCGTACTCCTAAGGACGGAGATTATTGCAACCTGACTGGCAGACAAAACCAGCTGATCCAATGATGAGACTATAACAAATATACAATATGGATGACACTTCTAATTTTGGGGTAACATAAAAAACCTTAGGGTCTTAAAGGGACATGCTTACTATAAACCGGAGCCTCAAAGGGCTAGTTTAGGCCCTTTGCTTAAAAAAATTATTAAGGCAGAAGCCAGCCTCACTTGAGTCTATTCCTTAATCCATCCCTTAAGCAAGTGTAGGCCCCAAGTGTCATCTAAACTTCCACAACTTGATAATCAGAGATTATTTTCAACATCATTATGAAACCTTAAAAATTTTAGCCTAACATTCAGGAAATAACTGGAAACTGGCTACTTGGCTAGGACTTTTCAAATGCATGTTAGACAGATAAAGAAAAACAGATGCTTTCAGTAACACAAACAATGTGTGTGCATAAAATGTCAATTAGATACAAAAATTTTGACAGGGCGAAAAGAAAGCCAAACATACAAAGCAAAGCATTATCTGAAATACTTCAACAGTGTCATCAGAACTGAACAATGTTATCAGTAGTCATTTAATTAAAGAGTGATAATATGCATCACCTCATATGTCAATGTACCCCCAGAAGAATCAGGCTGACGAAGTGTAACACTTGATATTACACCATTTGCAGAGAGAATGCATATAGCTCGAGGTCCTTGCTGAGAAAAGGATATGATCTTCATTGTAACATCCTAAAACAACCAAGAAGAACATCACCTTTATGATAAAAGCCAATTTAATTGCTTGCATGAATTGGTCATTATGAGTAAGAAGTATACAAATAGAAAAATGCTAATGCAGTACTACAAAATCTGATTTTCAGTCTACTATTCTCCCAGGATATGTGTATGACACAGGTGAACCAGCATGGATTTGGAGCCGTATATCAATTTCCAACTTTCTTGCAAAAGACCTTATCTCACTAAAGCCAATATAACCTATAATATTGGATTGAAACGATTATACTCTGTTCAAAACTTTACTTTGAGCACTTCCAAGGGATGCAGTCAACATACAGGCATAACGGCAAAGTTTGGTGGCCATTGAAGTTTTTAGGTCCCCAAAGATGTAGTCCAATATAAAAGTACACGTGTGCACAACTTTGACGATCTAATTCCCATTAATTTAAGGGTGCCAGAAGTTAATCAGAATCCACATTGAGCCGGAATTAGGAAATCAACCAGGTAGGCCTTTTTAGAAAAAGGAAGAGTAAAGTTCAGCAGGATTTTTTTCCTAATTACAAAAACCTTGTTTTTATGTGTTTTTGTTTTAATTTTTAAAGTGACCATTTGAAAGAATTTACAGGGATTATCTCCTTTCTCATTCAATTACAACTTAATGTAACTATTAACATGTCTGATATGGAATGAACAAAGCAGCTGAGGTCTACTTAGATACATTCTCACATTCGCAATGCTAAAGTATTAGATAACATTTATAGCTAAGATATGAAATGGGAAGATAATTTAGGGAACTGGCAATACAAGGAAATTAATGCTGTCACTATAACTAATTATAATTTCCTTACTAAAAACCTCCATTCCACTCAGAAGAAGAAAGCACAGATATTTTAATTTAATGAAACAGAAACCAAATTTGCACGAGTAGTTTATATGTTGGTAAGACATATAAGAATCCCAAGGAGAAAAGGATCCCTGTGTAATACAGTAAAAACGCGTCACAATGCAGAGTAAGGACCAAAAATCTAAGCTTTCCTCTACTACACTGAAATTTTACTTAGTAAAGTCTATAGAAAAAAGCAGAGTAAGGACCAAAAATCTGGTTTCAAAGATTGTCATCAATATAATGTCTTCATTTCCAGGTCACCCAAACTTAAAATAACGAAATTTCTCGCAATACATGACATGTAGCATACATGTAAAAGACGCCGCTTATTTTCAACAATTACCTCGCCGGTATTAACATTGATAATATGGGGTGTAAAATTGGCACCAACAGAGCACGCAACCCATTCACCTACAGAAGATTATTAAAATTATCAGTAAACATAATGAGGGACCTTTCTCTTCGCAAAATATTTGTAATTTACAAGCTAAACAACAAAGTAACATGTTCCCTATTTTATTTTTTCCAAAAGTAAATAGTTTAAAGAAAATAACAATTTCATAGGTTCACTTATAGAGCAGCCATCTACCATATTTAACGAATGATGCGAAGACTTGGAATTGAGGGCTAAAACATTCTTTTACAAAAAAAAAACTATGAATTCATCGCTGATCATATTTAATTGATAAAATACAAAAATGACTATCAGTTTAAATTTTGCATCTTGTTAGGGAAGATTTTTACACTGGTACTACATCGCATATCGATAAAAGATTACAAAAGACCAGAGTACTCGTATCGGCGAATCAAATTCCGAGAAATCACAGATTCCAGTGTAGAGCTTCTAAATTACCTCTTCTTAGCTGCAAATAATTCATCAAGATCCATAGAAAGTGGTGAAATGTCTGTATATTACATGAAATTCATCAACTGAAAATGATACGATTAAGTTCGTCCAGTTTATCCTCATAAATGTACTTTTAACACACCATCATTTTCCTATTCACTTTCAAATCCAATTCTCAGTACATGTTTCAGATGCAACATCGATGCTCTCGTCATTCTCAAATTCACTTTAAAACCCAATACTGCCTAATATAGAACTTTTCTGCTACTTATTGTAAATTTTCCAGAAGACTAATCAAAATCCAAAGTCTTATACGTTTGGGATCCAAATATTAATCAGCACAATTGAAGTCAACAGGATAAAATACTAATGAACTACATCTTTACAAGCAATGATGACTATCCAGGTATATATTCCTATATAAAGATGTAACAAAAGGCATCTTGAAGAAGTACCAAGTACTCTGACCAGACATAAGAGTAGGCAAAACTAAAAGTTCAGATGTACATTCAGATTCCTGACTCACTTGGTAGACAGAATCAAAATACACGAGTAAAAAGTATCCTATAGTTACTTCAACTATATTAACCAAGAAACCAAGTCTTGGCAGTGGATCAGTCAGCAAGTTGAAGACAAGTTTGAAGTCCAAAGTGGCAAAGTCTGTTCACCATCAGTTGCAGACTTTTTAGCAGGTACCACAAATTGGCACCTTCCACGATTTTTTCTTCCTTAAAAAGTGAGAAGTGCCAAAATGACAAACCATATTGAGAAGATTCCATCATTCCCATACCAACCCACAAGACTCACTCACTCTTATCTTTTCAGAACTACCACATACATCAAGATCTCAGTTAAGGGCATCTAATCAGAGGCCCCACACCTACCCAACAAGAATCCTCTTAACCCCTATTAGTCTCAAATTCTCAATCCCTCTCATAAAAGATCAACTTCACCACAAAACCAAAAACCCACATGCAAACACACACACATACACCAAAATAAATCATAAAAACTAGTACACAACAACACAAACATTAAAAACCTTCAAAAGGGTATGTCAGCAATAAACATTTAAAGTCATTAACCCCTCACCTATATTCTCAACCTCAAACTTGGTCTTGTTCACTGAGCTCGCCGGCTTCACTTTCCCGCGCTTCTCCGCCGAGAAGTCGATCACCGGCGACGGCGCCGACGAAGATATCGGCTTTGGAGACAGTGCCATCGTTACACTCCCATCCAGACCATACTTCCTCGGCCGACCCCTCTTCTTCTTCGCCGGCGCCGTCGCCGCCGGCGGAGTAACCGCAGCCACCACCGGAGGCGGAGGAGCGGATCCACCGGTCTCGGACCTCGGAGCTACATGATAATCTGACGGAGCATCTGATCCCACCACTGTAACCCCACTACTTGCCTCCATAGCTAAACCCCGCAAATAAGTTACTCTATGAGCTTCTTATCAAAAACCCATTTTTATTTTTTAATCTAAATCATCAAAAAACAAGTGCTAGAATTTTTTAAACAAAGTTTAAAACCCAAAAGAAGGAATAATCGAACTTCAAACACAAAACCCAGAAAATAAATTTTGAAAAAAAAAATATTATTAAAAAAAAAAGATTGAGTTTTTAGAGCTAGTGAAACTAGTTTTCTAAGTGTTAAAACTAGAAGAGCTAAAAGAAAAGGTATTTCAGTGAGATTTTTTTATCTGCAAAACTTAGACTGTTGCAGAGCTGAGCTGAAACAGAGCTTGAAGTTGTGATGATCTAAAAAAAAAATTTCGAAAAATAATTTTTATTTTTTGGGAAAATAGAATGAGATTGAGAGGAAAAAAAAAAAAACAAAAAAGAGACTGATTTTTGTGCTCTGTGATTTTTGATTTTGTGATTTGAATGGAAATTTGATGAGAATAATAAGAAAAGAAAGCTTGTTTTTGTTGTTTTAGCTAATTGGTGTCTAACTTTCTTAAAGACTGTCCGAATTGAGATTAATAAAATGGAAAAAGAAAATGTTTTGAATAATGGACAATAATGAATATTTTTGTGATGATTTAATATTTTTTAATGATAAAAAAATACGACATTTGGGTTTTGGTTGGAATCTGGTAGATGTATATAATATAAAATTTAATTGAAAGTGGGTAGGAGATTATCTCTCTCTTTTTTTCCTTTTTCTTTTTCATTTTTTAAACTCTTTTTTGTACAAGTGGGCAAAGTGAAATGATAGTAATTATTATCATCATCAAGTATTATTTTTTGTTTTTTATTATAATATTAAGACTTTTTTATGCTATTAATATATTATATCATATAGGTGAACGGAAAGTAAAATTTGGTTGCCAAGAATTGAAGAAATTGTTTAGAAAGGGAAACAAGAGGGTTGTCTAAGGCAAGCATCCCTTTTTTGGGGGTTTGTGACAAGTATGGCTTGTACAACAAAGAAATGATAAATGCATAAGCAAAATCAGAAATTTGAAAAGCAAATAAAAGAGTCTACAGTTTTGCTTTTTCCACCTTTAAACAGTATTTTTTATTTATTTATTTATATATATATATATATATTATATTTTTTTTTTTTGTGTATCTGTGACTAATCTTTAAAGTTTAAACTATGGATTTATAAATATTTACTGCACTTGCAATGAAAAGTGAAGGGGAAGAATTGAGATGTTTGAATAGGTTATAGTTGTAGGAGATGTGAAAGTTTGTTTTGATACCTTAAATAATGCACACGAATCTGTTAATTGGGTAGTTACTGACATAATTAGTAATATTTGGTTATTCAATAGTTCTTTTATTTATTTTTCTTTTTATTGGGTAAGAATGGAAGTTAATTGGGTTATATATTTATTGGCTAAGCATGTTCCCTCCTTCTTATCTTATGCTTTTTGTTGTAATAAGTATCTTCTTCCTAAAACGGTTTGTTTTGATACCTTAAATAATGCACACGAATCTATTAATTAGGTAGTTACTGACATAATTAATAATATTTCGTTCTTCAATAGTTCTTTTATTTATTGTTCTTTTAATTGGGTGAGAATGAAAGTTAATAGGGTTATATATTCATTGGCTAAGTATGTTTCCTCCCTCTTATCTTAGGTTTTTTGTTGTAATAACTCTCTTCTTCCTAAATCGGTTTGGGATGCTTTGAGAGTGGATTGTTTATCTGTTTAAGTTAATGAAGTTTAGCAACAACACAACAAAAAAAAAAAAAAAAAATGCCTTTATTGCCAAAATGTTGACCCTGGTAAATCACTTTTGACAAGCAGATGGCAGAAAATTCACACATTGATAATTCTGCTCACCCATAACTTCTTTTTTTTTTTTTTTTGGCTGAATAAAAGAAACTTTATTGAAAATCAGAACATTGGAACACTTTCAAACCGAGTTGGAAGGAAACCAAGTTGATTACACAACAAAGCCCAAGACCCTACAACGAGGGCGGCAAAAATGACATACGTCATAGTAGTGAGATCATATGAGTTATTAATTTCTGATATCACAAAGTGTTTGTAGTTTGTACCGTAACATATGCATGGTAAGTTAACAAATATTATTTCAAAATGTTGAACTCATGTGCACCAATGAGTTTCGACTGTCTTTGATCTATCTATAGTAATTTTTTTCTTTTTAATAATTATGATGAGATTTGAATTTATAGTATGACAAGAGACTATTAAACTAACTAGAATCCACTTATATAATAACTTGAAGCGCAGATCAAAGATATAAATTTAGAGATGCAAAGCTTGCATTTTGTGTCTATAAGGAATTGCACATTAAGCCTACTTAAACCAATGACTCCCAACCACATTACATTTGCTATGAGGGCCTAGTGATGAATAACCCAAAAAAAAAAAGAAAAAAAGAGGGCGTACTCCGTTGATAATTACATTCATAAGTGATTATCCTAACACTTGTTTACGTTCCTTATGAATAACCCAAAAAGAAGTGTACTCCATTGCCTAAGTTTATCCACAAATGATCTCTCAAACTAAATGACTCTCTATTGATACAATAAATAAGCTCGGGTATATGTTTTCCACCTTTTCATTATGGATTGAGGAAAACGTTGGGGAGATATAAACATTGTGTATGCGTGCGTTTGATTAGTTTTTTGTTAAACAATTTATTTGTTAAAAGCTGATAAAAATACATAAGCAAATAGACTAATAAGTAATAACCGAACATTAAAAAAGATCCAAACATAATAAATGGTAAATATTATATTTCCTTAAAAATACTAAAAATTTTACTATACAAAAATATTACAAATTGACATGTGATAATAAATAAAATTGGTGTCACTTCAACATTTAATAAATAAATATTTTTATTGTTATTTTGTGATTTGTGACATATTAGATTATAAGACTTAAGTAGTAAAATTTATAACATCTTTAATATCACTCTTAAGTTTGTTTAACTTTCAAAATATACGTGTGTGTGTGAGTTTAGATTAGAATTTCTATCATATATATATATATATATATAAACTTCCGAGAGTTAAAAGGAGAAAGTTCATCTCATGTGTTCAGATGAGCAGTGGATGTTAGTGGCTGCACATGTTGGAGACTTTTAGTGCCTTCCACCCTAATCTTAATCTTCTTATCCTCTTAAAAAAAATGGTTATTTAAAACACAGTGGAGCTAATCCTCTTTTTCCGTGGGAAATTTTGAATAAAGCATGCAAATTTAATTACGTTTTGACAGCCTAGAAGAACGGATGCCTTGGCCGAAAGTGAAAGAAATTCTTAATATTGTTCTAACATTTCTATTGGTCAAGGTTAAACATTGTTTAAAGTGTAAAGTTACTATACTGGTTGTTTTAAAAACAATGCTTTTGTTTATCTTTTTCTAAATGTGTTTAATCAAAGTGGTTTAGGAATGGGAGAAATATAAGTGATCACACTTCAAATAGACAATAATATTAATTTTAATATGGGACCACAACCATTGACTAAGTAAATTCAATTGAAAACAAATATAATATTTATGAGATTAGAGGTATCTTTTTCTAAACAAGGTTTTAGGTAAGTTACCAAAAAAAACAAAGAAGTATATAATAAACAAAACTATGCTAAGATAAGAACAACCTAACTATTTAATTGTTTGAGAAATTGATAAATATGGTGACGAATTCGATGCACATTAGTTTCCCAACTTTCTTTTCTTGGTTTATTTTATTGAGTATATCCGCCTGCATATATTCATAATTGTTTTTACTTTCATTTCTCCCATCTTTTTATTATTCAGACCTAACTTATGGAAAGCGAAAGGGCATAATTAAGAAATTTTATTATTCAGACCTTTTACCACTCCTAAGTCCTAATTCCAATTTACATCACATGTGTTGCCTATGGAGTATTTACTTATTAAATGTTTAACTTTAATTATACTTTGCCGAAATGCTGTGCCAACTGCCAATAATCAAGAGGGTGAGTGCCCAACGAAAAATGAAAAAGAAAGGAGGATAAACAATTAGCTTATAGCCTTATACTTTAGCAGAATTAAAATGTTGGATTGGTAACAAGTGGTGAATTTTTTACCAATTGTAAAAGAAATCTGTTACACTGTCAATCTCAATTTTCTGCCGAAGGAATAGTAAAAAATCATTGGGAATATCAGTCAAATGGTCTGCTGAGATTCCAGATTGGTTCTTTTCACTAGAGTCAAAATGACATGGCCAATGTAGGTCTGTATATCTTTGGGGATTTCTGGGACCATTTATCACCGTGGCTTTCTGTGTTTCCTTTTCTACCATAAGGTGATTCTTGCTTCCTATTTGAATTGCAAGGCTTCAACTGGTAAAGGCTAATATAATCCTTATTATTTTATTATTAACAAGTACAGGGCTAACTCTAAGAAACAAGTCTTGTTATTTTTGGAAAGCCACATTAATTGCTGTTATGTTGACCCATTCTAGTACTTTGCTTGTAATGAAATTTCAAGTGTGATGTATTGCATTTAATGTAATAGTTTGGTAGAATCTGTTGAGAGATTCTAGAAGAAGTGTTGAATGAAGAATCTCGCTCGAGTGAAAGTGAATCATCAATCAATCCGAGACTTCATCCATACCTCAGCGAGACTTATTTGAGTCAGATTATGAAAATTTGTATTCTAAATCTTGTTATGACTAATCTTTATGCTGTCTTTCAAAATCTTATTTGTGCAACTATATAAGACCTATTTTGCACGATTTCACACCCTGTGCTATTCAGAGAGAAAAACCTTGTGCGACAAATCCTTATTTTTTTGTCACTCTAGTTATGATCCAAAATAGAGTGAATTTTGAGAATTTGAGACCACAAAGTTATTTTTCAGTGAGATTCATTGTTATCAAATCTTTAAAGAGGTTTTTTAGAGTGCTTCATACAAAAGATAAGTTCATGAATGAATTTTGCTAAGAAAGATTCCAATAATTTAAAATCATTCAAAATAAGAGATCAATCATAATTCATACATTGAAATCCTATAATTAGTGATAACTCCATTTTTTTACACTTTTTCCACACACACACCATTACATGCTCACATGCACATATGCGTGTTGCCATTCGACTTTGATGGTCAATCTCGGAGAGGCCCGCTATCGATAGTCCCTTCCTGCCCCGTTGCCATCCTTAAGATTGTTTCCTCTTTCTTTTTTCTCTTTTTCCTTGCACTACCAGGCTGGGCAACCTTCGGGTCCAGCATGTATGTGTTCAAAAGAGCAAAAGCAATGTTTATTGGCCCACGAAGCAAGTCAGCCACTTTGTTCATAAAGGCACTAATGTTGATTTTAGTAATTTTGTTATTTTGAGGAGTAGGCTCTTAGTTGAAGTCTTCTGTATAGGCCGAGACTTGGGCTTTCACACAAGAACATTCCTCTAGTAAAGGACAACTTAGCAACATGTTTCCCAATAAAGCTTGAACTTTGTATCCAAACCTATCCACAGTGGGGCTTCAGGTCAATCCAGCCTAAGGCAAGCCCGTCCCCACTGGAATGTTAGGCAGGTCTGTTACATTGTCTGATAATCTTAGAAATGAAACATCAAAACAACTGAGTTCATAATTTTTATTAATTCTTGTTTAGAACCATCACTAGTATCATTTTATTACGTATTATTCACAGCTTGACACATCAATAATTATGAAATTTTGTGTGCCTCTAAAATTATTGGTATCTTAAGAGAACTCAATAATTATTGTAGTTTCCATTAAGAAAATCTTTTTCTTTATGAAACATTTGTACTATAATTCCATATTGTGTCGTGAAAACCTTCAAGAACTAACAAATTTGAAATTGGAAGGAAAAAATTAAGATGGCAACTCATTTGGTTAAATTTTTTGTTACAAATTGGTGCTACTGGCCAAATTGAATTGATCTGAATCATGGAAATGCTAACTTGGGATCAAATGTGAAATATAATTATGATTGTGCGCTCAGTCCAGGTCCCTGCCCACTTTAGGGGCCTAATCTTAGCCCAAATCATCAAACAAGACTAAGTTTATTCAAATTATAGGAGTTTGGTCCGACTCTAAATTAATTCAATAATGGAAGCTAAGCTAAAGAATTAAACAACTCCAAGAATGAAATACGGCCCAATTTCATTCCTTTGTCCGCAACAGCAAATAAGCAAATCCTGTATGGGCAAGCAATATAGCCTTTAGGCAATTTCCGCTGTCAGGTAAGGCCCCTCCCCCATTGGTCAGTGGCTCAAATTGTGGAAGATGTTTTGTATATTGATGGGCTTTTAACAAGGAGGGGTTATTGCCATCTCTGAATTCTTCAAGTTGTTGTATGCTGATGTTGGAGATGGATGATGCCAATATTTTCTGTATTTTAGTGTTCTATCAATAAATCAGTATTTATTCAAGAAAAAAAATAGAGAAAGAAAGGGTAAATTACATTTTAAACCTTATAATTTAGGGGTATAACAAATTTAAATCTATAATTTGAAAAGTAACAAATTAAACTTTAAGTTCTCAAAAAATAACAAATTAAATCTTAGTACATTTAAGTGGAACGACATTGTGTTTGGAGTTTATATGAATGGAGGGTTTAATTTTTTTACTTTTTGAAATCTTAATGTTTAATTTGTTATTTGATACATTTTGAAACATTTGTTACCCTTGAAATTATAGGGTTTAATTTGTTACGGTCCTATAAATAATAGGGTTTAAAATTTATTTTTCCAAAAACAAAAAGTAAGAAGCTTCAACTCGCATATTGATGGGCTTAGGTTTTTCCAAGTTGCATACCTTTCTACATGTGTTTAGATTTAAAGTTCTACCACTTAATTAAACCCTAAGTCCAGATAAATGGGATGGAGTATATAAATCCCTCTACGCCATTGGCGTTCATAACCTTTGTCCATTTCATTTAGCAAAGAAAAAAAAATTACTCAATTTCCATGATCAAGTAAAAAAATTTCAACTTGTATATTTACTAGATTTTTTTTTTTAATGGTAAGTTACATATTACCTCAACCTATATCTTGCTCTTACCAATAGACCATCCTCAATTTCCATGATCAAGTAAAAAAATTCCAACTTGTATATTTATTAGATATTTTTTTTAAATGGTAAGTTACATATTACCTCAACCTATATTTTACTCTTACCAATAGACCATCCAGTCCATCCTTAAATTGTGGGGTTTAAAATACAATTTCCCTTTTTTCATAATTTATTTGATAAGATTAAGATATGAATAAACTTATGTTGATTTAACTTTGAAAAGCTTTTGACATGAATCAAAGTGTTGGATTTTGTGGCTAACGAAAATGCATTCACACAAGACTTAAAGTTTAATGTGGTTCAGCCAACTCTATACCTATATTTACAGGTAATGTTAATCAAGATGAACTCTGAAATTAATAAGGAAGAAAACGAGGGGGCAAAGATCTCAATGAGAGTGCATAGAGAGAGACAAAATATTTTCGGGATGGTAATAAAATATATATAAATACATAAAATTATAAATATGATATACATAAAAAAATTAAATTAAATATATAAATATTTTAAGTATACATTAAATAGAAAAAACAATTGGGTTGCCACATATGGACTCATCAATATTCACACAACCATGGAGAGAGAAAAAGAATCCTTATTTGTTGGTTGTGTAAATATTGATGAGTCATTAAATTAATATACCTCACCCCGAGAAATTATTCAGTCCACCAGGTGAACCACGTCATCTATCCACCATTCCAATAATTAAACGCCACGTATGTTAATTTAATGACTCATCAATATTCACACACACCATGATGGAGAGAGAAGAGAGGGTATTCTGGTTTTCCTGGTTCTTGTGAATATTGATGAGTCATTAAAAATATATGTGGCATTTAATTAAATGGAATGGTGGATAGATGACGTGGTTCACCTGGTGGACTGAATAATTTCTCCCCGAAGGGGGGATGGGATGAGTGAGAAATTATTCAGTCCACCAGGTGAACCACGTCATCTATCCACCATTCCAATAATTAAACGCCACATATGTTAATTTAATGACTCATCAATATTCACACAACCAAAAAATAAGAAAAAAGACCAGAATACCCTCTCTTTCTCTCTCCATCATGGTTGTGTGAATATTGATGAGTCATTAAATTAACATATGTGGTGTTTAATTATTGGAATGGTGGATAGATGACATGGTTCACCTGGTGGACTGAATAATTTCTCATCCCTTCGGGGCATTTTTTGACGAGAAAATGATGCAATACCAATTTTTATTTTTTTGTACCAAGAAAACTCAAACCAAATCAAAATATGAGTTTGAGTATTTTCACATGGTTAAATAACAAAAAATAAAAAATAAACATCTATTGATATTTTTGACCTGATAATAAAAGGAAGGAAATTCGAATAATCTTGTAATAATTAAAATAATAAAATGTTGGGCCGCATTCATGTTAAGTTGTTAACAGTCATTGAAAATGCAAACCACAAACTCGTTTGTAAGTCGAATATTGTGTCCAATTTCAGACTAGCCAGCCAAAACTCATCAAACCCGATGTATCCACTAGTTGGGATCTGCTGGTTCAGTTCAATAGAAAATTTCATTATAAGATATGTATATATTTTGTTCATTATTGCTATTATTATCCAAAGATATAATAACTCTAATATCTATCCCATAGCTGAAGTCAACATGCAAATTCCTTTATATATTAATCTCACACTGTCACTCGAAAGAATAAATTGTGTATGCTTGCATGACAAAAAATGTGATTGTCTCTAGCAAGTTGGAGCATTTGGAGCTTGATTAGTCCCATCATTATCATGAGGAGGCATAGTTGTGTAGCATTACATAAGAATAAGTAACAACATTTGTCACTCATATGACAACTAGGTAAGCCAAATTTGCAGTATCAATGTAAGAATTTCTACAAAATTGTCTCCGAATCTTCTTTCTAAAATACTCATTAGATGAACAATGCCCTTTGGAACATTCAATTTATCACTTATCAGATACCTCACCTTAAGTTTGCGTCAGCCCAAAAATTCAACGGTTCATGTAATACAAGTGGAGGCGGCCAAGCACAAGCATCGAACAGATTCCACTTACAAATAGAAAAGGATTTACAGCTTGCAGCCAAGATTCCTACGAGTTAGGGACATAAATTTGTCGTATTCTTTGGTCGAACTCCAAGCTTGTTTGTATTTGGCGGGCTATGTATATTGGGTTTTGTGTGCAATTTTTAATTACAGTTTATAGTTTAGAGAAGAAGAAGAACATGGTCTTCTCGAACTGTGACATTGTTTTTCTCCCCAACATGTGTTGGTGTCTTTGGCTTAAATGTTTGTTCATGTTAGGGTATTTTTGGGTCAACTTAAAATTGAATTGAAGTAAACTTGCTTTCAATTAACATGACAAACACCCAGAGGTCCCATCCAAGGCAGCCGCCTTGGCCAAATGTTTCCTTTTTTTTTTTTTTTTTGATAATCTGGCCAAATGTATCCTTGGGGGCTTGAATTAATAGAAAATTCATTAATATAAGGTCCTTAACAAGTATTTTAAAGATAGATGCTAAAGAATAATAAATGGGCTGTGATGTACATTTTTTTTTTCAACTACATTTGTCAATATTTCATTGGTTTGCATATACAAATTTGTGGTGTTTTTATTTATTTTTATTTTTATGTGTATACAATTTGACTTTATTTTTTGGAAAATATATAAAATATTATTTAATTGAGCATTAAATACACACTTAGGATACTCGTTAACAAAAGCCTATCGGGGCTGCATAGGCATATGCAGGAGAATGACTGCTTTAGCCAAATGTGTTATTGAGGTTTGTGTTAATAGAAAATTCATGATTATTTTAATATATATGCATGAGAACCCCCAAGTACCCTTTCACAGTCCACTTAGCAGCCAAATTTATATATTACTTACAATAACTAATGTATCAAGTCTAAGATGATGATATAATGGGACTGGGAGTCAGTTCACTTCCAAAACTAAGGTTCCCCATGGTTTTGCATGCAAGTCAAATCAACTTAGAAAAATTTACAAATATGATTAGAATTGGTTAATTATCTGTTCTAAAACATAGCCACTACATTCCTCTTTGTAAATTGGCCGCTACTAGCATAATTCATAATTGCTTTTATCATGGTAGCAAGCAAGTACTAAAGCATAGATTCAGGTTGGAGAGACCCTCCAAGTTTCCACCACCTGGGTTTTAATAAGGCCTATGGAATACCGAATATCACCAATTGAAAAGTGTAGGTTGAGTAAGTGGGAAAATTATAAAATACTCCGGGAGTACATTAAATACTTACTCATTTCTCTCACATAAGTGGTGGATCCCATTATGTATTTAATTAGCGGAACTCACCACTTATGTGAGAGGAGGGAGTATGCATTTAATGTACTCCTAAAGTATTCTATAATTACCCGAGTAAGGTTATAGGCTTTGGGATTCTACAAATTGACAAAGGAAAATGAACATACAAATAGCATTAATAGCATTTAAAGGATAGAAAGGAGAATCAAATGGCAATCAGCCACTAGAAATGTGATCTTATAGGCTTTGTACCAAACTTCCAAAGAGACAGATGCGGAAGGTGACACTTTAATAAATGAACAATGATGAGGGTTTTGAAGGATTTTTTTTTGTTTGTTTGTTTGTTTGTTTGTGTAGGTGGGATTCAATTCTAAGTTATTTATTCGACTACAAAAGATTTGATCAATTGAATTAACTAAAATCTATCCCTGCAAACAAATTACCAACCCAACCTATCAAAAATCAAGACCAAAACAGGTCCACAGCTCCTATTTATTTAATTATTTGTTTGGTCTGAAAAGTGAAAACAGCTCTTATAAGTTGGGTAGGTCATTAACATTAACACAATTTAGGACCACAACCAATTCAAGTAAGACTGGTAGCTGATTAATGTTACCCTCAAGGATAATGATACAAATAAGAATATGTTCTCACTTCTCAGTTACTAAAAGAAGAGAGAGTAAGAGAAAAGGTAGCCACAATTGAACCTAAACCTTTTTTGCTGAATAATTGAACCTTGTATTTTGCAAGGGGCCATTGACTTTTAGTTTAAGATATGCATAGTAGATATTATTCGTGATCAATACTAATTAGTATAATTAGATATACAAAGTAAGTTGAGAATCTACTTTACTTGGGGAACAAAGAGAGGCCTTTCTTTCTAGACAACAATGACATGCTATATGGTTTTCTAGGTCCAGATTAATGTATACCCCCCCAACACATTTTGCATAGGCAGGAAATACAAAGCTGTATAAACACAAACCATAAAAGACAGCAGAAGAGCATAAATTAAAGAGATTCTATACAAAACTAAAAAACTCATAGAAAAGAAAGTAAGAATATACCAATCAAATAAACAAGAAAGTCCCATTATATGAGGCATAATTGAATAAACCTTCTGAAATGTCAGATCAATGAATTTGCAATTTGCATCATATGATGGAAGATTGACGTGGAACAGAACAATATTTATTGACTCCTAGTCCTTATTCATTTCCAAATTATTATGCTATTGGCTTATCTTCTGTCTTTTAGGTTCTTGGTAGATATAGAAATCATGTTTATTTGTTTCAAATTAAATGCTGACTCAGAGAGTTGGGTGGTTTTGTCGGAGCCTTTTTATTGTAATTCTAGATGGTGAACAGTGAAAACATTCAGACGATTTCGATTTAAGGATGACATAAAAATATGACTGCAAGAAATTCCAGAGGATGGTAAAGAATAAAGATCACAGCAATATTGTCAGGTTAGCAATTATCAAATGTTATTTACTGACTAGGCATTTATGCCATGTTACACCTTATTAAGTGTTGACTTGTTGTCTTATTTTTTGGTAGTTCCTTTATAACATATGAGTATTTGCCCCTAATAACGCGATTCTACAGACTGTTATGCACTAAAGGTAATAATGTGGATCAACTAGAAAGAACTAGGATAATAATAATAATCGTATAACTTAGTTATCAGAATAAACAAGAAAAGGGCGCTTTGGAAAGTTCTATACTTTGGGGTCCAAGTCCAACTAGACAGAATTTAAGATACATAGAGGAGATATTATCTATGATAAATTCCACTCTAGAACATTTAGTGATTACTAATTTTCTAGTAACTATAGATATTCGCCAAAGACAACTGAGAATCTCTTTTAAATAGGATCATACTTTGCATAGTTGAGATGTTAATGAGATACCTTCCCACACATTTTGCAAAACCAGAAACTTCAAAGAGCAGGCGACAGACAAGCATAAAAGAGATTCCAATTACAAAAGAAAACGGCTCTGTCAGTGAACAGACAAATCCCATTACAAAGCACTCGCTTTGTTGATTCCCTAATCAAACTCTTCAACATACAAAATCCACCAAATCATTTGGATATTTACACTAAACGACAGTAGTATTATGAGGAAAACAACGTTTTATTAAGCTAATTTATGTTTATGCCGACTCTTGTCTTATTTTCTGTGCTTTCTTGGTAGGCTAATGGATAATGTACATTTTGTCTCAACTCTCAAGTAAATACCATTTATTTATTTATTTATTTTATAACATGAATATACGCTTTGTCCCAACTAATCTCATGGACACGTGCAGTCCCCCATCCCACACGCACCAGATAATTATTCGGCTCGATAGTCCTAGGTGGCCCCAAAGTAAATACCAAGTTGGTTTGAGCTACAAGCTTAATGTGAATTAATCCTCTAAGCTTGATTTTTGCTCAACTTGATTTTTGCTCAACCTATGAATCTTTTCTTGGTAGCTACATGAATTTATCCACAGTTTTGCTCAATTATGTTTCACACTTATCATAAGACATGACGAATCTATTTGATAGTGCCTTAACATTGAGCTGTAAGCTTTATATGAATTTGTCCTCTAGTCATTCCCATGTTCATGACCGGATGACCTTAATCATATATATCCCTTGACATTCGAAGACAATGCTTCCCAAATTTTTTCTTTAAGCACTAACCTATAGTAGCCTGAAGAATAATGGGCTGGAAGGTATTCTTTGTCTCTAGAAATCACAAGGGGTATCTGGTTCTAGAAAAGCTTGTTAAAGGATGGAAAACCACCAGAATTGCTGAGTCATGGAGTTTGCAATAATGTTTTGGAACAAATTCTGAAGGAGGGCCTCAGCAATATTGTGCATATGGTAGGCTATGGTAGGCAGCGTTATTATTGAACCAACTAAAATGGTAATTGAACCATTATAATTCTTTTTTTATTTTTTATTGAAACGATAGAAACCTTTATAATTCTAGTAGAACTAGATTACTAATTACTTGACATGTGACATGTACGTATAAGCCACAACATTATTGTATTACGGCACGGATACAACATTGGTCCCAAATAGATCTACCATCTCCCATCAAATTCAAAGTGATGCATGTGGAAGCGACTAGGAATACAAACAAACAAAAAAAAATGTACATCTCTTCATCAAATTCAAAGTGATTAAGAACTTAATTTGTTTTTGTAATAATTTTTTATTTTTCAGAAAAATGATCGAGTAATAAATTTTGGAAATAATTATATAATAAACTTCATCATTTGATATTGTTTCAAGTTAAACTCTAAAGTTTCAGATGCACAAATAGTTATTATATGGTTTAAAATATTTTATAAGTTAATCATTTTATGAGTTTAACAAAAATCTAAATTTTTTTAAGAAGAAAACATACCATATATATATATATATATATCATAAACAATTATAATTGTCTACGGCCAGAGCAAGAATTATAGAACTTTGCATACTATGCAGCCATTGGTTTACATCATTCAAATCCTTTGCTTTACTAGTGTACTGGAGGTAGCTCTCTAAAGTCGAGATCATCTTGATAAGGTTATTTAACCACAGCATCTTGACTGTAGACGTGACCTAAAATAAAAAGGAATTGTGGTCGTATAATATTGGAGGGCATTTCCACTATTCTAAGGAGTAGAGCAAGCCAATGTCGAGGCAATCTGCTCATACTATGTATAGAAGAAACAACTAAAAAGAGTGTTAGCATTTGGTGGGACTCTTAATGGCTTACATATAGCCAAATCCTTATTTAAAGGCATGCTGCTATTAGCCATTGGGTATTGAAGAAGGCATTTAGCCATTAGACACATAAATACATGTATACATTTGTCATTTGTTATTAGTCATTGGTCATTAAGTCATTGCCATTGACTAGTGAACAAAGACCATTAGTCATATACTCTTTTAACTCTTGTGGTGACATGCTCTTAGACAATGCCAAAAGGCATGTGGATGGGTTCACTTAGTACAACAAATGTCACTTCAACAACAGATTTTGACCACATTGCGGCTAAATTCCAGCCAGTTGAAGAGGATAAAATAACAGCCAACTAGTGAGCACAAAATACATTAGACATACTACCTTGAGCACCATTTGCATGGGTACTATTTTTGGCTCTATTTATCATTGTCCTACTCTAATAGAAATGCAACACCTTGCCACCTTGTATGATTCTTCAAGGCTCTTATTAGTCCACATATGTTGAATTAAATGTATATATAATATGGCTCAAATCGCCAACATTTATAATGTCTTTTCTTTTTAAAAACAATGCATTAATAATGTCGTATGACTCGTCTTTAATGGACTTTCACTAGGTTTTGTTGCTCTTTTGCTTGCTTAACTAAATACTATCAACATGAACTAGAAAATCATAGAGTGACAAAAAAACAACTTTTTCTCTTTAAAATAATAACAGAAGTGAAATACCAAAAAGATTGTGAAGATTAGAAGCAAAAAAAAATTTCCCTCCAAATAATATTTATTCAAAGAGTAATTGAATTTTAGATAATTGTTATAGAATTCACTCTCTTTACAAATTATTACTCATAGAGTTGAATCTTTTCGTTTGACGATATTAACATCCAAAACTTGAAGCGACAAAACTTAGCACTGTCATTTTTAAATACTTAACTCATGAATGTCAATATTCTATAGTATTTCCTAGATTCATAGGTTGAAATTTGAAAACCAAGAAAAAAGTGCTGGCCCTGCTGGGTGGTTAATTAGTGGTGTTCCTTGCAGGTGGCAGTTTAGAATTTAAAATGGACACTGAGTCGAATGAGAGGGTTGCCTACTTGCCAATTGCCATTCTCAATTCATTGAATGTATGTGCTCAAAATTTCAGCGACCGTCCTGTACTCTATATTATTAGATTTTGTGTTTTAAATTTTGGGTATATTCTGCATCCATCTCTGAGTGAATGTACCACCTAAAGTTTTTAATTGTAAGAAAACGTCAATCACCAACTACAATTAATTACCAATGTGCTAAACAGAAACTATTACTAAGTCAACCAAAGGTCGGACTTAGTGTAACTTATCAATGAATAAAAAAATCATTAGTTATTAAATGATGATCACTTTTATTTCTTTCAATTATTTTTAGGGAAATGATATTTCCGCACCAATATGTGTTATTTCCGCACTATTGGTATGGAAATATCAAATCTTAGTACACAAAATCACATCAAAATTTGATATTTCCGCACTAATAGTGCGGAAATAACACTTATTGGTACGGAGTACTAGCCTATTTTAAGGAGAATATTGCTAGTTGTTTTGGTAACTTAATAGTACCAAATTTCTAGCAAATGTTTACAAAACTTCATGGAATGTCATTGAAATGATCAGAATTGATGTTCTTGTAATCAAGAGCCTAAATGACACTCACGTGCCTTTTTTTTTTTAAGGTGGTATAACATAAATTTTTAGTGGCAATATGAAAAGTATTTTTTTTCTTGTATAATCTTAGACGTAGCATAGTTGATATGGTCTTATAAAAAAAAAAAAGCATAATTGATATGGAATTACCTATAATTGAAGGTTGATTTTGTCGCATTTAGCTCATACCATAAAAAATATTTTTTTTTTTTAACATAATCAAACACATAAAGGTAATTAGAACATTCACTACACGAAAGAAAATATCTTATAAAACTGTTTAATAAAATATATATTTAGTAGAGTCCACACATATGTGAGACATACATTTTATGAAAGATACACTCGAGCGGAGCCAATCTCATAATCTAATTTTCCCACACAAGACCATCAATTTTAAAGGAAGAAAAGAAGCTCATATGCTTTTTGAGCACCCAACCCATGAAGGTGTCAAACTTTCATGTGCTAATTTTTAGTCTTCACCATCTCACTAGAGGCACAGTTGCACATAGAGAGAGGTCAGAGACATGTCTATGAAAAGCAGAGCCAAAATTAGTGAATTAGCCAATGAAGAATTTAAAAAAATAATAAAAAAAGTTCAATGGGAAATTGGGAATCATACACAAATGGTGCATGTGATTTTCACGCTGTCCCTTTCTTTATCCGTATAAACAAGGCCAGTTCATCAACCCGTGTAGAACGGCGTAGTTGACGCGGTGTTGCTCAGTCCTGGTTGGAAACCAAAGCTCACGCGGTTGATCTATTTAAACCATGGCATAAATCATGTTGTTGTTATAAGTCAAAAAACTCTTAGTTGTTCACCACCAACCAGTCTCTCACTACACTCTACAAAAGTACCAAACCCAAGTCCTTGTATGGACCACCACTACCTTGCCAATACTTATTAACATAGTTCTTACAGCCTAGCAATGGGGCTTGAAATATTTGTCCCTTGTACCAAAGACAGTTATTACTAGGACATTGAATTAGTAGGACTGGTGGAGGCTGACAATGAAAATGTACAATTTTTAAGCAAAGAAGAGATTTTGTGTAAGTTAGATGATATCTTAATAGTTAAAAGTGATAAGAGTAATCCAATATGCTAGATTTTTTTGGATATAATGAAATATAAAATTAAATCAAATAAAAAGAATGAGACGAATCCAAGGCTGCCATTAGGATTTAGGACCTCTTTCACTTTTGGGATCGATTATATCTGTCGGTACACGTGGTGTTTTTGTTGGAAGATTAAAAGCATAGTAAAGACAACAAGCCGCCTCTCTCTCGTACTCGCACAATTTTATTTTTTTCGTTTTTTTGTTTTTCTTTTTGACTAGCTACTATATGTCACTGTACAGGCTACAGCAACCAAAAAAACTAAAAAAACTATCATCTGTCCCTTTGGCACCACTTAATTAACAGATGAAAATCAGTACAATATTGAGCTTTAACTAACCTATTCAATCATAGATATTACATATTAGGCTTCTTAGTTGTGTAAAATAGTTAAATTATCACAAATTCTGAGCTTATTTGCCCTAAATCTTAAACTTTCACAATTAATTGAAATAAGGCGTCTAGTTGCTTAGGATATCAACATTTTTATTTTCAAGCTTAAAAATTAGTAATTTTGGTCAAGTTATTATGCTAAAGAACAAGTATTTCGTTCCAAAACATGTCTATATCAACTATTGGATATCGCTATCAGAATATAGTCAACAATACCAACAACTTACATCCATATAAATGACTAGTTAGTAGTTATAGCTTTAAATTGATTTCATGCATTATGCATAAGCTTCAGAATGCAAGCAGGGGAAGAAAGAAAAAAAAAATTAAAATCAATTTCTGATTTAGACTTTGAATGATATACATTGGCTCATTGCTACCAAATGTTGACAGCATTACAAACCTGCAATTCAAGGCTGTCTTTTCCTTCATATATGAACAAAACCTAATTATGAGTAGGTGAATGGTAGTAGGCACAATACAATCTCACTTGTCATTTATGAATCCCAGCCATATAACTTCGGCATATAGCTAGCTATCAGTCCATTCACATTTAAAGTGAAGGGCTACTATAAATTCCACGATATTCATGAAGCAAAGCTCCAAATTATTCTGGTCACCTACTCTTCCAAAGCCATTTTAACGTATACAACAGAGGAAGAAGTATATAAAAGTAAAAAAGGATTATAACAATCTCATATATCGCTTTACCTAAAAATGAAAAGAAAAGTTTATCTTAACACCCCCCAAAACCGGACATAGTTACAAAATTACAAACCTGTCTTGACCTTAAGGACTAGAGTACACTTAGCCAAAAAAGAATAGTATAATTCTCACGTAGGGACAAACTTCAGGAACATTACGGTTTTTTTAATTGAAAAGAAGTGATTTTCTTATGCAAAGAATGTTGTAAATTTATTGGATATAGAAAGTAGGGGTTGAAAGCTTGTGAACTTGTCCTACATTGGAAACATACAAAACTTTAAAGGTGTTTACAAGGTGGCATAAACACCAATACTTAAATGAATAAAGTGGATCTATAGACATGTGACTTTACTACTCACACAAAGAAACTGTAAAAAACTCGTTGGACTTCAATGTTGAAGTTCACCAAGGCAATAGAATACTAAGCCAATAGGCATTTGGCAGTAATGTCACCAATTTATATAAGTACCCTAACTAATTGTATAGTCTTTTTAGATATAAAAATAGTTTTTATTATATATTTATATATATATATATATAATTCAATTGTTACATTAAGTTGAGGATGGAGATTTGAACGAAAGAGAATAGGTAATGCCATTGAACTAAGGCTGAACAAAAAGTTTTTTTTTTTTTAATTCCAAAAGAATAGCAAACCAACCCACAACATATATGAATAAAGAGAATGGGAAAAATAGTCTTCACTAGAGGTTCTTTAATTGCAAATTTAATTCAAACAATCTAGATTGTTCCTTCCAACTAGAGGTTCTTAAATTGCACATTAACCTCTTAGATGATTTATTTATTTATTTTAATTCAGTAGTAGGCAAGTGATTTGAAATTCTTCTCATGAAGAAGATCAGTTAATACTAATTGAGCTACAAAGTTCTTGACACCTTTATTTTTCATGTTTTATTTATAGACAAACTTAGGTAACGTTTCTTATATGAGATTTATTAGGTTAAGTTTAAGAAAATCATCTAATTCATAAATTTTTGAATATATGAATTTTATTATAAAAAAAATTAAATTATTATAATAAGTTTTAGCATTTGAATGAAATTCTAATATTTATCACTATCTTAATTAGTTTCAAACACCCTTGGTTTTATATTGGCATATAGATTTAGTATATAGTTTGATAATTGGATTTCATATTGGCATAAGAACATTACTTCTTTTTTTATGGATGCAAAAGAACATTACTTGCCCTATATTTGTTGAGGTGATAAATACCAGATTTTACATCCCTAAACTTTTTTGACATAGTGTGCATTTATTTTATTTTTTGGATGAGTGACTTAGTGTGCATTTTGGATTAAATTTTTGTTGATTTATTATAATAATAAATAAAAACTCTAATCGCATGCTAATTTAAGTCAAGGAGAGCTCGTGGCAAATGGTACAAGAGGGATCCTCTAGGTTGCTCTCAAATCGAAAAATTGTACTTTCCATGAGCAAACACAAGGATAAAAATCATAAAACCTCAAATTAGGCATAAGAGAATATTATATAAATGTGATCAGAATAATGAAGTCAACCATTAAAACTAAAATACTTAGAAAAAAAAAAAGAAATGTACAGATTCGTGCCGTATGAAAGAAATTCACTATTCTACTACCTAATCTTCTCTTCCTCTATCTCTACTAGGCAGCTAGCAAACCTATATCCCACAAACAACCCAACCAACACCTTTTACTTTTCCACCTATTTCCCTTCTTCTAATTCAAATCCCTCTTCAAATAAAGCAAAAGCATTTAAAATGGTGGAGAGCCCACGCCTCCCAAATCCCAAAGTATCCCAATCTATTCACCCAACCAAACCCAACCAACTATAACTACTTTCACCAAATTCCACCTCCTCTTTCTATGTACACAATGCCCAAACCTGAAGCAAAGAATATTAGGCTACACTCCCAAATTCCCTTCTTTTTCCACAAGATTTTAAAAAACATCTTTAAGAATAAGATCGGATCCATCCCAAGTTGTATAGATTCCTTCTCACTAAGCTCCCAAGTGATAACAACACGGCCCCCCCGACCCCAACCGGTTGCTCTTCACTCTCCATATTTTTATGACAAAGCAATGGCAACTCCTTCACTTTCAAATTACTCAACCCGATTCTTTGTCTAACAGCTTCAATGATTTTTGGATCCACATTGTTACCCATTGCATCCGTTACATAAAATGAATTTACAGCCATCTCTCTTTGAGTTGATATCTCGGCTCTCGTCACATTCAGCCCGTTCTCTCGGAACGTTCTCGTCACATCCGCCAAGAGACCCTGCCTATCCGCCGCGCATAATTCAAGCCACACACCCTATAATCAACAAAATCAAACCATTAAAAACCATGTATTAAAATTAAAAATGACCAACTCAACAATGCAATTGGGATATGAAATTAAGACAATACCTCAGATGCCCTTCTCTCAACAGCAGCTTGTAAACATTGAATTACACGTTGCCTTTCTGGTTCAGAACTAATTGGGGTACCATCTGTGTGTCTAATGTAAAATTCCTGTACCAAATTAAAAAAAGAAAATGTCAATATTTTTTGAAGTTAGAGACATTAATGCTATGAAAAACAAGATTCATGTTGTATTAAATAAACGTACCAAATATGCTCTGTCTCCAGCTGTATTGATAGTAGCATGAAAAACAACATATTCCATGTCTGTCAACGTGCAAACAATGTCAAATAAAAGCTTCGACCTGTCCTTGCATTGAACATTCACAACCGAGTAACCTCTCTCGACCCAATTCTGAACCGTGACAACTGGACAATCATCACTAGGCTTCAAAATTGGCTTCCTCTCATAATCACGATCCGCAAACATCATTTGGTGTAGTCTCCTCTCAGTGTGTGTGACATCCATAGAGACCGTAGTCCTAGCACTACGGATGTCATTGTCACATTTGAGCACATTCCTCAAACGTGCTTCCATTCGGTTTATTTTCTGAGAATCCTCAATTGGAGACCCAGAGTCACAGTCCTTAACGTAAATTAGCGATGCAATTCGGCCATTATGGGTCCAAACCTTAGCTTCCACCACATTGCATTGAAAGTCAGATAGCACAGCAAAAACCTCAGAGAGTAGACCGACGCGGTCGGTTCCGGTTAGTTCTAGAGCAGTTAGGCCGGTAAAGCCGTTGGTCCGACCATAGTGAATGCTGCCCATGGACTGTAACAAAAACCCCAAAAAAAAAAAAACATTTTAGTTATTAAAAAAAAATAAAAAACACAAGTTTTGAAAATTAAAGGGCAATAAATTAGCATTGAATGTGACAATTACCTGTTCAATGTAGCTGATAACGCTCTCATCCGTAAGTTTGTTTCCGTTTTGATCAGTCACATGGAACACTGCAGACAAAAAAGGTCGAAAACAAATGTTTCAGAAATTTTCAAAAAAATAGCAACACGTTTTCGCTAACGTGCGCTCCAATTCGGTGCACGTTAGCATGGAGACCATTGATTTACCAAAAAGAAACCCAACAAAAGATAAATAAAAAAAAGTTTGCTTTTTTCTTTCTCTTACCATCCATGAACCATCTTCCATCGGAGGATATGTAAGCCTTTTTGATGGAAAGGTTAAGATCCGTGAGAACCTGCACGGCCTCTAGTAAAATTCCATGCTTTCTAGCACTATCAACCTGTAAATCAAGCACACAATTTGTCAATTTTGTTTTTTTGTTTTGTTTTGGAAAAGTTTTAATTGAAAATTCGTAACGTGCTTTAGGGGGTTTCGAGAAAGGCTTACCGTGACAAGCGTCGCAGTTGGGCAGACGGCATTGTCGATCACGACTCTGCACAATAACAGTGATAGGTCAAGTCAGACACTTTATTTCTTTTGAATTTTTCTACAAGTTTTTCTTTTTCAGAATTTGGAATTGGAAATACACAAGGTCTTTGAAAAGTCTTTCTAAGACGTAAGAAATTTCGGGGAGAAACAAAAGGAAAACAGGGAGGCATAGAAAAGTCAGAAAATTTATAAAATAATGAAATTAAATGTCGGTGGAAATTGTTTTCCTAACGTGAAGGATTGGTTCAGGTTTTTGGAAAAAAGGTATTTTTCAATAATGGAAAGTAAATCAATTTCATATATGTTTCCAATAAAGAAGCAATTTCAGGGACAGGGATAGATTTGAAATATCTAACTTGCTCCTCAAGAGAAAGTTTTCTAGAAGGGAAAGAAGAGATATTTCAGGGTTGAAATTTCATATAAGATGTTGATGAAATAATAAATAATTAGTACTACAAATTACTCAGAAATAAAGTCAGTAAAATTGTTCTATGATCACTTTACGAGTCAACAACAATTAAAATCAAAATCAAAGACAAGAAACAAAAACACGTAACCGAAATTGCACACCAAGAGGAAACAAAAAGAGATTATTTTTTTTAAAATATTATAATCAAATTTTTAAATTTTTTTAAAAAATTCGTGTGTGTGTTTGTGGAAGCCAAAGATCCAGACCCAGAGAGAGGAATTGAGAGAAGGAGTAGGAACAAACCTAGGAGTGTTCATCCGAATGACAAGCTTTTCGTATTCATTCAAAGAAGGCCAGTCCATGATTGTCTTCTTAATTTTTCAAATTACCAGAGAGAAAAACACAAACACAGAGCAAAAACAAAGCCTTGAAGAGTTTGGAAGGACCAAGCTCCAAAAGAAGCGCTTTCTTACACTCTGTAGTTTCTTTCGCCTTTAAATAACAAAGACCCAGAAATTCTCTGACTAAAACCCACCACTTATTCCAAGAACCACCAAAGCAATTATCTCCCCCCACAAATACCGCTCTATCTGGCTTATACCAGAGAAAGCCCCAATGCCAGATACCCAAAAACTCTCACTTTATTGCTCCCAAACCTTCGATCAAATCGCCATTAACAACTCCTACCAAACCCTTCTCTCTCTCTTTCTCTCTCTCTGTAAAAGAGTTACTATACTCTCTCTTTCTCTCTCTCAAGCTCAAAGCACGCCTTGTTGTTCTTAACTCTCTGCCCCTATGACACAATTTATACCCCTTTTATATTATTTTATTATTTTCCAAACCACGCCTTAACGAAAAGGGAAAAGAGCTACATTTAGGGTTAGTACATAAGCATGAGAATTGCCTGCCCGTGAGACCCTGCCCGAGATGACCTAAGTCACAACCCTCCTCTTATGTCAACCAATGATTTCGCCACGTGTCAACAATCCCCTATCGTAGTGGTTCATGAGTCCAGCTCGGATACCACGTCACCCTCTCTCGCATCACTTTGCGTGCGTTAGACTCAATAAGAGAGCACAGTGTCTGATTCCATCCCACGTGGCGCTCGAGATGACTTCGTAATTACGTTGTGGTTTGCCGACCCGAATTATTACGGGTGACGTCCAACACGTGACAAATCACCGCTCGTATCGGCCTTTTCCTCTGTCATTTGTTTCGGCCGGTTTTTTATTTTTTTTCTTTGTAGTTCTCGTTGTTGCCTTTGATATTTGCTATTGCTTATAAGTTTATAACCGTTTTTTGTTTTTGTTTCCTTGTAAAATACCCACATGTTTCTCTACTGACACACTCACTATGAAGGCCCAATGCGTAATTTCGTGACCAGATTCTATTTATTTATAATATCGTATCCATGATACTTTCTTAATGTATAGATGAAGATTCGAACCCAATACTTCAAAACAATCAAGTTGTGGTAATGAGTGGTAAAAACTGTAGTAACTAGAAAGCATATTCTTCTGATTCGCCAACGAGGTTAGGGGGGGGACAAATTAGTCATTTGAGTTACTTTGTTTGTGGTGGGACTTGGGAGCTATCTCTTCCACCTTTTTTTTAATTTGTTTGGACTCTCTCATATAATTTTAAGCAATTTTGAGATACATAAGGGGACATGCATCGACTTCATATAGTTTTCATATCTACCTCGTTTGGTTGGGTTCAATTTCAATGAAAATTGTGTCACAATGACCTCTGACGTTTAAATTACATTTCAAATCTAAGTACAAACTTAAGAGAGGGAGATGACATATCTTTTCAATCCAAGTGATGCATGAAAAACGAGTTTTTTCTGTTCTTTAATCTTTTTTCTAATTTTATTTCTCACCTCTCCAATTAGGTGAGAAACAATAATCAAAATTATTCGAAAATGTTTAAACATAGATATGATATGACGCATCTATCACTAATCGGCCTTAAATGTGCCTTGCATTTCATTTTCAAAATGATGTTTAAAAATTCAATATACCAGTGACTAGTGAGTACCATGTGTAATGTATGAAAAATTCAATAAAAATTGATATTTTTACCCTAAATATAGAATTCAATCATTACAACGGTTATTAATAGATAATTATTATGATTGTGTTTATATACGAAACTATCTCATCTACCATTTAAAAGAATGTCATCAACGCTTTCTTAGAGAACGCTCAACATATCTTACACACAAGTGACACAATAATTTCTTTTCTCAAAGATTACCATCAGGTGACAACTCGAAGACTGATCACCAGGCATCTACTGTTAGAATTATATGCCTTCAAAAACCAATTCTATGAATTTTATTTTATAATAAATTTGTTCTTTCACATACATGATTATTAAAGGTATATTTATTATTTAAATGTGGCATGTGATGTCATCTTTGTAGAAAAATCATACTAGTGGATAAGGAACCAAATGCAAGGAGTAATGATTTTTCATAAACTTCAAATTGTTCTAGGCTGTGGATATTAATAGAATATCAACACTAAAGCCTACACTTGTTGTGCTTCTATATGATAGAATGATTTACTCCATCATTGAGGTAGTGACTTTAAGCAGACAAGTGGGTGTAATGTAACAAATACATATATTGAATTGGATCTGATTAAGAACACCTTGTGGGTTGATCATTGTTAGTTAAAATGTTGTTCTATCACAATTTTCATATTGTCCTCAAATATGAGATGTTTACATATATTTATTTATTATGTACATAATTGTGACAATGTCAACCGATAATACTCATTTAAATGCTATATATGGACATGTTAGGTTATATGTATAATAAGTAAAATATGTTAATACTTAACAATGGATCCATCAGTCTCTAAATAAGATAGTATATTCAGTTGATTTTCATAATGGTATTGGACTCAAAACAAAACCGGCCGGTGACATTTTTCAAAGTGTTTTCATATATATATAATTACTATATATATTTATAAAGAGTTTTCGAAAATTATTTTGGAGTCTAAGGAAATTATGAATTCAATAAATTAAAGGGTTACATAAGCTAGGGACATAACAGTGATATTAATCCAGTCCTAGTGGCTCATGTGGAATATAGTAAGGTGAAAGGACATATAGATATAAGGTTGTAAGTAAAGAGACCTCACTTGTTATTCTCTAATCTTCAGGGGTCAATTGCAATGTGTTGATGGACATTATTGTAATTTGTAGAAGTTCAAAATATTATCTTGATATAATTAAGATAATTAAAGAATTATTTTGAAAGAGTTTCAAAGTAAGTCAATAACTTTCAAAAGATAATGACTTATCATACTGCTGAAGATAGAAATCCCTAAGGATCCCACGTTCAAATCTCTCTCTAGGGTTTTTACTATGGTCATATAAATAAGAAATATCACGTTAGTTGTTAGTCATCAGAACTATTGTGATATATTGCAACCAATAGAAAAACTCAAAAAGAAACAGAGAGAGAGACGTGAATACCTTGGGAGGCAACACACTTGGGTTGCTAGAAGAGGCTTACACTTGGGTTGTTAAGAAGAGTTTTACTTGGGTTGCTGAAAAATGTAGGCATATTATTTTAAAGTCCATAATTATGTGGTGTAACGATTATTGAATGAAACAGAAGATTTTGATTTGTCATTAATGCTTCCGCAAACTAACACCTACATGATAGACACAAAGACACCAGTTTATTGTCTTTGTATTTTTATTTTTATTTGTATGATTATATTACCAACCTGCTATGAACATATCAGTTTGGGGATACCCAATGGTATATACTCTTCATACTTTATTTTCTTTGGCAATAAAGGTTCTATCTTTTATCTCAAAAAAATAAATATGAAGTAGCAAAAATCTAGTGAAATGTATAAATATAGGAGGTTTTTATAGAAAATCCATTGTAATCCAATTTTAAGTATTATAATAATGACGTGAGAAAATGTAAATTTTCAAAAACTTATATCACAATATTAGAAGAATTCAATACATAATATAGATTGATAACATTTTATGTAGACCTAGAAAAACTGGGTTTGAGATTGGTTAACCTGCTGAAACTCACCTAAAAAAAAAAAAAAAAAAAGAGTAATAGGGTAGCAACATGTTTTAGTCCGACATGATCAAACTTGGACCTGACCCGATTTGACCCATTAAAGTCTCTATTATAAAATTTTAAGATTTAACCTTTTTTATACTAGTTTTTCAACGTTTAATTGTATTTAAGATTATGTTACGTTTTCTATATTATAAATAAGAAATTTATTGACTTTACTTGTAAATTTTAACCTACAATTCTCAAATATAAATATTTACCATAGTTTGATCCATTAGGAACGTTATTCGTTACAGATTTTGCGTCCTAATCATTTTATTTCTTTCTTTATCTAGCATGTTATATTTTATTTTTAAAATTCTACATATTTATTTATTTTTATAGAATATTTAACTCTTTTTTTAAAATGTTCCATATATAGTAGGTATACATGTTTTCTCTTATTCTTTTGTAGAATTATTGGACTAATAGACTATTATAATTAATTACTAAAATATAAACTTAATAATTTATATACATTAAACTTTTCATCTTTGAGTGTTTTTTTTTTAGTATAGTTTGCTTAAGTTTTATTCTTTTTATTTAAAAAAAATATAGGTCATAGTCATATATACTAGGTTGATTAGACCTATCAAATGACTGAGTAATCCATTATAGGAATATTAATTTGTTTTAGTTTTATTTGTATTTACGTATATTTTGAAGATCCTGAGGATCGAACCCACACTCTCACAGAGGAGTGAGATTTTTTAGAAATGAGGATTACCACTGGGCCTAATACCTAAGTGGCTCACTCAACCTATTGCCAAGTGTATATTTATGTGAACTTTTTTTTTTTTTTTTTTTATATAAGAAATTTAATTTTAAGGATATAGTTTTCCTTCAACTCAGTTTTGAGGAATTATCCTTCAATCTACTACGTGGCAAACAAATAGACCATTTACATGTATATTTTAAAAATATCATGTGACTGAAAGTATACATAGATTGTCTATTTACTTGCCACGTAGCATGTTGGAGAAATTTTTTTTCCAAATTGGATTGGATGTAAACTATTTCGAGTGGGCCAAGTATATATGATCGTGAGGGGGAGGGGAATTGATTCCACGCCCAAGTATATTTTTATGTGATTAATCCTTCAATCATATTATGTTCAGTTAGGGGGAAAAAATATCATTGATATAGCAGTAAGGTAGGCTGGCCAAATGCTGTGAGGGCACCCTCATTATAGTGTTACCCTTTTCTAACACAGAAGGGTAACATGACGTGGTCCCATTTGATTGGCTGGGTAGCATAATTAACGCGCGTGACTCATAACGTAGTCGTGGAGGCACGCTTTCGGACTTATTATGTCTTTCCCTTCCCTCTTAACAGTGATTTTTGAAATTCTCAAACTCCCGACACGTGTTGGACAAGGAGAAATGTCAACCCGAATGCTGTAATGAACTGAACTAACAACATGGGTCCCACATGGCTTACCTCTGTGTCTGACGTATCACGTGCACGGCCGTCAGAAAACACGTTCGTTGGTTGGTCTATGTCTTTGCCACTGACTCTCCCACGTGGCACGACCACAACCCCATTTTAACAGTAACGGGTCCCTCTCTTTACAAAAAGGGTAATACTATAAACTGTCCGTTAATACCCCAAACGACCCAACGGATTTCTCGATTCAGCCACGTGGCGGGAGGTGCATTAAATCCTCAACGACGTGCATTGGTCGAAACTCGAAACTACTTTAAAAATTAAAACGGCAGTTAATGTCGGAGAGCAAGAGGGAGCGTCGGTTAAACGACAAAATCCTATTGGAACTTTGAATGCACCGCTACTTAAGGCCTAGTGTGTTTGGCGGGAAGATCACCTGTTTCCCGCCAAATCAGACGGTGGTGGTGGGTCCATGTCATCACGGATTATTAGATCCTACATTGATATTTTGGAGAGGAAAGGCGTGGTGAGGGACCACGTGTTTGACGTGGATAGTTCGCTGTGGGCGAAATATTCGAGAGCGGGAAACAGTGGCTTTTGACAGTGCGGAAGGTTGTAATGTAATGTACGAGGAGGTGAGACTAGAGTGTAAAGGGTTAGTGACACGTGGATGACAGCTCAGAAGTCGGTAACTGGGTCCCAAAAATTATTGAAATTATCTAATTTTTATTTTTATTTTTTTAGTGGGAAAGCCCGCCTTTTCTTGGGTCTCTGTCCTTGGCTTTACTTTATTGACCGTTAAGACATTGGCGCCAAATTCGAAAACCGGATTCACACTTTGGGCGGGGATTTGAGGAAGGTGGTGGGATTCAATACAGCGGCGCCGCATATCTCTCCGTGAGACACTCGAGGCATGTTTTCGTGCAACGTGATTGAACATGTTTTGTTGTTGAATTCAATTTCAGACCAAAGTTTTTACTTATATCTTATTGCAATAATTGCTTTGATTTTTGCCTTTTTGGTTAATTGGGTTTCCTTTCCACTAAAAATATAATCCTGCTAGCTGGTGTAAAATTTAAGCCAATTTCATTCCACTTTTATGTGGGTTTGGCAAGCATGAAAGCAATTTTGAATCCCGAAATTTTGTGCTAGGTTATAGGATCTTGGCCGTCAAATCAAGTATCTGAAATTAAGACTTTTGCACTTCAAATTTCAAAACCACGCTTGGGTTGGTCAATATTCAAAAGTAGCTGCATGTGACTGAGCATGTGTGGCTCAAGGGCGTTTCTTATTTTGTTAACAAAATAATAGTATTAATCACAGGCGATTTCTGAGTGATTTTGAACGTTTTCTGAAAATAGATTGCATTTACAAAAATGGATTTAGAAGATGTGTTTTTTCTTTTTTAATTTTGTCACGTACCAAAACAGGCCACTTTTAATTTTGTCATACCCTCAAAATTGTCTACTTTACCTAATCTATTACATGAACCACAATCTAGGAAATCTTGATGATGAATTGATGACATTATTCATTGACTATTGAAATGGTAAAGAAAAAAATAATAAATTGTTATGCCTTGCCATTCATTAATCTTTAGTATATTCTCTACTTTGCTACAGAAGATTCTCAGTGATGACGCAGTCTAAGTTATATGGTGGTGGTTGGTTCTGGGTCCGAGTAAAATTGGATTGCGACGATACCGACCGTGGGATCACTATCAGACGACTTATGTTTCCACAGAAGAGCAAGCAGAAGGTGATGCAGGGGGACTGTACATTAAGCCAATAAAACGTAAAAAGAAAGCAAAGTCTCGGGGGTCCCTGGCTTGCCTTATAAGTTTGGTTTCTAAGTTCTAACTACTCTCATTGTTGTAAGTATTTTAAGAATGGAAATTAGTCAATTCACTCACTGACCCATTTTTTTAATACCAAAGATTTCCAATTTCGTGAAAAGCTAAAGATCTTATTGAGGACTTGGCTCTTTCAAACAACCTGGGCTCTAGCTAGAGTCAGACACACTCCTATGTGCCCTAAGTGTGCATACTATGATGCAGTTTACATGGAATAGGGCACTGTTCTCTGCCAATTTTCTGTTTTACTTGACTGCACAATAAATTTGTATATACATAACTGATAACTCATCTTCATTTTATTTATTTTTTAATTAACGTTAAAAAAGACATTTGATAACTTGATCTGATTCAACAATACAAGTAAAATGGTGAACGCAAACTTTGAGCACAAATTGTGCAGAGATAATATATATATATTTTTTGATACTTTTGTACATGTCTAATATTAATACAAAATAGAATTTGACTTTGATATTGGTGGAGTTTTTTTCTTTTGAAATGGAATTGCATTAAAAATAGGCCAAAATATTGTTTCCTAAACTATACATGAGTTTCGTTTTTCGTCCCTAAACTTTGAAAAAGTTCATTTTTACACATGAATTTCGTTATTTTATAAAAAAGTCTAGAAATGAATTTCATGTGTAAAAATGAACTTTTTCAAAGTTTACGGACGAAAAACGAAACTTATGTATAGTTTAGAGGCGAAAACAATAGTTTAACTTTAAAAATAAATAATGTTTACAACAAACAGGATACGAGACCCCCCAAATGTTTGCCAAAATTTGGAATAGGATTAGGGGTGGAGATTTGGAGTCAAGAGTTTTTTTTATTTATTTTTTGGGCTGCTTTATATTTAGTGATACATTAGTCAAGACAAACTCATAGTGTGTACACACATAATTAATATATATTATTAATCTAATACAAAAGTAAGTCATAATTAATAAATATATGTATATTTGCTAAAAATAAATATATTAGATGCAAAATTATCAATTTTGATATATATATACTAAATAATTTTTTAATAGAGAACTTATCATTTTTTAAAACTCTAATAAATATACAAAAAAATATATATAAAAAAAACTTACTATTACTTACCAAAATTATGCTAGATAAAATTTTTTTCTATAATTAAATTCATCTAATATTATGCATTTTCATTGTTAAATTCCTAAAAATTCCATTATAAATTACTTAATTCATTAATTGTCTACCAAAGCAAACAATTTTTTTACAAAGGAACCAAGGAAGTCTTCAAAACTATCAATGATCCAAAAACAGATAAAAACAAATTTTCCAATAAAAAATAAAAATTAGGAAGGAAAAAAGAGAGAGTACACTTTCTCTTTAACCACTAAGCCAACGGGTCAATTTTATTTTGAGAGGATGGACATTTTTGAGGGGCCAGGTCCTGTTTTTTATTAGCCAAACATATACTTCCAAATGTTTAATAATTACACACATATATATAAGCTTGGGGGGCATGCTCTCGTCCTCCCAAGGTTGAATGTAGTTCCATCTCTGAATAGGATGCATCCTCTTCATGAATAGCATGTTGCTCCTCCCTATGTATTTGTTGTACGTGACAAGCAAAACAATCAATTGCAGCATGCATTCAATCACGACAGTGCAGTATTAGTTTTAAATTATTGACAAAAAATATGTATATAATATATGAATAGATATTTTATTACTTGATTTGAATTTTAAAATACAAAGTTGAAAATGAACTACGTGCACAAATTGTATACAAATATATGTATACATGTAACTACTGAATGACAAATGCACATATTAGCCTAAATGATATGTAAATTAGTTAGGATTTGACATTTTATTATGGAAAGGGATTTGACATTTAAAAGTCAAACATTAATAAATAATTTATTGTATACAAAATATGTATACCACTATACCAGTATTATTGAATGCACACATTAGCCTAAAATGATATGTAAATTAATTACTATTTGACCAATTAAAGTCAAACATTAATAAATAAATTTTTTTCTTTCAAATTTAATTGTTTAGGATTTGATTTTAAGTTACTTCCCAATATATTAATACAAAATACAATTAACTTTAATCTTTGTCGAATCATAATAGGATACGTGCATGATCATTGATCATGAATAAAATGTTCCTCCAGTCTTTGTATTTGTGATGCAGAACATACTCATCAATCAAATATATATGTGACAACTGACGAATGAACCACTGTATATAAATATTGGTGGATATAGAATTATCTTTCCTTTTTGCAAAATTACCAACCTAAACACCTTCCAACAGTTACTAAAATCAAGTCTGGCAGCTAGTAATTGATTCTGGTAAGAATGCACTTTGTAAAAAAAAAAACAGAATATTGTAAATATACTTAAATTTTGTAGTGAATTTAAGATGGTGAGATTTTGCCAGGTCGCCTGCTCCAAGTGTTTCAAGAAATTGGTGACCTTTCGGCCCCAGGGATAGCCCAGTGGAAAATATATAACAATTTTCGGTTCTGAGAATACAATATACATGTGATTGGACCATGTTTTGATGTGAAAAGAAGAGTAATTCCAAAATTTAACAAATAGCCAATCTTGAATTTCTTTGTCTAAATGATTAAAAAAAAAAAAAACCAACAACATTGTTTAAAGATTCACATGACCAACATATTATTAAGTTGTACTTCCACCAAAAGTCTTGTAATTCAATGATTTTGGCGGGTCTCCTTTACATGGAGAATCAAGGTTAAAATTCATAATTCATTAGATTTAAAAATTTTAAGCCTAATATAATTCTCAAGATATTCTAAATCATTTGATATGACTATTAAACATTAAGTTTGGTTAAAGATTTGGGAACAAGATCCTTTCTGCTTATAATTTTTAATTTGAACCATTAAATTTATTTATTCAAGGGAAGATCTAAAAGAGAATCATTTTCCAAGGAATTGGATCTTAACACGCAAAACAAAATCAAAGTAGTTGTTGGAGGCTAGGGCGACTAAAAAATTAAAAATGGTTTAACAAACAATGGTAAATTTGTGAAGAAGAAAGAAAATAACCCAAGATTCTGCAATAGACGTGGGAGGCAAAAGGAAGCAACAATTCATGCCTCAAAAAAGTATGTTTGCATGGTTGAATTTTTGACGCATATCAATTTAAAACCTAATTCCTAAATCGTCCATACATTGGGTGATTGAGATGGTCAAAAAGCTTGAAAAACAAACTTTTCCTTTATTTTCTTTATACCTTACGGCATAGCATATACAATACCAGGATTTGTGCTTATCTTGGCTAAAAAGAAAAAAGAGGGTGTCCAAACCAAAACAGAACAACCATTTGCAAACCTCAAGCATTTAAACTGAGTGGATGAGGCAACTCTAATGACAAGCTTACTATAAGAATATGAGTAATAGTATTAGTGCCAGATTGTGAAGGAATCTAAAATAATTATGACTATGAAGAAAGGAATTATGATTAATTTTGAACATATAGAAATTATTGAGGTGGGAGATCGGAGAATATTTCAATTGCAAGAGAGTCGGATCTCCAAATTGTTGGAAAGGAGAGTTATAACAAATATTAGCTTTTGTCAATACTTTACGGTTACTGGCCGTAATGGGTAGTATCAACTGTATTGCCCAAGGTTATCAATCCTGTTTTGGTACCAATTTCAGTTTATCCACTCGAATACAATATTTTGCTACTGGTCCAGTCCGATGTATCATTTCGGGACAAGTTATCAAATTTATAACATATCAATTCAAAACCAAGAATTAAAAGTTTTTAACACCATCATTCTATGATAAAAGAGTTTTTTTTTTTTTTTTTTATAATAAGTTTTGTTGGTAGATCTAATATATTATTTTGTTATCTTAGTATATATTTTATATACTCCACATCTAAACTAATTGTAAGAACAAAATAAAATAAGAAAATATGAACAAAATTGCCACTCTCTTATAAAATACTAGTACGTAATAAATGATAAAGAAACTTAGACATATTTGCATTTCGGCCGGTATTTGTCGAAACGAGCTAGAATAAATTGGAATGCACCAGAATTTGGACTGAGGTGGAATGAGGGGTTTCTCGTTTCTATTTGCATATTGATATGAGAAATTTTAACTGAAAGGGAAAAATATTAGTTCATACCAGTTGTACTGGGGATTTTTTAGGCGGTTCAATCAAAATTTAAAAAATATTGAAAAATAAATAAAAATGAATTATAAAACATGTTATTTGAGCTAAAATATTGGATTAATGTACCAAAACTAATATATTAGACTTATAAAAATATGTAGATTTTAAATTCTCTATTTATAAATATATAAATAAATAAATACATTAATATTAACCAATATCGAAATGTTTTTTCCCTAATAAAATCACAACAACTTCCGATACGATTTTGACAACTTTGACTCCAAGCATGGAGAATAGTCAAGTAGTGATCACGACAAACTATTGCCAAAACGACTTTGTCTAATCTGATCGCAGTACAATATTTGTGATTGGCACGTTACAATGCATGGACAATATTTTTTGGATTCATAGAATAATATACCATTTGTATCAAATGGAAGTTCACTCAATGTAACGTGTTTCACTTAAAGAGATCCAATAATGTAATAACTCATGTTCTTCAAAGAAAAATAATGTAAAAACTTCTCTGTTAGCCAAACAAATATATATATAAGGCCGATGAATACATCATTGAAGTTTTAATTGTATCTTTTTTCTTTTTTTATAATTAATTGTATCTATTTAACATCATAATAACCATTACGTTTTAATAATATTTTCTTTATCATCTTACCATTAAAAAAATGGAGTACTTCTACGAGAATACAGTTGGGCATAAATTAGCCGATACTGCCAGGCAAACCGTCAAGTTTCTTATGGTTTATTAGAAGACATTTGTCAAGCAATGGAGGCTTGTATCATTCTTCGATTGTTTGTCTGAGAGAATTGTTTATCCATTCATTGGATTTGACTTCTCTTCGGCATGTACAATTGGATTTTCTAATTTCGTTATATGTTTATATCTTGTGTGACTCCCAAACTTCTGTAAGCGGTATTCAAGATATAATGCCCCAAAGTTCCAATATTTTATATTAGGAATCATTTTCTTGCATATCCCAATCAATTATTTTCGATAACTCAAAGAAAAACAGCATCATATAGAATTTGGCTTTTGTCTTATAATAAGGGATACTATGTATCAAAAAATGAAATAATTCTCTGTGGTGGAACAAAATATCTCTCATTTCCACCTCGAATAAATTATTCGTTTTGGACGATTTGGAAGATATAATTGGCGAGCATGTATGGTTAGGTTCCATTTGGAATTTGGTTATTCATAATGTACGAGGATCCCATGGGCAATGAGTTTTGATATATTGGGTATATTTGTATTTATACACATGCAAGTCGGACGGGAAGTGGTATTTCCAGTGGTTGACGAGTGAGTAATACGGTTGAATCTTATATGTATTATAAAGTATCATAAATTCTGGAAAGAACTTTGGTTTGTGACACATCTTTTATACCTTTATATTGTGTGGGGTTTGGATAAATTTATTTATTGTAAATGGTAAAAGCATAGTTGTACATCAAAAAAATAAGTCTTTAAAAACCTATACATAAACAAATGTCAGAATAAAGTTACATCATGCATAACTCTTTTTTAATATTATACTATTCAATAACTTGTAACTGGACTAATATTTTAAAAATTCTGTTTTGAGATTAAACATTTTCATTCTTCTTAACACGCATGTGAAATTTCGTATTAATCAGGATTTAATTACGACTCAATCTATAAACTCAACATAATCCAACAATTAGTTTTTCAAAAAACAATCCATTAGATAGGTATGGATGACGTAATATTGACATACACATCCAAAGCCTTAAAGCAAAATAAGTTTCAGTAAAAAGCTAAATCAAACCGAACAGATATAAATTGTTCTGTATTTGTGTTCCTATTGCCACGTGACACAAAAATGCTGTCCAACACAAACAGGAGATAATAACAGCTCATGAACAATTCAATCATTTTTGTGTACAAGTGACATAAAAACTGAAAAGGATTTGTGACGAATTTTAACATTTTTGTGTAACTTTTTGGTTCCACTTAGCCATCGGACAGAAGATCAGAAGTACTTGAGCAAATTTGCCAGCTGGGTTAAAGTAGTTGAGGGAAAAAGATTACCAAAAAAGCAAATTTCTTCGGATTGAAGTGAAAATTATAAGATGGTGACTTTACGCGCTCCATTTATTTGACAAATGAAGGCTGTGGCCTGTGGCTATTCTGGGCCTTTTCTTCTCCCTGTCAGTGGACATTATTGTATCTAACTTGGTCACTTTTCAAACACCTAAAGGATAAAAAAAAAATAAAGGAATTTCCCGAATTCAAGCAAATTCCCATTTTGTAAATTCTCAATCATGGGATCTGCCGACACACCAAAAAAAAAAAAAAAAACTGAACTGTGAAATTGGTCAAATGTCGAAAAGTTATACATATTAAAAAAGAAACTATGTGAAATATATCAAATATTATATGGTACGACAGCAACATCAAGAAAATTAGGAGCAAGAAAGTAAGAAGATTGGACAATTATTTAATCCTGTCAAACCAAGCTTAGTAAATTCAATCTCATTCTTCTTGTCTATTGGAGCTTCTGATTGATGAAAGCAATTAAAGGTTGGATCATTCTTCTACTAATTATTTGGACATGGTAAATGGTTTTGGTAGGATAAAAGTGGACCTAGTTGTTGCATAACATTAGGGGGAAAAAGAGAGAGCTGTTTTAATGCTTGTTTTGCCTCAACTTCAAGCATCATTCTGCTGCTCCCTTGAAAATTGGCCTTTTGTTCTTTGTTCTTTTTTATTTATTCCAATCACAATAATTAAGCTATAATCACCTCTTTGTTATGGCCCTAATCTTAGAGTTAGATCAGAGTGAGCCAGTGGCTTGATTAGAATTTGGAGGTTTTAGGAGTATGGAAAAAGTTACCTCTTATTTTGCAACTCATTTAAAACTTTTATACCCGAAAAAAAAAAAAGGAAGGTTGAGACTTGAGAGCCCTAATTATATCCTTTATTGATAGGTGTTATCATAGTTTATAGCTTGAGACATGCTAATGACTTGTATACTACATAAGGGTAACATCTAGAACTTAATTTTCTCCGTTTTGTCCAATGGATTGACTAAATATTTCTTTAGACCTTCTGATTTTGCCAGCAGTTCGAGCAAACAGAAAAGAGATTTGTCTAGTGAAAGGAATTAACCTTTTTAAACACAATGAAAGATACCTTTTCATCCCTGTTCAGTTCTTGAAGTCAATTGTAATTTCCTAATAGTAATTGAAACATTAATCAGACATTGACACAATTGGGTCAATATGTGACCTAATGATGTTTTACTGTTTCAAGTTTCAACTTGCTGTATTTTTCAAACCCAAAGTGTCATGCGGGTGGACAGTTACAACTAATTGCATTATTAAAGCTATTTTCTTTCTAAACAATAGAATCTAGAAGTGGATCTTTCTTTTCATTCATGACCCAGACATGTTTTACGTAATGGCTGAAATCATTCAGACTACGATTGTTAGTTATTATGAATATTTATGACGACTAATGAGTTGACTGAAAAGAAGACTAATGAGTAGAGTTATTACAATTAGCCAAGGAAATATATTGACAAAAAAATAAAAAAATGCAAGGAAATTATTAAGCCTCTACAGTCTACACCAGCTTGCCAAATATTTCATAGCAATGTTCTGTAATACATGTTTTGTTACTTTTGTAACAGTTCTTGTTGTTTGGTACCCTGCTGAAATCACAATTTGGGATGCACTGGACTAGAATTCTTTGCATGGATATTGTAATCCCAATCACCTTTTCCAACAAAATGAATAAACATACAGTCATAGGTAACTTTGTGATACACTTAAATTGAAGCACTCTGTCATGTGCACTGGTCCTTAAATTGTTAATAATCATAAAAAATATTTCAGATATTTATTTATAATGTTATTGTAATGATATCAATCTCATTGATTATTAGGTCCGTTTGTAAATTGTTTATAATAAAATTGATAAAACTTTAGCATTTTCTTCATGTTAATTAATAGTTTAACATTTTCCAAATTCTAATACTTAGCTTTCAAAAAATTCTCTTTTACACCATGAACCAAAAAACAGATAAAAAAGAAAAAACCAAAAAACCAAAAGGGTCAAACAAGGGATGGATGTGACATCATGATCCATACGTACTGCACAATTGCACATGCTAAGCTGTATTGGGCTCCATACACGAGATCCAATAGCTGTTGCACATGGAGAGATTTGCAAATCTTCCTTCTTGCTGGTTTTGACTGTTTTGTTGTAAAAAATCCTCCAAACATACAATTTGACCATTCAGTCATCCCATTTCCTGTTTTAGCTTCCTCAATCTTCTGCAACATATCACGGACAGTTTATCTAGCACAGCTGGTGGACCAATGTACGTAAAATGAGCAGTGGGGTACCCCCTAATTGTAGAAAACTTTTATCTAACTAGTGTTGTAAAGGTAAAGAAGGTTTGGAATCTGGAGCCTACAATAAGTTTATTTTATGTAAGATATCTTGTGGAGAGGTACACAATCATTTTAGTGTTTATATCCATCGTTGACATCTGCTTGTGCCTACTTATTACTTGTCCCTCTCAAAATTTGACTTGGTCTCTCACCTGTTGTCCAATTACATGACACCACATGATGTTGCAATAAAGTTTTGGACCTGACTTTTCTAGACAATTTGCTGGATAAATGGTGAAAGGGCAAACCCAATTGGGTCTAGCTATTGTAAAATTGAGGTTCTGGTTTGTAAAATTATGTGCTATTTATTTTAATTGGTAGTTTTCATAATCTTTAGAAACATTAAATATTAATTTGGAGAGAAATGGAGAAGATGGGACCTGGGTTCAACTACAAGTTTGTTGAGTGAATGTGAATGTAGTAGGGACGCAATATTTCCATCTACCATGTTAGTGCACCTAAAATCATTTAAGGTTAGTTAGTAGACTTGACAACTTTCACTTCTTGCCGGAGGTTTTAGAAGTTGGTATGAAAAGACACAATAGAAATTGCCGCCATGTTACGTAAAAAATTATAAGATGTGCATTAGTAGAAGTGCACACAACAAGGATCTTTCTTCTATCATCAGTTTTCCTCTTAAGAATTGTCGGTAAGTAATGTACCATGATAAACGCTAAAAGGAATATGCCAATTACTTCAGTTGATAAATTCCTTAGATTCGCTTTATGAAATGCCTAAAATTTAAGGAATTGATTGTACTTTTTGTTGTGTGGCATTTACTTGATTAAGTGTGCCTTTGGATTGTCCTTTTACAAAAAAAAAAACATATTTTTTAATTTGTTTAAATGAAAAAAAAAAATTTAAACTTGTACTTAGAAAAAAAGTGAGATTTTAAAAAATTAAAAGAAAAAATAATCTAAACTCACCCTAAATGGGCTCAGGGCTGTGCCTGGCCAGAGAATGGATGGAGATAGATGCCACCAATTTATACATACCCATATTAATGGGCCTGGGCCATTAAGTTGTATTTCTGTCAGTGCTGTACCTTAATAGTTCTAAGCACATTCAAATAGATGGGCTGGTCATAATATACCACTATTAGCCAAGCTATTTATATTGGGTTCGTTATCTTCTAGTCCCAAGCAAATCATATGAGGGTTCCATGAAGTGAACCAAAAAGAAAAAAGAGAGACACCAATATCACCATTTTGATTAAAAGGGCTTTGCCTGCCCACTAAGTAGATGGAAATAAGCGTGACAATTTGTACAGCCACTCAATTGGGCTTGGCTGTAAGGAGTTCCCATTGCTGTATGTACTATGTACTGTACTTTAGACGATGGCTGCAAATAATGAGCATGGTTGGTCTTTATAGGCCCGTTTGAGTCTGGCCCACATGTACAGGTTGTTTTGTAGTCTTTTCTCTAGTCTTAAAAGAGCCCAAATATACCCAAGATTAGATAGATTTATAATTAGGTTTAATTTGGGTTTCTCACTATTTCCAAAGTTCAATTTTATTTTTCAACTATTACTTGGGTTAATTTCATCACTGTTGTGAACACATGACTTGATAGTTAAGCCACAATTGTTGACTAAGATTACATGAGAAATAATGAGGCATATTCTTAGTGAGGGTCATCCAAGGAGGAGTGTTGTGAACAAATGACTTGATAGTTAAGTCACAATTATTGACTAAGATCACATGAGAAATAATCTCATGTGAACAGATGGCTTGAGCAAAGTGCTCAGCCAACTTTTGTTGACAAAGTAATTTGTAAGAGTCTTTATATTAAATTCTATACAGATAATAGTTGCCTCCTCTCTATATAGCTATCATCTAAGTTTACTTTTTAATAAATGCTCATCTCTGAAGATGAGTATATATATATATAGAGAGAGAGAGAGAAAGAGAGAGGTAATATCAGCTGTAAGAGACACATTTGAATTGATCAAATATCAGTTCAAAAAATTTATGATATATTGTGGATGACCACATGAAAAAAGAAGTTTATATATCTTATCTCTTTTATATTTTATCTTCTCTTGTTATTTATCTTTTATTTCATAACAATTTCTCAATTTTCAAAATCAAATTAAACGAAACACATATAAATGCATAGTTTATATCAAACTTTCAAGTAATATTCTTGGAATTGACTTGATCCTAAAAGTTGAGGGATAAATTTGATAATTAGAAATTGACCTAATGATGAAATTGTTAAGCAAACATTACCAAATTGAATTTGAAATAATAATTAGAAAACCAAATTAGTTAATTAAGCTAATTATAAGCATTCCAACTCAACCCAAACTTCATGAGTATGACTTGGCAGTTGCAGTTGCACCAATGTAACTGGACAAAAGAAAAGCCACAAATACGACATCGTTTCCCTCTCTATCCATATTCCATCCTCCATAGTCGCCAGCTGAGCCCGAACTCTCAGCATAATTTTCTTGCCAAAAATGGCTGCTCACACCCTCTTCACCAAGCTCCCAACAACCTCATTCTCAGAGTCCAACATTAAAAGAAAACCCGACCCGTATCCTCAGCATCTGGGTCGGATTCTCAGAAGCACAGAGTCTACCTCACCCATGGCTAGGCACCAATCATCTCTCCCTCCATTCCTCCAATCTCAGACCCCACGTGTCAAACCGCCGACCCGTCACCGCAACGGTGTCGTTCAGCCTCCCCACTGCGTAAGTCAGTCCCATTCTCACACTGCTAAGCTAAAACCACCACTCTGTACAATTTTTTTTTTTCCATTTTGGATGACCCAAGTTTTTTTTTTTTTAATTTCAGATTCCTTTTGATTTTGCAGAAAGCCAGAGAGAGCAAACTCCACTGAGAAATTTCCCAAGTGAGTTTTAGCTAAAGTTCTCATTTTTATGGATTTTAGATTGTTGGGTTTTTGTTTTTTGGGGTGGTGGTTTGGTGGGTATTGAGCAATTGTAGTGGGTGAATGGAGCAGATGGTCAAGGAAGGCAATAAAGTCATTTGCTATGGGGGAGTTGGAAGCGAGGAAGCTCAAGTACCCAACTACTGGGACTGAAGCCATTCTCATGGGGATTCTTATTGAGGGTATGAACTATCAATTTCTCTTTTCATCTTTGCTTTCTTATTTCCCTTTTTGATAGATATTTATCTCTTTAATGCGAGTAGCATACACCATAAAATTGAGGATTCCAGCTGTTATTATCAAGTCTGAATTTTCAGTTGTAACAATGTATGAGCTCCAATTAATGAGGAACCTTATGACATTGAAGACAATTGTATTGCAAAAAGTAAACAAATTTCTGGTAAACAATTGGTGGTCATAATATTGTGATGACAAGATTGAGGTGTGATCTTGTGTAAGTTGGAGTGAGGTTGGGAATGGCATAGACATGATTATTGACCTATTACATTTTGGTGAACTAAAGCAACAAAAAAGATGGATAAAATTATGTATTATCCCTGTAGTTGGCATAAGTAACCTTATTATGAGACGACCATATTCGTGTTGCGTCTTTATCACCACCAACCTTCGTTACTCTTGTTGCCCATGATCCACCACTTTGGCCAATGGCATTGCTGCTAAGGACTCCGTTATCTCAAGAAATACACCGTAACCCTTAACCATAGACAATTTCATCTACTATCATCATCACTGCTACTTCATTTTTTCATTTTATATATATAACAATTCTGCATTTAAAATGCACTATACTGAATCTTTTCCGATGTGGTGCAGGAACTAGTCTGGCTTCGAACTTTTTGCGAGCAAATGGAATTACACTTTTTAAGGTGCGTGAAGAGACTGTCAAGTTACTTGGGAAAGCTGACAAGTATTTTTTCAGTCCTGAGCATCCTCCTCTAACTGAAGCGGCTCTAAGGGCCCTTGACTGGGCTTTTGATCAGAAGCTAAAATCTGGTAAGCTCCTGTTGATTGGCAGGTATTTTATTTGGTTTTTTAATTCCTATATGCTAGAATTTCATTTTATTTTTTATGTTTTATGTTTTATGTTTTGTGAGTATATGTTATAGTTTGCGTTACATACACACACACAAAAAGGGAATACATGAATAGTTTCATGAACATGCAAACAAGTACATAAGAAGTTAAACTTTTTTTTTTTGATAAGTAAGTACATAAGAAGTTAACCTTTCTCCATTCAAAGTAAACTGTATTTGGTAGAGCTGAAAGAAAGGGATGAGGCAGTGTGGTTAGCCTCAAACTCAGGAAAATTTAACAGTGCTGCTACCTGGGATATACTTAGACAAAAGAGGAATGAAGTAGCTTGGTGGCCTCTGCTATGGTTCCTTCTCAATATCCCAAGACATTCCTTCATAGGATGGTTGGCAATAAACTACAGGTTGAGTATGAATGATAGAATGATGAAATGGGGCTTTTCTAAAGACATCTTTTGCTGTTTCTGTAGAGGCAGTATTGAAGTTAGAAGTCATCTCTTCTTTCCCTTTTCATTTTTAAAGTAGATATGGAAAACTATAATGAAATATTGCCTTGTGAATGATGTTCAAACTGGCTGGGAAAACCTGGTGATTTGGGGTATTAAAACTCTCAATGAAAAAATCTTTAAAAGCTATTTGTGCAAACTGTCATGGTGAGCTACTGTTTACCACATATGGGCGCAGAGAAATGCAAGGATCCATGGTGGTGAGCTTAAAACGGAAGGAGGAATTGTTAAAGGAGTAATAAAAGATGTGAGATTTAGAATGATGACTAGAGGGCATGGCTGCCATTCTATTTTGAACAAAGTGCTTTGTTCGAACTGGGGTATATCCCTCACTCGAGACTCCAAGCTCCACTTAGCAGTATTTGATTTGTACTCTCCTCTGGCTCTGTTTGTGCTTCCCTCTGGCTCTGTTTGTACTTTGTAGTCTAGATCCTGTTGTAATGTTGCTTATAAAGATGGTATTGTAGGAGTGTTGTACTAGAGAAAGCTGGTAGTGTTTGTTAGTGTTTGTCAGGTAGCTTAATTGCTCTGTTTAGCTGTTCTGTACTAGTTTTAGTCCTATTGTTGCTGTATTGTTACTCTGTTTCTTTCAATGATCAGTCTGAATTATCCAAAAAAGAAAAGAAAAGAGTTAAGCGATTGAAAAGTTGTGTAAAAATGGCTGAGAAGATCTCAGCATAGAGTAAACTTGTTTAGAAAAAAATTAACTATTAATTAACTTTTATAATGTTGAAATTATAAAGTTGTAAGGATACTGCTTGTATTCTGTAATTTGATTATTGTACTCTGATTTCTGAACTTTATTATGCTGAATGATTTATTCTTGCCATAGTAAAAAGCTAAGGATACAGTTGAAAGTAGCAACTTCTTTTGCTTTTTTTGAATTCCGAACCTCTTGTTGGAGTACAAGTTTCCGTGGTTTAGAACATTAGATAGAGAAATGATGGAATGTAGAGTATTGTCATCTCACTTCAGATACATAAAAGTCCAAATATTATTTTCATGTCATTATCTAGTCATGTTATTCAAGTTTGTGTGGTTTTTAAAAGTTCTGAGATAGCTTGAGCCATAAATGAAATATCAATTGAGGAAAGACTCCTAGTTTAGAAATATATTTCTGATTTCAGCATCTTTTTTAAAAGGTCAATTTTATAAAATCTTGGTTTTATGAATTAGAAAGCAAATATCACAGTTGTTTCCTTTTAATAAAGAAGTTATAAGGTATCTATGAATGAATTAAGAAAAGAGAAAAACAATCTAAGAGTATGTATTGTTGTTCCATATGGTTCCTTTGAATTGAACAAGTATTTGATGGTAACAATCCATTATATTGAAAGGATCATTATAAACACATTGTAGTAAGTTTCATCTGAGAGGTCTTTAACAAAGTCTATTTTAACTTTTTGCTGTTGCTTGTGAGATGGCTGCCTTTTATCTCATGTCTATGATGATGTAATTTCATCTCTAAATGCAATGTTGGTGGGGGCATGTTTCCATTGTTGATCAGGAGCTATTTAGTGCATATCTTATTAAATTTCGAGGTGGGGGTTTTGAATAATTCTTTCAAATACTCGTCAATAAAAATTGAAATTTCACACTGCTTTAATACTTTGTCTATTCACTAAAATTCTTTGAATTAAAGACAGCTGTGATATGCTCCCCATTTTCTGGATTCCTGGTTGAAAGCATTACCACACCTGATGATCCATATTTGTTCAAATCATAAATCGTATCCTTTACTGCTTGATTGACTTGTGACCTGCAGGTGATGGTGGGGAAATTACAACATCTCATCTGCTTCTTGGCATATGGTCTGAAGTGGAATCACCAGGTCATAAGATATTGGCTACCCTTGGCTTTAATGATGAGAAAGCCAAAGAGCTGGAGTCTTCAAGTTCTGAACCTGGGTTTATAGATGATTGATAAATACTTTTGATGTATGTTACCATACTTGTAATTCTACTTTTTTTTGGGGAGATGGATCAATGATATTGTTTGTTCTTTCCTTTGAAGTTGCACGTTCTGTCATGGATACATCCATTAAGGCTTCATAGATACTTCCCTGTTGAGTTGCCTATATAAGTTGTTCTCCATATGGATACAATTTTAATTGAATGCTTAATGTTTCCAATGTCTCAAATTGAAGACACACAGTTGCGTGATACATTGTTCAGGGCATGTTATTGAGTTTGATAGTTAGATTAGCGTTACCACAATTCTTAACTTTTTCTGTTGTGGACACACCTTTCTTGCTTGCCAGCAGTTTCATTACGAAACGTGCTTCCTTGAGGGAACGATGAAACCTGGATCTGAAAAACTCTTGGCGAGTCTCTAAGGAAGATCGCTTTGGATTACTTCACAAGGGACAGGAATGGACATTGGTCTGCAAATGTGCCTGAGTATATGAATTTGGAGCACTCTTTTGTGGGGGTTATATATTTTGAATTGAACCCGTTTAATTGATTGTTTTTTAGCCTTGTGTTATGATAGTGAAGGCCTTCATAATACAAACTAATGTTTACAACTTATTGAGTTACTCATACTTCGGCAGTCTTAACTCTCTCCACCACACTCGGGCGATGTTCTTCTTCCTTAACAATGTCCACATCACAGGCTAGTACTTGTGCTTTGCCCGCTTCTTCAGCCCAATCAATCCTCAAGACAAAGACCAAAAGTAAAACCAAGCAAGCTACCATCCCCACCAAGAAACCTATCAATAGCCCACCAAGTCCAAGTGAGGCCTTGAAGGCTAAAACCACACCCAAGGGTAGTGCCAGAAGGTAGAACCCACCAAGATTGGCATACATACCCAACCATGGCCTAGCTGTTCCACGAACAATTCCTCCACATACTGCTAATGGAAAATTCACAACTTCCACCAAAGCCATTAGCAACATCATCTTCTTCACACCTCTTATAGTCCCCTTATCATGACTAAAAAGGGGCCCCCAGATTCCTCTTGCTCCTACCATCACTAAGCCACCTATGCAACCTGAGACTATGCTCACTGCCAGAGATACATATGCCGACTTGTAAGCAGAATCAGCATGGTTTGCACCAAGCTCATTTGACACACGGGTTGATGCACATGTGGCTAATGATAACATCACAGAGTAAAGCAAGTAATCAAAGTTTAGCACGATGGCTAACACTCCAACTGCTTGCTTAGCATTCCCTAGCCGCCCAGAGAGCAAAACTAAAATCTCAAAACACCACCATTCAAGGCATGTAGTAAGGCAACATGGGCCACAGAGCTTGAGCAACCTGAGCCAGTCGCTAATGCTTTGTTCCCACCACCCATCTTCCTTCAACCCTCTTTCCCTCTTACTATTTAATTCCATGATAAACACATACAAGGCAAGTAGAATCACTACCATAAGATCAGTGATCCAAATTGCCATTGAAACTCCCTCAAGACCCTTAGCTTTTGCAAGTAGTATATTGATGGGGATGTGAAAAGCTAGCCCCAAACCCGAGCTAAACATTATAGGAACAGTTATGCCTTGTGAGCTCAAGTAGGATTTGAGTGGAGATAGAAACGAAGTGATTACCAAATCAGGGAGGAGATAGAAAAGATATGTCTTTGCCACAATTGAAATGTCTTTTTGTTGGCCAAAATGGATGAGAATTTTATCAACATTAAGCCACAAGAAAGTTATAGGTAGAGTTGCAAGTAGTAATAAGAAGATTGCCATGAGAAGGGTCTTGTGAAGGAGTTTAAAGTTTTTGGCTCCATAAGCTTGACCACATATGGGTTCCATGGCACCACAGAGCCCATTCAAGACAGAGAAACCTGTGACATTTGCAAATGTGAGCCCAAGTGCACCACCTGCCAATTTGAGCTCCCCAAGTCTGCCTAAAAACGCTGTTGTGATTGCTATTTTTGCAAACCATGTTAAATTCATTGCTACCAATGGAACAGCAATTCCCCTTTGTACTTTTAGCTCCAAAAGCATAACCTTTGCTAAGCTGGCTGGCCATTTTTGAGTTAGAGGTGGGGGAGATGAAGGTGTTTGAAAGGTTTTGTTACTTTGGTTCTCTTCTAGTTTTATGGTAGTAGACATTTTTGCAGAGCAAAATGGCTTGGTGGGTTTGTTTCAGATATGAATTTTTCTTGGTAAAGATGAGAGCGTTGGGCTCTTCTTAGATAAGATTAATAATGTGTGAGTGCATGGATTTCGTGAGAATGTTGGTTTTTATTGAGTAAATGGGTGGGCTTTTGTAACGGCCAATCAAGGAAGAGAGAGAGTGGTGGTGGCGCATTGATAGTGCGTGATGAGAATGCATGGGCCACCATATCATATGCTAAGGAATCCCGTCTAGAATCGAATCTCGCGAAATTTTGGTCTTGTTTGAAATAATGTTGAAAGAAAGAAACTTGAAGTTGCTGAAAGCTTGAAACTTTGAATACCTAGTACTCACTTTTTTTTTTTTGAATTCTGATTCTTTCTATAAATCATGGGCACGATAAAAGTGAGGATAAATATTGTTTTACATTATAATTTGTAAACACTACATCAACTTCAACAATGTTTACATTCTAAGTGATGTCTACGAACGAGATGGTATATATGGGCGCATAGATAGATATGTAATGTGAAGATTTACTGTTCAAAATGAAATAAAGAGAGACAGAAAAAGTAATGCTAAACATTTTGGTCTCAAGAGCCAAAAATCATACTAAAACTAATATTCCTTATTTCTTATTCATTTCTTGTAACCAAGGTCAAAATCTGGGTCTTTTTTCGTGTATTTTGTCGACACGATTTTGGTTTGTCGAAAATTGAAATGCAAATCCCCTCGTTGCCTAGGTTCCTTGGGAGATTAGGTGCCTTACGGGAGTTTTAAGTTGCTCCATGCAAGTTTTTGTCCCATGTAGACGTAGTTCACTTTCCCTAGGAGCCATAAGAGGGGTGGTTACTTCAATGAATAGTCTACGTCATCATGGACGACTTGGAGGGTTTGGTATCAAGATTAAAACTGATAGATGACGAACCTCCGAGATATCGGTGGCAAAAATTGCAGGGCTGGCTTGATGCATATTGAGGTTTCGGACAACTTTAAGCTAGATATTTCTCATATATAAATGTCATTTAAATATTTATATAAAAAAATATTATTTATAATTTAAAAACATTTAATACATTTTGAGAGAATATTTTAGTTAATGATGATTTTGGAGAAAAAATTGGATTTTGGGTGTTAAGAGAGAGAAAATTTGTTCAATTTATTTATTTTTGTGTGCGTAGAAGACTAAAAAATTAAGACTTTAGAATTTATACAAATGTGTAATCCTCACAAAAAGAGAGAGTTTTATTTATTGACTAATAGTTGGGGTTTAATTTAAATTCCTACACAGGAGAGAGAGGCAAATAGTACACATCCTAAAATTTCATCTATTTGCTCATTTTATTTTTAGACTTTATTTATTAGTACTTGAGATTTTTTTTTTTAAAGAAAAGAATTTACTAGTTAATACATGACCTTAGACTATTGCCTAAATGGCCTAGTGGGGGAGTAGGTATTGAAAAATTGTTTGAGGGTTTGTTGTATATATAGATATATATAGATGTAGAAAGTAATATGTGAGTGATCCTACTTTAGTGATTGAAGAATGCGTGAAGAATGATTAAAAGAAATAAAATTGTGTTTAAGAATCTTGCTTGAGCAAGATACAAGTAAGGACTTGTAAGATTTTTTGTTTAAATACTTGAGGTTTCATTATCGATCTTTGAGACTAATACATTCGTTTTTAATTATGAACTTGTTCATCCAACGTACGGTTGATGATTTTTCCCTTACGGTGTAAAATTATGTTTTTATCATTAGTTTAGACTAAACAATGGTTGCAAAATGGAGTAACCAGATCTTGTCTATCGTAAACAAACTTATTTTTTTATTTATTTTTCACAAAAAAAAAGAAGAAAATTTGGTGCTGAAACAGTACTAATTCCTCGGACAAAATGTATGAGAGGACTTGTTGCTGCCCATATATATGACGATGAACGCTAAGATTCCCATCTAGTTTGGTCAGTTTATTCATCTTAAAAGGAAAAAACAGAAAGGTCTAAAAATTCCTTTCTAGCTAGAAGCCTTTTGTCCAGGATAGAATACATGGAAGTTTGATAGCTTAGATTTACTTTTAAAAGTTATGAGCTAATAATGCTGTGGTCCGGCATGGCCTCAAAGGCTAAGGACTAAGGACGCTAGCTAGATAGCTTGCTTGGTTCTGAAAAATAACGAATCAAAAAAGAGATCACCCAGGGCCACCCTATTAAACTTTACTTTCATATATTCTGAAACCACTCACAAGAATAATTTATCTTTTAATCTTTTACTTTTATTAAAGAGATAAGGTAAGTTATTAAGTAACTTTTTGATAAGAAAACGATTTTTCTTTTTTCCTTTAATTTGCTGAATGGTAAGAAAAATAAATTAAATGTAAGTCTGCATGGGTTTCAAATTGATGGTAAAGTTGGATAAAAAATTATTTTTGTATTTGCTTCTTCTGACATTCTGATCAAATTTTAAAATATTTAAAAATTACTTTTACATTTTATTGAGATTTGAGACATTTGCAAATGTAATTTGACAGGATTGAGAATAATCATAACTAATAAGCAAAATTCTGAAAATATGTTGATCGATCGAAATTACCAAGTCAAGTCATGATTCAAAGGATCTTCCAAAGACATTGATATGTTTTGTCAGAGATAGATATGGCTAACAAATGTATATATATGGTTAAGCAGAAGATTAATTCCCGCGATGTATTGTACACGTGGTACTCTTTATCACTACAAATAAATTATTGTAGATTTCAATGATTATGTGGCTTCTTAAAATTAGCAACTGATAAGAAATAAATTATTTTTATTAGTTGGGAAGTCTACATAGTTATTCTCCCGTTGTAATAAATAATTTCTTGTTAAGTAGATTTCACCATGAATTTAATTAGTGAGATCCACTATTATATGAGAAGAAAAAATATTATTCCTGAAATACTAAATAATTATCTAACACTCAAATGGTGAATTCAAAATTTTAGGTACTATAAAGTTTCTCTACACAAACTTACAAGTTTCAGCAACACTTCGCTTTATTTATTATTATTAAATTTTGACTAATTAATTTTTATATGAAAAGTTGTGGAAAATTAAGGTGCATGGCTAGAAAAAAATGAGGTATCATATATTGATTATCATTTTCTTTACTATATATAAATTATTTGAATAGAGAATTTTGATGGGCAATTTAAAGAATTAAGGGAGGTTCCTTAAGTAATAGGGTTAATTTTTTGGAAGTATTAAAAAGTGGATACCAAAAGTTCTTTTCCAATTTTATATATGGATAGATTACTAAATTACATATACTACCTTTTCATCTACACCCTTGATTACTTAAAACTAAGTATATGATTATAATTCTTGTCTTAACATATTTGGCACTTTCATATGAATGAAATTATGAAGTAAATCTTAGAGCTTGTTTTTTTTTTGGCAGAAAGCTTGAGACTAACAATATCAGTATATCACCTATGCAGGCCCGTTTGCTTTTCTCTGTGAAATGACAATTAATTGACATAAAAAGGGGCATTTGTACATCAACATTGTTTTGTTTTGTTCCTTTGGAGTTTGGACTATAATCTTACTCTTCAAACAAATCCAAATTGCACTAGTACAAAAATGTCATAGAAGGAGGCAGGCGCTGGTGGATCAATCATCAATCATCTTTCTCTCTTTTATTATGACCGCTTTGGTTTTCCACTTTGTTCCCGGCCCATTGGTAAAACATCAAGATCTGCCTCAATTCTAGAGAGTATTATATATTTATGATGTCTCTATGATTGATCATAAGTTCAAAACCCTCATGTACATTATCAGAGAGAGAGAGGTAGTTTTTATTTATTTTTTTTTTTAAGTACGGATTGCGGAAGTAGGATTTTTGAATCCAAATTCTTGGAAAACTGGATAATGCTACTGTACTATATGACTCTTGACACGAGAGAAAGTAAAGGTTGTGACAAATAGCACCGACTTACTTGGATGTTAGCTTGATCTCATGTAATATGCACGAGAATATAAATGTTTCGAATCAACACTGAGTGCGCATTTATTTACATTGATTCTGATTGAATTAGTTACTTGTATGAGTCGTTGTTCGGTGAGATTCTATAAATCAATCTTTCTGCAAAATGATCTTAGCGTGATGAATAAGAATATAGAAAAGCAATGTAATCTTTGAAATAAGGAGTGAATTTTTTTAAGAGGGAATTTTAGTATAGATATGGTGGAACATTCTAGAGTATTAAAATACAACTTTCTTAGGATCTTAGGAATGTACTGCGAATCAATAGAGATGCATGTCGAATGTTTTTTAAGAAATAAACCCACGAAGTGCGACTTTAACAGAAACACAATAAAAAAGAGACACATGGTTAAACAGACTCATTAGTTTACCTTGGTTTACACTTACATACTACTATTCTAGGCACTAAGAAGGGTGAAACTAATGAATAAAAGTAAAATGCTTAATTATTTACAAATATTACTACAAAAATTTACAAATTGAACAATGAAGGTAATTAGTATTCCCCTAATAACATAATAAATGAATGTTTGAATTATTATTTTTATAATTGGTGACATATCAGTTTACATGTTTATATAATAAGAAAATTTGTATTATTATTATTATTAGTATTTAGTATCACTCAACTAATAATGCCAACTGAAATTATAGTGCGGTTTATGAGATATAAAATGTCTTCCAAGTACAAGTTGCTTGTCGTGATAGAATTGAAAGTAGAGGTTTCCAAAATATAAAAATGAACTCATTAAAGATTTTTTAAATATAATCCTCATCAATCATAGGCACCAACTTCACTAAAGGTTCGGATACAACTATCTTTTCGTGTAAAGGTAACATTTCCACTTTCCAATTAAAAGATAGATGCACCACTCTGGGTTTAAGTGGCAGTGGCACTCAATGATTATAATGGGAGAGAGATCAGTCCAATTATAGGTTAGCTTTATTTATCTAGCTAACCAAGTAATTATCAAGTGGTCCAGCCCATTTATAATAAACCACTAAGCAGCGGTTCCCCAATCACAATGCGTAACAACTAAAAAGTATTGAAGCACTATTATGTTGAAATAAACATGGTCTGGGCCCATATCTATCTTGACAAGTTAGTATGACGATTACGCAAGAAAGTACTGCAGAAGAGCAGCTTATACACGATTTATTGATTATCATTTAATGGAAAAAAAGGGTATTCATGCCCATTCCTGTATCAATTAGTTACTAATTACTATGATTGTTCAATGATGCATTAAAGTATTTTAGACGTATAGACTATAGAGTATATATAAAACAGTTTAGCAAGAGAAACCTATCTACATTCCATTTTTTTTATGTTTTAGCTAGATTTGGTATATTTTCCATGTGTCAAAACATGTGTGAACGAGGATTGTTATAAATGTATTTAAGTTAGGTAAAATTCTATGTAAAGTGATGCTTAAAGATGTTGAAGAACTGATGGCTTATTCGAGCGATATTCGGGTTTGCTTGAGTAGTGATCATTAAAGTAGGGCAGAATTTCGTGTGACTCTCTCTCAAGCCAGATTATGGAAACTAGGATTCCTAGTTCTACGTACATGAAGATTGATTTAGCTTAATATACCCTTTGAGGCACAACTTCATGACTTAAGGCAGTCATACCAAAGTAGATCTAAGAGTACGTTCTTTCTTAAGCCTAAACAAAAAATCCTACTTATGTTTGTTCATTCTTGTAAGCCAAAATTGAGAGCTAAGTTGCTTTCTTTGAAACCACAAAAGTTGTTACCTACTAGTGAGTTCATAGGTTATCTCTCCGAAGAGTTCTTTGGAGCACTGGAGTTCTTGGTTGATGTTGACAAGTTTATTCAAGAAGGAAATTAAATTTTATAAAAGGATTTTAGAGTTCTAGGAGCACTGTGGTGGGAGGCGAAAGGGTCGTTTTCTGGGGTACCTATGTCTAATTATAAAAGTTTTGTAGATTTAAACTATTGTAACTGCTTATTTTATAGTGAATTTCCCACCGGTATCCTAAAGTGGTTTTGCCTTAAAGGAATTCTTCAAAAGTTTTACACTTTGTCACCAAATTATTGTATGCTTTTATTATCTTTATTGCTTTTGAATTGTGGTGATATTGTTGTGGTTGCGAAATCCATCATTCTATCTAGTTGTTAACTTTGGATTTAATCAATAATTCAAATGTTAATTCATTAATCCGTTGCTTATATATGTTATTAGAATCGAAATCAATTTACTGGACATCACCTTAATGAGGATGTAAGTTTGATCCTCCCCATACAATTAGAATAGAAAAGAAAAGAAAAATAAAATAAAAAATCATGCTATATGATACCATACTATCTAACCATATATATGACTCATGTTCATTTCCCCAGTGAGTTTAGTGTTGAAAATATTCAATAATTAAATATTTTGGGTTTCAGGATAGAAATATACTCAATATGATACTCTCTCAAAATTTGTAACAAAAATATCCATACAAGGAATTTTTTTCCTTACAACAAGTGGAGATGAGAGGATTCAAACCTAAGTTATTCCCATTGGTTTAGACTTGATGTATCAGTCCAATTTCATTGGATCTGCTTGAGGGGAATGGCCTTATCAAATTAAGATCATGGTTATTCGCATATAACATGAAGTGGTATTTCATTCTTCATATTCTCATATTCTTCTTCCCCATTCCTAAGTAACATAGCAATTGCAAAAACTATAAAGAAATTTAGTTAGCAGGAAAAAAGAAAGAAAAGCATTTTATGCAACTATGACCAGTAATATTTAAAATTTATTTTATTTCTTTGGTGCTGACCACTTCACAATGACATAGTCCGATGGTAAGTTGAATTTTTCATCGCTTGTGGACATCAAAATTTTTTAAGGGAAATTTGTTGTGGGTATATGATACATCTATTAATAACAATGTTACATATGACAGTAACTTATATTTGTTTATAACTTCTATCATATTTAGTAGTAACTTACCAGTTTTCTAATCAATTTTTATTTTATTTTTCATGTTAAACTGTGATAAAGTTAAAAAGATAATGTATATATCAAATCCAATGATAAATTCTACCACTCCACATGATAACGTATTGTTTTTTTTTTTTGGATAAACAATAATAGGGTCACACATTTATCACATTCACTAGTAACCAATGTTACATTGAATGGTAACTCTACAGTGAATATCATAATCCCTAAAATCATTTGAGTTCCCCAATGATAAAGCCCAGAATTTATCCTTGGGGGGCAAATAAAAAAAAATGATGATTAAATATTTTTCCTATATATATGCTATATTCCTACAATCCTACTATGTATAGTAATATAAAACAATTTAAAAAGTAAATTAAGTTCTTTTTAACCTAATATGTGTCCTACAACAAGTATATTTGTTAAACGTGACAAATTAGGTCAATATTGAAAATTTTATATTTTTAATTTATCTTTAATCAACAGTCATTTGGACAGTAGTCAAATACAAAAATAACACTAATACAAAAGTTAAGCATCTTTATTCAAAATTTCAAATTACATGCCACAAAGTCTAGGGACTAAAACTCTTATTTGTTTTTTCATTATTTATTGAGATACATGTTAGGATAACTACGTGTTAATTATGATTTTATGAATGTCCTATTAAGTTAAGTAATTGGTATATACGACTTATCACTATTGAGTTTATGACTCTTTTTAAATAAATATGAATAATCTTAGACTTTCTTATAAAAATTATATAATTTAAAATTTTATAATATATATAAATTTAATTGAGATTTAGAGTGTTAACTACTATTTGCTATTTCACATGTATAAGCATACATACTTAATTTTATTAATTATATTACTTAAGTGTTTTTTTTTTTTTTTTCTAATTTGTATATACTCAAGAATTTTTTTAACATTTTGGGGCCTGAAAAAGGCTCAGCCACTGGAGGTACCATAGATGGACCCCATTAATTGTAGGAATAAAGGAAAAAAATGACAGCAATTATCTCATCTAGTCATCTTCCATATTTGACTGGTGTATGTACCAAACCAACACATGCCAAGAATCCAAAATAAAAGATGGACTCTGTCTACACGTACCATATGCAGCTTCCATGTATGATGTTTTGCTTTGCTAAGTTGTGACATTAAGAGCATATAGGGAAGCTATCAATTGTAGGAATGCTTTAGTATTTTCTGTAGGGCCTTGTTTTCTATGTAATCATGGCAAGTAGAGAAGCTAGTAGCTAGTAGAAGAGAGCAATAGCATATGGACCTCCACCATAATTAATGTACTCATTCCAGGCTATAACAGGCAGGCATTCAATCATTTCATTTATCTCCACAAAACAAGTTTCATTATAACTTTCTGCCTCTCCATTTTCATAGTGATGTCAAATTGTTGAGAACTTTGCAAAAGCCATTTAAACAAGTGGGATACAAATTTCTTAAACACGAACAAAGTTTTGAGCAATGTAAATTGCTAGAGTGGTACTTTCTGATTTTGTTGTACTATATATTGTCTAAGGATTGGCCGTGGCAAAGTGCCGATGAGTGATACTTTCCCGTGATCAAAAGGGTCGCCAGTGGCAGTGGGCTATTTGAATTTGAAGAATTTAAATCAATGATGAAAGCAAAGCACAGATTGAAGATCAAATAATAATGCTGACATTGATTGGGGGAGAAAAATTGAGCCTCTAATTAAGTGGCGTATAGAGGGAAAAAAAATAAGTGGCTAGATGGAGAATATTTTCTGCTAGTACCTAGCAAAATGTTAAAAAATAGTTTTAGTGGAATCAAAGGTGTTCCTCTTTACTTTGTTCCAGCCAATATAGATGGCTGCTTGGTGACAGTAAACTGGACAACTGTCCATTTAAATCAAGCAAAAATAAAAGACTTCTCTAAGAAGTCTTAATTAACACGACACTCAAAACGGAAAAATTGAACTACATTTCAAAATCTCTCAATTTAGTTTATTTCATGTTTTAAATTAAATATTATGGATTTAACAATGTACAGATTATCATGTCATTTAAATTTTAAATGATCTGATAGTATGTGTATTATTAGATCAAGGAAATATAATCTGAACTATAACATAAACAAATAGATGAATTTTAAAATGGAGAATATCATATTCCATCTAAATGATAGTAAAGCATACGTTTTGTAATGCACCATTCTCCCCATATCTATGGAGGATGAGAGTGTAATTTCCAATTTGGCCTAACAATGCGTTTGGGAATGTCGTTTAAGATATCACACTTTTTCAAAGTAAAACTTTTCAAAATCTTGTTTTTATTAAATGCATCGTTTTCAAATAGGATATTGTTAAAAAGATGCAAAGGATAACCTCCTTACTTCAAAATTTGCACTACATGATCGATATGGGAAATCAGGTCAAATTTGATAAAGTGATTAATACAAACCAGACATGATGGCATCTGAAAAGAGCCATGTTTCTTTATGCAATGCTTGACACGAGGAAGTGTGCAACAAAATTCAACTTAATTTGATGACATTTGATCATTTTTAGTATACATGTTCTGACAATATCTACAGTTGCATTTGGAATTGAGATTTTAAAATCAAGCGATATAAAGAATAATTATTAGTAAAAATTACCTGATATTGATTTCACAATATAAGATAGGGCAATTTGCACTTTTCCCCTTTTAACTATTGAGTCATTTCAATTCTCTCCGTTATCTATAAAATCGAGCAATTTCCTCCCTTATGTATTAAAAATATGCAAATAATTCCCACCGTCTAATTTTATGTTAAATCCAAGCCAAAATAACATAATATTTTTATAGTATATTAATATATAATGATAGATTTTGAGTATTATGACTAGAAATTGACAAAATAAATAAAAACATTTCATTAATTTTGTTGGAATTTAACATAAAATTAGACAATTGAGGGTTATTTGCATATTTTCAATACATAAAGGGGGACATTGTTCGGTTTTATAGATAAAGGGGGAAATTGAGATAAACCTAATAGTTAAAGGGGGAAAGTGAAATTACCCCTATAAGATAATATGAGCCGGATGATTTGAAATACATTGCATAAGAATAATTTCAAATCATCCACAAATTCAAAAAAAGAAAAAAATCTATCATATCATACTTTATTCAAGTCATTTAAACTAAAATTTGAAATCCAAACCTTTCTTTTTTGAAAAAAAACATGTATGAAATTCCAATTAAAAATTGCAGAGAAAGGCGGCTTGACCACCCTCACTAAAAAGGATAAGGGCCATTAATGAAATCCACAATTTTTATTCTAGAGACTGTATAATGACGATAATGATAGAAATGGCGACTTGTTATTAATAGGCATTGATGATTCAAGCTTATGATAATATAAAATCCAACAATGGGATTATGTCGATCCAGTTAATTAGTACAACAAAGTCCCGAAAGTCATATGATCAAATAACTGTAATATTTAAATCTCTTCCACTATATTGTGTTCCAATAATTGGCTTATCCGGTTATGCCACAAATATTTTTTTAATTATTGAGGTCACTATATATGAATTACGGGCCAACAATGGGATTATGATGATCCAGTTTAGTACATCAAAATTCAAAAGTCATATGTTCAAATGGCTATAATATATAAATCTCCTCCACTAAGTATCTGTTCCAATAATTGGCTTATGTCACAAATAGTTTTTAAGCCATTGAAGTTGCTAATGCTATATATGAATTATGGGTTCTAGAAGATGAGTTATTTTCTTTGCACAAGTAGATTGTGGCACATAAAAATTGTATGTCTGGTCTTCATTTTCTATTTTGGGCCAGAACCTGGGGCCTGCTTTCTGTCCTCATTTCGTCACGCTGGGAAGTAAAGACAAATGGGCCTTGAAACAAGGAAAAACATATCTTTTTTCCTTTTCTTTTTTGATAAAATCTGATTCTCTATCTTGAAACAAGGAAAAATAGTACCAAACGTCACAAAATATATACAATACAATTATAAAAAAGTGGCCCCAATAAAGGTTATTTACATCCACCGCAAGGATAGCCCAAAAGGAGTAGTACAAAAAATATGAAAGGGGATTGTGAATACGTTTCAATCCCTATTCCCTACTAGAAAATAGGGGAAAGTTAGTCCAATCCAAAATATTAACATGATGGTGTTGATAATATTATTGTTAACGTATGTCAACCAAACCATGTACCTTAATGCATATTTTTGTCGACCCCGGATCTCTAGTGAAGTCATGAGAAAATGATATTGAAGTTTTAAATAGCTGGATTGAAATTTATACATATTATTTATTATTCAACTCCCATATTAGATTTCTAGAAATAATGGGCTTCAATAGCTCCTGCCTCCTAGAGATATAATGTAAGAAACTGATTCATGTCAGAGTTTGTTTACTCTTTACTCAATTGTTTCTAGAGAGGGACTTCCCCGATTGGTGTTTGACAAAGATAAGATTTATTGTGCAAGGAAGAAATGTTCATAATAGCCATTAAATTACTTTATTCCTAGGCATCAATTTGATATGCTAATTGTTTTTTTTGCTTTTGAAATAAAACATTTATTTGTTGAAACGTATTGGTCTTGATTTATATGACTAAAGTAGTGTGGATATCATTATTTTAGAAAGAAAGAATGCTTTATATTATCATATGTGTATTTACTCCATTAAATAATTGAATTCCACGGAAGTTGGGGAACTTTATGTTTAAATCATAAACATAATTCCAACATACGTGATATGGGGAGAAAATAATTATTGTTCTATCACATATAACAAAGGACTAGATAGCATTATGGGATTGCCTATATATTATTGTATTTATTCTAATCTTATTGTTATTGTTCCTATGGATTGCTCTCTAGTTAAAATATTAAGCCCCTAGATATGATGATCTTATAGGCTTTTCAAATTGCTATTATATTTTAAAAGTAGTAAAAAACTCCATATTTAGTTAGTGACAAGGCATAAACTATGATTATAAAAAAAATGCAATAATATAAAATTTCAATTTAAATACAATTCTCCGTTATCAGTTCAAAATATTTAGTCCCTCCGTACACTGACGAATTCAATAGCTATAACCGTGCACAACTTAGATCAAATCAAGTACTAAAAATGAAATATACTTTAGTTTTAGAACTTTTGACAATGTCGTTTGGTTCTTTATATTAAAGTATCGTATAAGTTCAATTTCCAAGTTACTTCTTGTAATTAAAGCATGCAATAATATACTCATTGCATAAACATTTGTCCACAATGCGTAGCTTTACCAGTACACTTCTTGGCAAATGGCACATTTGATCACTAATTAGGAACTGAATTCTAGGTGATTATTTATTGAAAAAGTTCTACGAGTAGTTAAAGACGTTGTATCTTAAATACGCAAATATGTCATGCATATCATGTTGCAGTTTTGGCCAACCATCAAGCTTAGCAAACATCCTTTTACTGGGATGATCCAATAAAATTAAAATTAAAATTTTGTTTCTTTCTTTTGCTAAGGTTAATTTGAGTTGCATTAAATTGTACTTTGATAAGCAAAACGTACTAGGATCTAAGGAAAAAAAATATTATTAATGATCTTAAGGCTGTAAAACGAATTAAGTTGCTCCTGAGTCTTGACCAACTTGATACTTCATATTCTTAAGATGCATGTTTAAGCTCATTGCTTACCCAAACAAACCAAGCTAGAGCTTGAGTTTGAAACTCGACTAACTGACAAATCAGGCTTGAATAAACCTAAGTTTAACTCAATATGTGATGTAGGATAAGATATAGGGCTTAATTTTTAATATTTTTATGTAAATTTTGTAAGTTTAGGAGTTAGGTTTTTATTTCCGTTTTTAAGATTTATTTAGTCAAAATTGAGTCTTTTTATTGTAGCGTATTAATGTGGATCTTCCTTCAAATTGGTCTCTAAGTTGTAAAACGAAATTGAGAAATACATTTTATTCTCTTTTCGTCTAGTTGATTCCAAAGTTCTTTCTTGTGGATTCAATGAATTATCCATTATAACTAAGGTAACACATGACATTACCAGAAAAATAGTTCAAGAGTCTTAAAAGCTCTTTTATCATAAATGGCCAAACGTTGGACAATTTTGCCAAAGAACTTTAAGGGGATCCTTAGAGCTGAAAATTAGAGATTTTAGGAAAAAGTTTTACAATCCATTGCCTATGTCTTATAAATTTGGAACTTTAAAGTATTATTCACTGTAATTTGAAAAATACTAAATAAAGTTTCAATTAAAACTTTATATCACAAAAACTCTACTACTAAAGCTCTACAATTAAAATTCTACTTCTTATAGCAATGCCAAATGAACGATATTATAGGGTTTGTGTTTAACTAGAATATTGATAAAATCTTTCACGAATTTTGTGCTTCGTGAATATGTTGTGAACACTAAAGATAATTCTTTCAATGATTAATATGATACAACTTAAAGAGAGATTCAATTTGTCAATAAATGCACTTTTGTTTAAGCTTTTATAAAAATTTATTATTATTGATAAAATGAATTAATTAGTAAATTTACATAATACAAATTGGTAAATAATATGCATTAACAAAGGTAAAATTTATAGGTGTTTTTTTAAGTAAAATTGGTAGTAGGTTAATTTACCTAACTAACTCAATATATCTTATGAACAAGTTGGAAATTAATCATAAAATAAAGAATCAAGAATATTAATATTGAGCTTGAATTCATTTGTTTGTTTGTTTTCTGTTGTTGCTTACATCAAGTGAGAGATGGGTGATTCAAACTCATATATTCTTTTATGGGAAAATTGAACAATATCACTAAACCACAATACTCTTAACAAATTTAACAAAAATTTAATAATAAAAAAAATTGAAACAAACCTAAATATTGATTATCCAGTACTCTTGGAGTACAATAAATATGTACCCTCTCATCTCACATAAATGGTGGGTCCCACTAATTAAATTTATGGTAGGACCCACCATTTTTGTGAGAGAAGTGATTATGCATTTATCTATGTTCCAATAGTACTAAATAATTTTCCTTTTAGTAGTATTTGAGTGAACTTAACTCATTAAAGCCCCACCGACAAAATCAAAGAACCATAGTTTTTAAATTTTTTTATGACTTTAGAGTCTAGGTCAGCTTATGTGCACCTCGACTAATTCTAAAGGGACACATAACACTCTACTAGTCACGTGTACCGCGATAGGCGTAAGGTTATGCCTTGGGTAGGTGGCTTGGAGGGAATTCGAACTAGTGACAATTGGGGAACACACTCAAGACTGGACGAGTTGAATTATCCCTCAGGGTTCATAGTACCATAGTTAAACCTACAAAAAGAGTAGAGTAATTAGATACAAAAAATTTCATAATAGCTGAGTTGGCATCTTTTTATTAATTCTCATCCAGAGTCATCACTAATACCACTTTATTATTTATCATTCAAAACTTGATCCTTCGATAGTTGTGAAATATTTGCAAGAATTGTTATGGCTTAAGATTTATTGAAAAGAGTAGCATTTGGTATTTATATCAATGTAATAATTTAAAGAGTCTTCTTGAGAGCTTGAATACAGAAGAGGGCTATTTAGGGTCACATCAATTTCAATTAATACACCATCCAATTTGTCTTTCACCTTATACATGAGTCATTACAAATAAAAAAAGTTAATTCTAAATTGTGGTGGGCCTAGGTGTGAGGCAGTAAGAAAATTAAGGGTGTTAAGAAATTGTTATGACCATAACTTTATTAAAAATAAAAAGAGAGAAAAAAAGTTACGAACTTCTAAAAAAATCTAGGCTAAAATGCATAATCACCTCCTGGAGTTTGGCTCAGTTGCAAATAGACCCCCTGGGGTTTTGATTTTGCAATATAACCACCTAAGGTTTTTTAATTGGTGAAAGTGACCCTTTTAAATACATTTTTTTATCAATTTTGCTAACAAAATTTGTCACATGCATTATACTTAGGTTTATAATAATGAATTTTTTATTATAAAGTGGTCTCATGTAATGCACGTGACAAATTTCTACTAGCAAAATCGACAAAAAAAGTACTTAGAAGGATCAATTTCACCAATTTAAAAATCCCAGGTAGTTATATTGCAAAATCAAAAACCCAGGGGGTCTGTTTACAACTCAGCCAAACCCTAGGGAGTGATTATGTATTTCAGCCAAAAATCTAATCACCAGATATGCACATTTATTTCTTTTTTGAGTTCTGAACGAGAATAATGATTCCATTCTAAGTGATGACTATAATCTTTAATTTATAATGATATATATAAAATCAAAGTAGTGTCACTTTTGGTTAACTTCATACAATTATGCTACATAATCTTTTGAAATCTTACAATTTTATATGTCATATATATATATATAATATATATATATAGGAAGCAGGTATTAAGCCTAATTCAATCGGTATTAATTAGTATCCTATATGTGAAGAACAATAATTCAAATCTCCCATCTCCCAAGTATTGAATTATAAAATATATAAATAAAACCCTCGTATATTGCTACCCACGATACATAACTAACTACCAAAAATTATAATTAAACAACAAGGAAACTCAAATTAATTATAGGTCATCAATTATATATATATATTTTTAAAGGTCATCGATTAGCTAGGGTCCTAGCATGAGTGGTATCTAACTTTCAATATGTGAAACTGGAAGTTTGACACAAAGCGGATTTCATGCAAGGGAAAGGAAGCGATGACCAGAAAGATTCGAAATGAAAAACTGCCATTAGTCACGCGGGTGCCCTATTTGTCGCTTCCTCAACTCTCTAAAAACAATTCAATTACTCTCTGTATCTTACAATTAATTAACTCACATGTGAACTGAGAATAAGCTAGCAGGATGGCATTCAACAGTCTTCAACCGGAAATAAAGGGGCTGATTAGAAAGAAGACACATGCAACACTAGGCCCAGATTTGAGGTCATAGCTGCCTTTCACATGAGACCTTCATTTAATTATATTTTTTCCCATAATTCTTTTCTATCTTATTTACCCCTCCATGGACTTGCCCTGTACATATTAATTGTTTATATGTTGATAGTAACGGCTTGATTTGTTTAATGTAATTCACTAGATTAAGATATGTATTAATTCTTAAAATACAATTAAGTCACTAGCATTGAAGTTGTGAACCTTTTAAGTCTTTACCTCTTCATCATCATTTTCTATAATAACATTTAACTAGCTAGCTACAACCTCTCTCTCAAGGCAAGAGCCTCCCTTCTTTGAAGACTTCAAATTCAATGTCAACAAGAGCTAAAAATGGGATCACTGGGGATTGTTTGGCTAAAGGTATAGTAGTATAGCTAAAAAGGCTATATTTATCTGTTTGATCAGGAATGTGAATTGTACAAGTTGGTGCTTATCTTATTCATAGTAATTCAAGCACGGTACAGGATTTGAAAGTCTTAACTACGACCTTGATGCTTATAATAACAGCTTAATTACCCCTTTAGGAGCCCGTGAACTCAACGCAGCTAAGATTCTGGTGTATGGAAACCTTATTTAACTTTATCGAAAACCAACAAATTAGTAAGCGTATATATTCTTGTGATATTGAAAGTCTTGATATTGGGATCCAATTTGACATTGGAATATACCAAAGACATACCTTAATGTTGTGTTTGAATGAGAAATTTTGAGATGAAATTCTATTCATTTTTTTTTATTATATATATATATATATATTTTAAGTAGGAAGTAGGGAGGATTAAAACTTTGGACGTTTTTGTTGAAAACATTAAATTTTTTTACTCAAACTTATAATTTAGAAATTCTTAATATTGATTTCTATTTGTTTGGATTAACAAGAAATGTAATTAAAAAATCCCATAGAATTTTTAATTTGTGATTTTCAATCATCAAAATCCTATGTTAAAATTTAACGCAAAAATGTGTAAGTTACAAATTCTACCAAACAATTAATATTATTATTGTAACATTCCAAAAATATATATATATATAATAAAACATTATTATTGTCATTTCACCCACGATTACTACTCATGCTGCTTTCACCATCACCACCTTAGCCACCGCCATGCATCGCTACCATTATCGTTACTACCATAATACTAACTATTTTAGAGGCATTTTATAAATTTTAAGAACTAAGATAGAATCTAGTGTCAATTTCAGGACCGAACATATATTTTAACCTTTTTAAAATTCTAAAAAAAACATAAGATTCAAGCCATGCTCGTGGAAAGTATATTAACGTTAATGTGATGTGTTCTAGTGCCTTTGTAAAATAGGCAATTTCACAAAATACCATGAACACTACTGTACTATTGTTATAAATGTGAAATATTATTCAGTAGCTTTGAAGCACAGATAAATGCATACTTTATCTTCTCACATGAATGATAGGTCCTACCATAAATTTAATGAGTTGAACCTATCATTTATGTGAAAGGAGAGAGTATGAATTTATTGTACTCTGGGACTACTGATGAATAATCACTCAATAAAATTCCCTATTTTTTCTTAAGGGAATTATCTCCCTCATTATCATTGATAATGAGTTTTAGCTCAAAATCTCAAATAATATCTCTTTCACCATATTCTTTTGAAGACTCACTGATCGAGTTAGGAATGAAATCATAGGTTTAAGACATGAAATGCAACTTATTAATGAAAAAATGGGGAGTGGGATAAACTTTATAGTTCTATTTATTTTTGCTTGTAGTTTATGAATTTAATATATTATCTCTTTTTTCTAATTTTAAACCAGAAAATTCGGCTCCAGAATTACACTCCTATATCATGTATTTAATATATTCAGATTATAATAAGATTCATATTATTTTTTCTTTAGCTTTCCTTCTCACGACATGTGATACACACATTTTAACAAGTTAGGACTGTTTTAAAAAAAAAAAACCCTCAAGTGGACAAAGTATTTTTAACCCCCAAATTGACAAATTAAACTCAACCCAAACCATAAATGGGATAAGTATAATTAATCCAAAAAAAAAAAATCATTGTCCAACTGATTCTAAAGTAAGCTTTCCACATACGAAGTTGCCTCGGATAACAATTTTTGTATTATTTTTTTTATTATATAACAGTTATCTTTGCAATAACATCTTCAACGTAAATCTATTTCAGGATGAAAATATGGCTTTTTAATTCATTTTTTGCATGAAGAGCTTTGTAAATATAATGTCAACCGAAAAGGGAGGTGGAATGCATGTGTATTTCATTGACTGGCCTTAAACATGCATGTTTTGATTGTAGGTTCCGAAATATATATACTCGAAAAATAAATAATAAAAAGAGGGCTGGCCGAATCCAATGAGAAAGAAAAAAGTACAATGATGTTGAACAAAGCGGTTAGCCGTTAAGAATTCCATGGTCCAATCGGTATAAAGGAAATGTTTCCCCTTAGCTTGATAAGACTTATATAAGAAATCACAAATTTTCTAAAATAATAAAATGAATTTTAATCTATTTTATGAAGGCTGATCTCATTAAATTAAAATACCCCTTAGAGTTAACTTCTTAAAGAGTTTCAACAACAAAAAGTGTAACATTACAAAGCCATCCCCATGAGGTCTTGAATCTGAAATTTGCACCCTTTTCCTTGACTTTTCTAGAGACCCAAAAAAAAAAAAAAAAAATGTCACTTGAAAATTAGTTAAACCTATCATCAATAAATTATCAGACATAACAATGATAGTGGCATGACATCCACTATGATTGTATTTCAAGTTTTCAGATTATTTCTTCCAGTTAAAAGAAGTGATTGATTGTAAGAGCTTTTTACCCCACTTTGGGGGAAAACGTCTTCCTGGAAGACGCCAGATACCACCAGGAACATCACCATTACGTTGTAATCCTTGAAAGAATTAAATATAATTTGATGGAGCTTATACAAAGATATTAACATTTGCCTAAAACGAAAAACTTATATTTCAAATCTTTTTTGATTCCTACTTATATTTCAAATCTCGTTCCCTATCAAGTTAAATAATTAATGAAATATGTTCTTATCATTGGTCTTTCCTCTAATCAATGTGACCCACATGACCTAGATGGTCCATAACACTTTTGGTGACCTGTCGTTTTCCCTGCTCAACATTAAATTTAAATGTCAATTTCGATGAAGTTCACTAGGTAGCTAGGTTCACTAGCTAGCTAGGTCAGTCATCTTCTATCTTAATTATTAATTCATATTCGAAATGTGTAAGGTGGTCAACTTGAAGAAAGCTAGTATTGCAGTTAATTAAGATGATTACGAGAGAAAGAGTCATATATGTTTGGCAGCATTGATAGGTCTTATGAATTACATCTCAGCATAGTTTTTTTTATCATTTTAATTTTGAGATATCTTGGGACATATGGCATAACAGCTTGAACACGCAAATTTGTTGGTTAAACTTTTCCATCAATTGTTGTTGGTTTTTGTGTTCCTGGAATTGTAATGTGGATGGAAGACAAAGATTGTAACAAAGGATGGTTAGACCAAAATGAGTGTTACAATAAAAATTTGGATTTGGAAAAAAATAAAATAAAAACACCATCATTATAGTATGTACTTGCAGTAGAAAAATTAGGATTGACAATCTAGTGAGATATGGTATGCTACCATAGTACCATAAATAAAACCGTGCGTGTCTCGTGGTCAACTTTTGTTTACTTGTTAATTTAATCAAACAGTTACAACCCATTAAAGGTTGCATCTTTGCCTTTTCTGATTAATAACAAGTAGGGTCGTCTCAAAAAGGATTAAAATTCATGTACAAATGCACGTGAGAAACACAATTGCGCAACAATATTTACTAATACCAACCTTGAAATGTCGGTGTATTTGTCACTGTGAAAGGAGAAAAACAAAAGGCAACTCAGGACTAGCAAAATATAGTTCTCAGGTCACCATATGACAAAGGTATGTACTAAACCACTTGAAATGTACCATCATGTAGCGAAAAGTAAATGATCTAGGACAAGGTTTGGCTACAAATCGGTTTATAGTCGGTTTGTTTATAAGACCATCCACATGTATTATTTAAAGAAGTCAACATGACTCATTAAATATGTCATGTGACTAAAGTACATGTGAATGGTCTTAAAAGTTGTCATGTAGTGGGTTGTAACAAGTTAGCTACAAACCGGTTTGTAACCAAACTCTGTCCAATGATCTGCAGAGGGCTTACCAATTTTAAATTTTCTTTGCTTTTATATTTTGCTAACTAGTAAGTGAAATTTATTGAATAAAACGTGATAAATCATCCAAGAAAGAAAATACTCTAGGGAAGGTCTATTATGAGAGGGTATCTCATGCACCTGCTGTATTTATATAATGGATGCAAGAAGATAATTATCAGTTTACCATTAAAAGTATTAGTAGTTAGATAATTGTATTAGATTCATTATTCCAATTCAAGGAGTTGTCACTGTTAGAGTTTAATTTGTTGCTTTCTCACAAGTCTCAAGCAAACACACAATTGAGATTGTGGAAACAACTAAACAAGTGTATCTAATCTCTAATAGTACCATTTCCAAAAATTTCTAATTCATTAGTGTTTATACAACTAATCTCATTTATCATTGAGGACAATCAATCCCAATTAAGATGACCTATTTTTTTCCCTTTCTTTTCTTAGAGTGTAACAGTAAGACTAGATGTAGATAGAAGCCCCATTATATTTAAATGACAACATGGAGGCCAATTAAATTGGATGCCTAATTAAAAAAGTCCTTTCACATGGGGTAAATCAATTTGTGTTGTCTTATTTGCATTTTGGAGGGATGTGGGAGTGAGACTGTGTTCTTAGCTTAGATGTGTTTCCAATTAGGAAAAAAAGAATACATGAGTGGAAAAGATGGGTACATAGTAAGCATACTAATGATACACATACAATATTTTTTAAAAATATTTTTCATAACAATTAAATTAACAATTTTCCATTAATTCTCATTTACCATTTAAAGCTTCATAAATTAATAATTATGAAAAAAAAATATTGTGAAATTTTGTGTGCTTAGTTATAGTAAGCCTAGTATCTAAGAGAGGTGAGTGTGAGGGCCCACCATGAGAGAGCCCGACAAAGAGCATCTTTTAATGCATGGGTTTGCGGTCTCGCGAGTCATGCGAGCGTCTTTCTTTCAGTTTCATTTCAGTATCAATCAGCAAACTCTCCGGCGCTCGTGCAGTGGCGCTTTGTGTGTATATGTGTGCGTGTGTATGTGTTTTTGTGTCTGTCAGCGCTACCCACGCGTCTTTTACTCTCACTCCCACACCCCCAACACTCTGGATTATGCGGTCAAACCATGCCCACTACCAACCTTACACCCTGTATGTTCCATCATCATTCATTCATTTTTCTATTACCTCTCTCTGTCTCTCTCTCTTTGGTTTGGCTGATTAAATGTGCAAGTTACATTTGATATTATATTGAAACATGTTTTGCATCTATAATTAATGTTGGGTTTGAATTTGGTCTATCAAATAATGGGTGAGAGCTAGTAGGCTTGACCTTTCAAGTTTCAGTATAAATCACACAGCAGATTGAGTTTAGAAGGAAGTTTAAATCTATCATCATAGTCTAACCATTTAAGAAAATAGGTGCTAAAGATTACAAGGAATTAATGATCAGCGTCTGCCATGAACGTTTAGTTCATTTGTGAACTGCTCGTGAAAATATTTAACCAGTATAACACCACAATCCAAATCAATGGTATTTCGGTACCACTCATGTCTTGAACTTAAAGTAATTCCATGGAAATTTTTGGTTAGTCCTTAGGTTTTGAGGCAGACTGATCCTAATTGAATCAGATTTAGCTCAGATCCCCGTTCCAAATTAGTCCACAAATGATAGCTACCATTTGTAACGATTTAAGAAAATGTTAGTCATATATGCGTTTATACCCAAAAGAATTAGTCAAACTGTAATTGGGTTTTTTTGAAGTTGTTTATAAAACTCAGTATATACATGATGTGAAACTCAAAACACACCCACACAACACATATTACATAAGCTCACTCAGTTTGTTATATATTAATTCCACCCACAAGCACTTGTTTAGGAGGTAAGCTTACATATAAGATCGGCTCCACCACCTCATGATTGCAGTTGATATATCTATGTTTGTTAGTAAACAAGTTCATGAGAAAGCATCTTTGGTTTTGAAGTAGCTAGACAAGATGAAATCTTTTGGTATGATCTGTATAAGTTAATGGCAAATCCTTTAACAAGGATTATCTATACAGTTAAGTAATTCAAATAAAACGAAGAATTTGTTACAGGAAACTCATGGATGTATTTCTAAATCACAACCCTTGCAACACAATTGAGGGGGACATGAAAAATGCAAGTATAAAGACATCCCTTTAATGATAAGCTACTTGTTTTTGCCTTATTCTTTTGAAGGTGTCGTTTTCAGTAATCTTTTGTAGACCAATTCAAACTAATGTGACTTTGGGCACCCTAATGACCCCTTGTGACCCTTATGTATCACCTTGAAAAAAAAAAAAAAAAAAAAAAAAAAAACGGTGACCAATGGCAAACGAGAATCTACTCGGTCATGACCAACACTAACCAAACAGAATAGAGAAAGATAAAGATGAAGCTCAGTTGAATGGACCCGGAAAGAGTGGGGGAAGTGACACGTATCGTGCTTACAGAAGCAAGTGGACCTTAATGTTAAGGTTTAGACTTTAGAGATAAAGATGGAATTTGCAGACCCTAGAGTTGCATGTGGGTCATAGAAAATTGAAGCACACAGTCCAATTTTAATGTGCCAGCTATTGTTTCAATTTAAATTACCCAAAGACCACTAACAAGGTCATGAAAACAACCAAAAGTACCACTGTTAATTGTTAAACCATGTTTCTACTGTTTTGCCTTCAGTAATAATTTTTGGTAAACTAAGGTTAAGGTGAAATCTAAGAACAACAATATAAAAAGAGTGGTCTTATTATAAAGGTTTCAGCTACGTCACAGTTAGAGAATTCCAACAGTTGGTGCAAACTTGGTCAATTCATTAGTTTTGTGCTTGTATCTAAGCATTTGTAACTATCCCACAACAAAAATTCGTGGACCTTAGACTTGAATATAAAAGAAAAAACAACTTATGGAAGAGGAGGTAATTAAAGATGGGATCGAAAATGACCATGATTGAGATTAGTGTAGAAAAATAAAACCTTATAACCAATAAACATATTTGTAAGAATTAAGTGGAAGAAGAAGCAAGGTTTATGAGCTGAAAGATTGAGTTTGTAAAGGACTTAGGACCATGCGAAGTTGAGGAAGCTTAAAATAGTAATTTCCTTGCTGATATATATGCAATTAGAAAGATAGAAAAACGTGGAGTGCTGGAAGAAAGAAAGAGAGAGAGAGAGAGAGAGAGGTGGGGACCCATCCACCGCCCATAAGCACGCAGTACCGAAACCAAACCCATCTCTGATCTATTTTTGTCAATCTAACCCTAACCCAACACTACCCCCTAGAAGAAGAGAGAAGCCCCAAACCTATCCTATTTCCCTCTTCGTCTCTCCCAAACTCTCAACAACATCACCACCACCAAAGAGAAACTAAAAACCACTACAAAAGCTCTCCCCCTAAAAGATGTTAACTTCAGCTGAGAATTTGGTGGATGACACCAAAAATCCACTCATTCTCTCCTTTCTGTTGAAGGGCTAGCACTAATTAGTTCAATAAACTAGTTAAAGAAACAAGAAAGCAAGCAACAAAGTGAGAAAAGAAAAGACACCCAGAAGCCCTCTTATTATTTAGTTTATTCCCCTTGTGCTCCCACTATTCCTTTTTCTTTTCTTTTTCATATTGTACAACCTTTACTCCTTTGCGTCTTTCCGTTTCTTGGTCCTGATTGTACTTTAGTTTCTGTCTATGTAAGGAAGTCTCAGGTTTTTTGAGAGAACAAAGAATACAAGGTAGTATAAAGTAAAAGAAACTAAATTATGGATCAAGTTACAGCTCATGGCCATTCTCTTCCTCCTCCTTTCCACACAAGAGATCTCCATCTACACCACCAGCAACAGCAACAACAACAACAACAATTTCACCACCAACAACAAAATTCAGAAGACGAACAAAGCGGCAGCAGTGGCCTTAACCGACCCTTGAAGCGCGATCGCGATGAAAACAACAACAATAGCAGTGATAGCAAGGAGCTCATCATGGGTCCAGGAGATGGAGAAATGTCAAGAAGACCCCGAGGAAGACCTGCCGGATCGAAGAACAAGCCGAAGCCTCCGATCATCATCACGAGAGACAGTGCCAATGCTCTACGCACCCACGTGATGGAAATTGGTGATGGTTGTGATATCGTTGAGAGCGTCGCTACTTTTGCTAGAAGACGCCAGAGAGGTGTGTGCATTATGAGTGGGACTGGCACGGTGACTAATGTGACTCTAAGACAACCAGCCTCACCAGGTGCAATTGTGACTTTACATGGTCGATTTGAGATTTTATCTCTAGCTGGATCATTCTTACCACCACCAGCACCACCTGCTGCAACGGGATTGACTATATATTTAGCTGGTGGACAAGGCCAAGTTGTGGGAGGCAGTGTTGTTGGGACACTGATTGCATCTGGGCCAGTTGTGATTATGGCAGCCTCGTTTAGTAACGCTGCTTATGAGAGGCTTCCACTAGAAGAAGAGGAGCCTCAGCTGCCAATGCAAGGGGGTACAATTGGGTCACCAGGTGGGGTTGGTCAACAGCAACAACAACAACAGCAACAACAACCACAGCAGCAGCAGCTTCTAGGTGATGGAAATGCGCCTCTTTTTCATGGCTTACCGCCTAATCTTCTCAACTCTATTCAATTGCCAGCTGAGGCATACTGGGCTACTGGCCGTCCTCCTTATTGAAAACACCATTGATGGGTCATGCCAGGTTTTTCAATTTCATATCATGAACGTTGTAGCTAGGAAAGTTTGGTTGTTAAGCATCGCAGTGTTCTTTTTTTTTTTTTTTTTCCTTAATTATGTTTAGCCTTTTGCTTTTGCATTTGATGATTAATTAGATGATGTGTTCACATGTTGATTGAAGGACTGTGTAAATTTTATGGAGTGATTTTGATGGTATTTGAAATAACAGCTGGAGTTTGTTCCTTGTAGTATAACTGTAGAAGAGGAAGAAGAAGCACAGGAACGAATGTAGTAGCTAATAAGAATCACTCTTTCTAACCCAAGTTGTCTCTTGCAGCACATTGAGTAGCCATTCAATTGCAAAACTCCTTCCCCTGCTGAAAAGTTCCTTAATTTAATCACCTCTTATGCCTCCTATATGAACCAATTCTCTATTATTTTATGCAGCATTTATAGCGAGAAAGAGGAACATATATATTATATCACAATTACGTGTGTTGGTACTTAATAGCAACATTAATATGATTGTTCTTTCAGTTAATATGTTGAAAAGATTCAGCCTTTCCTCACAATTTTTAAGTCTTTTGTAGTAAAATTGACAATAGTTTTAATATTTTTTAAACAACAAAGGAAGGTTCATTAAAGCTGACGGTTTTCAATATGAGGTCGGCATTGGCAAACTGTTTACGAGAAGGAAATGAGGTATGGGGCTTAATTATTAGAGTTTCTACATCTAAATTCCCTTCTTTCTAGGGAGTTTGTAATGAAGGGTTTCTAATATACGAGACCACGGAAATACTTGGGGTTGTATTCCTGGTTTACACGTGCACTGTTCAGATGAAGCTCCTTTTCGAGGCAAATAGCACCGTTACCAGCAGCAACACTTCATTAAAAGGCAACAACAACCAGGACAACAAAGTGCCCTCGAGCGTTATAGCTTCTCTCTCTCTCTCGGGTTCAGGGAATAGGGGATTAGGTAGTTACACTTCAAAGTTCAAAGTTGAAGCCAAGACTTCTCGGGAAAATAACTTCTATAAAAAAGGTTCAAGCTTAAGTAGAACCCAGTTCAGATTCACTGTATTGAAACTTCCTCTTCTCTTAAACACATTGCTTTGGTTTTCTCATAAAGTTAGCTCGCACTGCTCTTTGGGGAGGCCTCTACGTTCAACTTTTGCATCTTCAAGTCTCTTTTTCCTTTATTCTCCTTTTGTTTGTCAACTTGTTTTAAAATGAAAAATCCGGCTAGATCTTGAAGCCAAAATGCTTCGTCCTACTACAAAAGTGAGCGATTTTCTCAGTTTTGCTTTGATGGTTTTCGTGGCCAACCTCTTCTTTGTTGTTAGCTTAGAGCCTAAGTTGATTTTTCTGCCTATAGTGTTTTACAGATTGTAGAGCAATTGTTCTCCGGTTCAATCTCAAAATTGAAATTTTTTTCCTGCTATGAAATCTTAAGTAAATAGGGCAAGAAGAAGAAGGAACACGACATTTACTTTTTAAATCTTTTTAAAATCAATTTACTTAGATTTGGATCTTACTATCTTAGATAGACTACCTATAATTTTGAAATTTTATTACATTTTATACTTTGGTTTGGATTTTTAAAGTAAGCTCAGGAACAAGAATTCTATTTTTTACTCCAAGCTTGAACTCGTTTTGTGTTCTAGTCTATCTCTAGCAAGTTTTATTGAGAATTTGAGAGTGCATGATCAATGCAGTTATGAACACAGACGTCTTTTCATTCTATGCTTATTTCGTATCTTGGGGTGAACACATAAGTTGCATTGCATGTAATGTTTTGGCCTTTTCTTTTGGGGTTATAAAAGCAATTCCAAATTTTCACTCAAATTTTAACCCAAAACCCACTTTTTAATGGAAAATTGTTTGTGTACACTACACCCGGTAGCAGTTAACCCTTTTTTAATAGTTTGCATACACATAATTTTCTTACAAAAAATCACACATTTCTCACAAACTGACCTAAACAAACTTTTCCATTGAATTTTTCATCGATTAGGTGAAATGTGTACATTAATAATGTATACAAATCATGACCCTTTATTTATTCTCCCTTCTTTCATTCCCGTTTCACACCCTTCCCTTTTTCTCTCTTCTTCAATCCCATTTGAGTCGCACAACACAACAACAACCAACAAAGAGCAATACCTCAAAACCCTCAACAAAGTCTCCTGCAAGATCTCCGAGCCCATCATCCAAAAAAACCCTGTTTGATCCTAGCATTCGAAGTCAAAATCTTAATCATAATCACAATCACAACCACAAGTCCAGCAACAACAAACATCAGCTGCTATCATCCTCATTCATCCCACAACCTATTCACGCACCCAAGCGACCTAGCTTTAGACTCCAACAATTGGCCCTCTCCCCTCGTTAAACAACATTGTTTCCATCCCCATTACATAACCGCCCACCAATACCTTTCTAAACCCTAACAACTGTAACAACAATGACATTATTGTCATCCTCGCGCCTGCATCTCAGATGATGATCATTGGCCAAGGATGAGGCCAACGTCAATAAAATTTGACTTGTTGGCATGAGAGAGAGAAAGAGAGTCGTTGGTAAAAATAAATAAATAAAGGATAAGAGAGTTATGGTGTCTCCCGATCTAGAGAGTCACTTAGCAAATTATAGAATTTAAAAGATAAAGGCTAATTTGTTGGAGCTCTATTTTTGTAATTTACTCTTCAATATTTGGAGACAAAAAAGGTTTACATTGTCTATTGGAGATTTCACTATAGTTGCATTTCATTAACATTAAACTTTTGCAGGAAAGTGGTATCATTGATGCCATCAAGGCATTTGGTTGACATTGTCATGTTTGAATCTTGAAATGTCAAGCACAAAAAAATATATTATGCTTGTTCAAAAATTAGAATGTGTTTGGATGCACTTTGCTGAATTGTTTATTTATTGTAAAAAAAAAAAAATAACAAGACAACTGTCCATCTCTATCACTAACTCCCAACACATAGAGAGAAAGGAGGAGATGGAATGAGTTATCTAAAGTACAATCACATGCCCAACTAGCAAGAGAGTGAACAATAGAGAATGGTGAATGCTAGCAGCCATCATTTTATACAACACGATACAATCTCCCAATAACAGTCCTTTGTCTCATAATGTTTTTCCTTAAAATCCAAGAGTCTAATTTCTTTCATAAATCTACTCTGAATTTGACAAAATAATTATGGTTAGATTAACGAAACTTGGTTCTCTTAATCGTATAATAGGGAGTTAAATAAAAAATAAAAAATAAAAAGAATTATTCCTGAAATCAATTGATAGAGTTGCACACTCTATCTGGAGACAACTTGTTTCATGTTATATTAAGGAACAGGTTGTAAATCACACCAAACATTTGTGTAATGTGTCTGATTTTTGTCATACCTTTATTAGTTTAATGAAATGTTATGCACCTGCTATACAGTGGATGTCTCACAATATATATGTCCCACTCATTTTCAGCCGCTATATATATACACAGTTGATGCCTCATAAGATGTGGACTCCACCTACCCGTGGGGCTCATATGCTTGAGACACTTATCGCATATAACGGTTGTTGGTACAACTTCACACTAACAAAAAGTTCACCAAAATATAAAAATTCTCTCCTCTCTTTTAAATAATCTCTATCAAAGATAAACATAGGACATGCCCCTCTATACCCTACTATAAAGTTTAATATTGTTATCCATATTATGGCATGATTAGCACTGGCCTGTAAAATACATGATTGGCATGGCCTTTGACCCACACCATAAACGAAAAAGAAACTAGGAAGCAGATGGAGGTGGTTACAGGCGTCAATCTCTCAAAGTCTTTGTAATTTCATATTCAAAACGTGACAACTAAAATGAAACAATTTCTTAGATATGCTTTACATAAAAACAAAGAAATTCTTAGATATGCATATTTATCATGTATCTAACATAACAAGCTAGTCACCTGAAAATAAACTTTCAGAAAGAATAAAAAGCACGCTTTGCTTACTTCAAATAACTAAGCAGAATCTTCAATACCAGCAGAATCTTCAATACCATTATAGAGTATCATTATCAAGAACTTGGACCCCAATTCAATTATCCACAGATGATTTGAATGCAGAGTGAGCATCACAGAAGGTGAAATATCAGAGAATCAGTGGAAGAATGGTAGATGAAATTTGGGTATTAAAAATATCAGCATAACCTGAACAAATCAATGTGCTACATGAATTACAATCTCCATATTTCTTGAGACAAAAATATTGTTTTTTTTTTTCTTCCTAATTTCATATACAAATCAATTTACAAGCTAATTAGAAGCTACACATGGGAAGGTTATACCTGGGTGAATACATTAAAGATTACATGACTTTAATTTGATTAATAAATTAGAGTTATTGTCTGTAATCAACTTCATAAAAGGACTACAACCCAAGCATGCCCCACTAATAACAAAACTTCGGCAAATACAGCTGACAGGATCAAACTCAAAGCATCCTGGTTGTTTACCTTGAGAAGATCAATCTTTCCAGCTGGCATCAGTTACATATATTTTGCCATAGTGCCAGCACACCTTCATCCGCTTCAATTATTTAACAAATTTATCAATAATCTATCCTTAAACGCCTCATTTCAGCTTGGAAAGTAGGGCTGGAAGTTAGTGTTCGATGTGCAAGAGTCCTTATGTCTTCCCGAGCACAGTCTCGCGAGATGCGAACCAACTCCCACAAGGCACCTCCACTTATCATGTCTTTTGCATTTGCTTCTGAAATGTAGTAATCCAAGCCTTCTCAGGCAACATTCTATGGGAACTCAACTTGTTCAAGGACAAAAGAAGGGAAACATACCATGTTGTGATAGATGACAGAGTGCAAGCTCAATATGACGCCTGATTGGTGAGGCTTCATTGTTAGCATTCTGTACAATCCATGAAAGTGCACCATCCTCAATCAGAAGAGACCTTCCAGTCTTAGTTCCTATACCATTAAAAAACTGTCTGAGCTCAAGAATAGAATGATTTAAATTCACAGATGGGTGGTCATGAAAATAGCTTTGAAACTTCATACACAGGTAATTTCGTCAAAAAGGGACAGCAAATAAAGACGATAGTTTTTGTGCATCACATATAAGTAGAGCAACAACAATAACATCAGGAAGGCGCCTTTATGAGCTTTTCACCTTGTGTAGATGCTCTTGACTCGCATTTTGCAAAATTTGCTATTCCACGAGCAACTTGTGCAAGAACATCAGGATGTCTGCATCTGACCATTCCTAGCAATGCTTTGATACCACCTTCATCCCTTAGCTTCATTTGCAACTTATCTGGATGACGCAATTTTATACTTATTAGAAACAGCAGGCTGCCAATGTAATGGTCACTCAAATGAACTTCTTATTGGGTAACTGGATATTGTAAGGTAAAATTATTATTATTATTATTATTACTATATATATATATATATGTAAGTAATATTATTACTCTAAATATATTGCCTATCATTGATGACAAAATTTAAGGGAAAGGAGGAGGAAACAAAAACTAGTAATTGCAAGTATGTCTAATGTTGTTGCAGGAAGAAGCAGTGTATTCTTCTCTATTAATAAAGATTTTCTACTAAAGTTATCTTTTCATCTGAGATCCATAAACTTTAATCCATATCTTTCAAAAAGATTATTAAATTTATTCCATTTCCAGCACAGTTCATCCTTAATCAAGTATGAAAATACTCATGACATCTCCTTCATACTTTGTAACACAAACTGACAAATTTTCGCACAAATAAAAGAGGTCAGACAGTTTACCATTGCCACAAAGATTTGCAATAGCTCCAGCAACCATCCGAAGGGTTTGAGGATCCTCAGCATTGGCTGCTGTCATTGATAACAAACCAATGCCCCCTTGAGACATGATGAGCTCTTGGTTGGTTTCTGATAGGACACAAAAGGTTGCACATATGAGGAAAATCATAGCTAAACTAGAAATATTATCAGCCAATACTGGCATATATTTTACAAATCACATAGTAATGGACTTGAAATTTTACCATTCATTGCAAGATTGGCGATTGCACCTGCTGCAACTCTATGTATGGTCTCATCCTCAGAGCTCCTAAGAAGCATCAACAAGGAAGTAAGACCTCCAGCTTGTACAATCTTTTCCTGATTCATTTCTGCACATTAGAGGGAATAAAGGTAAGTTCATATCATTGCTGATAGAAGTAATATAATAGCATATGTTAAGTTCTATTAAAGTGATAACCAAATGTACAGAAAGAGAGCTTGGTTGAATACAGAACAATCTCATAAACAAAGTTAAAACATATATCATGATGAGAAAGAACAAAGTTAAACATATATCATGATAAGAAAGAACAAAGTTCTACTTCAACTTCAGCACAATATCATAATCAAAGTCAAACATGTATTACAAAAAGTCAACTTTGCAAGAAGTTTTGCCTTCCAAATAGATCGACAAGGAAAATCAACCCCAAAACCTCCTCATAACACCTGATAGTAACCAAGATCTCCTACATCTTAAACCTCCTATAACAGTTCCACTTCCAAAGTGGAATGTCTTCTGAAGAACAATCAATAAAGTCAATTTAATAAGAAAGAAGATACAGACTCAAAGTCAACTATAAAAAAGGGGATCCCAGTCTTCCCTTCTTTTATCTCTATTTTCCAATTCTACTTGGAGTGATATACACTAATTTCACACAATAATTGTCACCTTTCTAGTAAAAGGAAGAAAATATCTTATACTTCCTTAGAACTGAGTTGTTTGATCAGCCAGAATTCCACTGATAACCAAATAAGAAAATAATGATGATAACAATGAAACAATTGCACTTTCCTAGGGCTGTAAACAAGCCGAGTTAAGGGATGATTAGGCTCTTGGGAAATTTGGAAAACAACTCGAGCTTGTCTTAAGCTGAAATATATTTTTGAATGGTTACTTTGATTGAGCTTGGCTCATGAGCTACATAAAGTGCTTGACACTGGCTTGGCCAGCTAACCGTAGTCAAATGAACCTGAGCTTGAGCTCAAAATCAATATAGTTAACTTGTCTTTTATAGCTCAAAACCTTAGCTCAACATTGGCTTGCAAGCTGCATAAATTTCTTGAACATAGGGCATGTGTTTTTTTAACATGATCAGTTACTTGCGTAGACAGGGCACCCAACATGCTTGATAGTTCAAGACAGTGACAGGGTTATCTGTAGAAACCCCCAAAAAAAATATTTTAAAAAAATCATCATGGATCTGCTCTCAATCCACAAATCACAGATTGGGATTAGATTTATCCCCGTACCCACAGAGTATATCACCTAGCTCCAGAGCAGCCAAACTCAAGCAGCTCGGAAGCCCTAGACACTTTGCCATTGATTCCCCTAATTTGGATTTTTGATAAAGTATGATTCTTTTCATAGCAAACCTTATCTCCATCAACTTTATAACATGCATGCAACTAACCCGCAGTCTTCCCATTTCGAAAATATATATATATATATCAAGACAGCTAAATCCTTCCAAAAGTAAAAAACCATCAGATCACCAACATTATGCAAGAAATGGAGAAAGAAAAACAATTATAAATTGAACTGGTGGCAATAACAGAAGACCATGTTGCAAGCACATATTGACATGGAAATTTAGAATGAGCTGGTAATACAACAGAATAATAGCGTAAGGAAATATAGACACCTTCAGCAGCTAGATTCGCAACCACTTTCACAGCGTGAATTCGCACATCAGAATCTTCTGCTTCAAGCAATGATAAGATCTTTTGCAATCCCACTATAAGAATATTGAATTTTATTAGCAAGAAACACCAAGAAAGTAGACAGATGAACCACAAATCTTTTTTTTATAAGTGACGGGTAAACCATGAAGCATTAGCATCAAATAAAAACAAAGGTCAGTACAGGCACTGAGTGCTACCTTGTTCAAAGAGTTTGGCTATTGAGGCCTTTTCCCCAGTTCCCCCATTTCCTGAATCTTGCTGGTGATGTTTAACTTGAGACATGAGAGACTCTAGACCACCAGGAACTTTACCAGACCCACCTCTATCCAGTCTTCTTCTTGTCTACAGGTCATATATTTAGTTTAGAATTCAAATTTCAAATACTACACTGGTAGATGCAGATGCATACCATGAACACATTTAAATGCATACAAAGATGACATAAAACATCATTTAACCCATTTGCTGCTCCAAAGATGAGAGTAAATAAGTCACAAAAGTTAAGATTTATATAGCTTTCCAATTGTAAAGCCTAGTAAGTCAGTAAATAAATATCAAAAGGAAATCACTTTGTAGATACCCCGAATAGCCAATGTTATCAACTTAAACACTTTGCAATGGTGCATTAAACTTCCAATTAAATGTGCTTTGGCCTCCTCATTCAACCAACAGTTTAGCAATGGGAAATTGCTGAGTTCTCATTTCCATTTAAAATTTCCTGAATAGGCCTGCTACATCTACTTATGAACAACAGCACAAATTCAAGGTATGGCTTGTTGTTGGCCAGGCTTACTGACACAGGACAAAACGAAAACAGATTTCAACCAAGAAAGAGAAAACAAAAACAAAAAACCTAGGAATCAACACCAAGCTATTGAAGGAAAAACTCCAACAATGAATTTTATTACTCAATCAAACCGTAAAACAATATTAAACCCTAGGTTCTTTACACAGAGCTCCAAAACTTATTATCCTAGTAAGAAAATGAATTAATTCTACTAATCCAAGTATGAAAAGGAATCAAGTTCCTAAACCAAGTAGGAAAAGAAAATAAGGTTTAACAAATTATATAAAGTAAACAAAATAAAGCAAATCCTAGACATTAATCGATTAAGCCTTAGGCCCAACAGGTAGCAGGGTCCATCCATAAGGCCACTCATTGGACCGTCTTCTTAATGTGTCTGCATCCATAAGTCCACATAATTAGGGGCCTGTATCTTGTGCCCACACCACTTACACAACCAAGGAAGTCACCACTTGAAAGGCTCAAGGTGTCAGTCTATCATGCTGGTTGCTCAAAACCACCTTGTTTTGCTGATGGCATGCATTAATTACACGCCTATTGCGGTTGGCATGAATGCATGATGCAACCAAAGGGAAAAACAAAAAAACAATATGCCTTAAATAAAAAAATAAAAAAGGAACCTCAAAAAGCAACATGCCTTAAATAATCACATCTCAGTCGGCAATGAGCTCTGACTCAAACTGCACTTCATCCTCCCACAAGAATGGGTGCAGGGTGAGGCATGGGTTCAAACCTCAAAACCCACTAGGTGTACCAATCCAATTAAAAATAACCACATCTTAGTCAACTGACCACACTCACTAATAATTATCATACCTTATTCATACCATTGGAAGCTAAAATCAGGATATAATACAAATGCTCAATGTTCTAGTAACTACCAATACACCTTAACCAAAGCTAGTAATTTTCTCTTAAAAAATTACTTTGAAGAGAGAAAAATCTTTAAGGAAGTTGTGAGAATCAGAAATTCGGGGGAAATTTCTTCCTCAAGTAACAAGATTTAAAATTCCCACATTTCACAGGAATTAAGTCATCCACGAACTAAGAATCCCAAGATTTAATTCATGAACACCCAACCTTCCATAAATTTCTGAAAATTCAAATTAATACACAATGAACAAAACCTACAGAATTTATGAACCTTGACCATCTAACCCATTAATTAAAGGATTTTGCAAAGAGGAATACTTCAGTCCTATCAGATACGAGAACGATTGAAGGACTATGGCTAGAAATCTAAAGGGGAGGATTTCAGTGGCAGATGTCTGATTAGAAAGTTCAAAAATTTAAACTAAACCACAGCCTTACAAATTCCAAATATGGAATACCTCATCAGCATCGAAACTTAATTGCAACAACTGGCTTTGTAGTATTCCTATTTCTCCTTCAAGTTTCTCTTTCTGACTTGCCTCATCTGCCAGAATCTTGCGAAGCTTTAAGATCTCTGAATTTCCTGATGCCTAGCATAGCAAAAGTATCACTCTAGATAAGACAAAGATACCAAAGATGGAGGAAGGGGGATGGGGGGGATGGAGCATAGACAATTTTGAAATAAGAAATGCTTGGAGAGAAATAAAACATACCTCTGACCTTTTCCATTGAGCTATTTGACTTTTAAGATTATTAATTTCCTCTTCAGCAGCCTTCCGTAAAAGACTTTCTTTTTGAAGCAGTTTTTTCAGCTCAGCAACTTCCTCAACAGCAGAGAGCTTGGAACTCTGAACAACAATGAAAGTGAGGGATAGATGCAAATTAAAACTGTTTAAGAGCATTAAAAAACCGAGTTCGCTTCTGTTTTAATGTTGTAGGTTAAAAAGCGAGTAGTTCTCTTTGGGTTGAAAGATACACCCACATCTATGACTTTAGGTTTGTTTACGTGTTGTGTGAGAACACCATTGGGTATATTCGGGTTTTAGGACTATGAGTTTGTCAAGTCTGTGAGTTAGTATTGAGTATTTGTTTTAGGTGTATTAGGATTTGGGTTAGTTTGTGTTTATGAGAGGTTTTGAGTGTCAACGTTAAATATTGTTGTCTTGTGTGGATGTTTTTATTTCTTGGTTGCATGAATGCACTTCCACAGGCCTCAAATTCCAACACAGTTTTTAGTGGATTTGGTTGGCCATTAAAATGAAGAAAGCAAACATCTCACTATAATCTTTAGTCTTTGTAAATTCAAATCAAGTTTCAATTATTATTCAAATTTTCCAACTGGATTTGAAACCAAATTCATTTTCTTAGTCATAGGAAAGGAAACTTTGGCAGAAATTGCAGCTGTCCAAAAGGTGGAAAGGGCACAATAGCATAGTGCATCCATAACCTCTAGTAAACACTCCTCTTCTATTTTTCTCAATATGCAAAAAGGTAAAATAATATTGACGATGGAAAGGGATTATGGTGAAATTAATCAAGTGTGAAGAGTAACAGACAAGAGATAAAAATATGGGTTACATAGGCCCCTTTTTGGACTCTCTGACAAAGGTATTGGGCATTCAAGATCCATGAACTAAATGAGATTATGAAAATAGCATTAGTACATGTACCATGCCTTTACCCACAGTATGGACAATAGTAAATGACAAGATATACAGAATCATAACTAGACTACCTTTGTGTTCGATGTCAAGGCAGAGCCATCATCTTTGAGTCCAACTGGAACTTTTTCACTGCCATTCTTTTGCTGATTCTTCACCAATTGCTCTTCAAGCTTCTTTATCGATTCCATATAGTCTTTCTGATATTTCAATCTTTCCTTCTACAAAAGGAAAAGGCACACATAGATTACAATATGCAACGAGATAAGCATGATAATTGCTAAATGGAGCAATTAAACTCAAAGACAACAAATTTTCTACATTTTTTTTTTTGTTAGTAAGTTACACATGCATCAACTTCGCCCTCCACCTTGCTCATTGGAAAAAAAAAAAAAAAAAAAAATTGCTACTTATAACAACTATTCCTATGAAGAGATTTACAAAATTCTGGAAATCAATAATAGACAATTCACCAAGCTGCCAATCAAGTAAATGGTAAACAGATTTCTTAAGGAGGGGATAGAGTACAATGCACATGTAGAATATCATTGAAACTAAATGTAAGTTGTAGAGAGGCCATTGCGTACATTATTACTTTTACCTTTAGAAAATCAACAGAGATCAATGACAATAATTGTGGTTATTGCATCATAGTTATGATACAAGCCAAATGTACTACGGCAAGCTATTGCATTACAAGCAAATCTTATGCAGAAAACAAAACATCAACTCCAAATTATACCTCTAACAAAAATGTGTATATATTAGCACCATAAGCTATAAGCCTATAAGAAAGACTCTCTCTCTCTCTCTCTTCACACACACACAAACACACTCTTGTGGGTACAAATATGCACGTGCAAGCACATACAAGATTCAAGTTATATATAGATAATGTAGATATAAGCGCTTACCTCCAATGCATCTGCATGGTTTCTTTCAAATTCAGATATCCGATTTTGTGCTTCTATATTTATTCTTTCGATTTCGTCCTCAAATGCTTTCTGCTGCCTTTCATGTTCTGCAATAAGTTTGTCTAATTGTATGTCCAGCCTTCTAGATAAACTTTTGTAATCGAATTCCTCCTTTAATTTCAACATATTTTCCACCTTCATAGCCTATGAGATAATAAAATATCAGCACCTTCCAAAACAATCAAATAGGCTTCAAGTCAACATATATATATATATTATGTAGTGCAAATGGCAAAGTCCCCCATGAAAAAATTCATTGCTGCCAGAAATCACACAATTGAGATCTGAGCACACAAGAAGGATATTATGCAGAAAAAAAACTAGTCTGCCGTAATGATGTTGAAAGAGAAATGGTATAACTCCACCTATCAAGATTATACTAACTAGTCAGAGATACATCATCAGAATGTGAGAAAACAAAGCAGTGACTTCGGAACCCACCCTCTGTCCAAACATTATAGTACTTGCTGTCTCTCCCCGATGACGTGGGGATGGACCAATAGTAATAACCAGTGAAGTTCTCGCTGTGCCTGTTAATTTTTCAATGTCAGTAACATATATTAATATATAGCAATACCTGCAAATGGTACTTCATAAAAAATAAAGGAAAAACTGGCCATTTAATTTAATTAAAACAAGGCCTTGTCAAAGATGGAATATTCTACCACTTAAAAGAAAGAAAAAATGTTCCCTGAAACTGTATTTGCAATCATATGATAAAATCATCTTGTGTCTAAAATATCAGGCCCTAAACATGGTTCCCTAGATATATATATATTCAGTACATGAACTGGTGACTCGAGATCTACATCCCAAAACCTTTAAAAAAATTTAATCATATGATAAACTTTAGACAGTAAAAGATCTCAAATTTAAACTACTCTCATTCAGTTATTCAAATTGCATTACATCTTAATGAAGGAACATGTCCAATCATTTGTTCAAAATTTGAGTTAAAAGTTAAAACCAACACACTAAAGGAAAGATGACTTCATATCCATGCAAATCATACCTCCAAATGAATCCTTAAGCAATCTCGTAAGCTTTGAATCACGAACGGGAACATGTGCACTATTCTCTGCCAATGCATTAATGCACTTCCCCAATGCACTCAAGGAGAGGTTGATAGATTTGGCTTCGTCTAGCGTATGTCCCTCACTTCCTACCAAAGGAAAGAAAAAAGAAGAAGGAATAAACAACCTTCGATATTTGGTAGATTGGTTAACACATAGCAAGAAAACTTAGAAAATAAGCTAAATTATTCAAAATTAGAAAACAAGAAAATATATGAATCTGTTATGCTCACACACCTGACTTATCAATTCGCTCTGAACCAGCAAGATCTACCACAACTAACTTGCCCTTCCGAACAATGGGAGGCTTTAATGTTTTCATTTGGGAACTGATACCATTTTCACTTGAAAAGGCCGAATCTCTTTCCTTGACAGCTCTCTTTACTTGTACCTGTAGGATTAGGGATATCTATTAATTCTCCAGTAAGATCAACAACAAAAAGCTCAATATAACTGCAATAAGCACCTAGCAATTTCAGGAGCAAAAGCATCAAAAAAAAAGAAATGTGCAATAATTCACCATCAATATAGCGTGACTACGAGAAGATTCTGTATTCAATTTTGTGTTCGCAGCAAAGCGATGAGCTTCCCCTAATCGTAGTAGTTCCAAAAAGCTCTGCTGGTCCCTGATTTTCACTAGGCTAGCCCCAGGTACTGAAACATCACCAGTTTTTGGGTCTTCCACAATGGGAATGTTATCGTTAGCAGGATCAAGAAGGTCCTGTATAGTCTCCATATAAAGCTGCATGTATGTGTAAGGAGCCTAACGTTAAACATGGACTTATAACAGTGTTCACAGAATGTTCAATGTAAACTCCAGAACATTATATATTTAAAATTATGAGAAAGTCGTGTATAAACTAGCTAATAAAGAAGTAAACAAACAACAATGATGATATTAGAATCAAAGTATTAGGTTCTGCTTTGAAGGACAACAACCTGCAGATATGAGACCGAGACAGAATCAGTCTCAAAAGAAACATCTGCTAGAATATCCTCCATAGCGCGCACCATTATTCCACGAGCAGCTGTATCTTCCTCTCCAAGTCGTCCAAGAGTATACGTTTTACCAGTACCAGTCTGCCCATATGCCATGATAGTTCCATTGTAGCCATCCAGAACACTCTGCAAAAGCAAATTACAAAAGGGCATGTCACTTGGAGGAAGTTCCACAAAATATAAGAAAACAAACTTATCTGAATTCATATAATTAAAGATAGAAATAGTTCCCCTACATGCATATCAAAGGTGAAAAAAGTACTTTAAAAGAAAGCAGCAGCAGTAAGAAAAGAAGCAGTTGATGACTTTCTGAGCTGGTTTATATGAATAATTCAAGCAAGTGAAGGATAGTTTTAGATGTAAGGAACAACAAACACAATATTTAGTTACAAATTCAAAAAGGAAACTCAACTTAAAATAGTATCTTCAGGTCCTTCTACTTTGATCCTTTTTATGATTTAAGTGAAAATGAAATAGCTTTATTCACACTTCTGTTCAGAACTTGAAAGCCTAAAAATCCAAGAGTTTTTTTCTCATCCTCTTCAATATTCTTGATTCTTGGGTTTTTTTTTTTTAATTCAGAATATCCAAATATACTATAAGTCTATAACACTTTTCTGACTGCATGTATACTATAATTCTTGGTATGATCCACAATCTTGATTATAGGTCCCAACAGATTACCATTTACCAAGAGTAAAAACATAATCAATGATCAATCCATGAACTACCCATGTCTTCAGAAAGAAAAACTGAAATTCAAATGCATTAAGATTTATGACAGAAACTGTCATCACATTTATACACACCTCAACAACAGGCTTTGCTACAACTTCATAAACGCGTTTTTGGGATGCAAACTCAGTAAGCACTTCATCAAACTCATAAGTGTCTGAGTCCCAATTGTTTTTTCGAAGTTTCAACCTTTTAAGCTGAAAAGGAACACCAGAGCATGAATTGCTGTACAGCAAACAAGTATCGAAACCATCTAGAACGTAACTATCAATATCAATTGAAGAGTACCTCTGGCTGTAATTCTACACAATCAGCAAAATCAGCATCTGCCACCAATTCCTCAGCATTACGCGGTCGCAATCTCACGGCTACTCGAACTCTTCCAGGAACTACTCTCAAAATAGAAACATATAATGAACAATAAAAGTTTTATTATCCAAAAAAAGTTAAAAACACAGCTTCTTTAAATACGAAATCTTACTAGTCATCCCATTTAAATTAACAAAAAGGTAATGCTTCAGAAACTTATCAAAGAATATATTGGCCAAGTCTCAAAAAGTTACTATTATTCTAGAAAATCATAAACTCTTACCCTTACCAAGAAAACCCTATTCATAGCATTCAGAGCTTTAAAGGGACACAGGGATATAAAGGAATGATGAACAAGTTGTTTAAGGAAAAAAATTACTAAAAAACACAATAATTCAAGTCTTTAACAATTTTGGTGCCAACCCACCAAAACTGTTTAACAAGCAAATTGGTTTCAAAAGACACCGAAATTTACCCCAACTTAAGGACTTCCATCAATAAGTGCTCAAAAGGCTATCTAATAATATCCATCCTCAGAAATTAAACACAAAAACAAGCAAACTTCTATAATCCCATTTGCTTAGCATTTTCAATGTACTTTCCTTCCTCTTAAGCACTAACCCAATTCAAATTTCGCCTTCAAAGTAAGAAAAGTAGTTTAAAATTCAAAAACCATAATGCCAGTACACACCCAAAAAAAACCTCACTTTTCTATCAACCCAAAACACTCATCAAATTTAAAAACACAATTCCACATTCCTTGCACACACAACACCTATACCAACCAAAACAAGAAATGGGTAGCCCAAGATCTCAATAACCAAGTACAAGAATTTCCAATTCAAATTCTTCAACTAGTAAAAGAAAGCAAAAAAATGCAAAATACTGACCTCCAGCATCATCCTTGGCGGCTCCACCAGCAAGTGAGCCGGTGCTGTTGCGGCGGGGCCCAGAAGAAGGCAAAGACTTGGACTTTACAGAGGGCTTGGGGTTTGAATTCAAAGAAAGAGACCTATCCACCTTCATAGAGCTCTTGTGTGTCCCATTTCTGTAATTACCACCTGAAGTGGCCATTGCTAACAACCAAAACCCAATGAAGCTTCTTCAAAATTATGTCTTTAGGCCATGGAAGACGTAGCTTGTACTTCAAGGTTGTAATAGACAGTAGTGCAAAAATGCGAACTTTCTGGTGAGAGTGATGAATATGAGAGAGACCCAACAAAACCCAAGTGATGAAATTGAAGTTGGCAAAGGTAGCACTTTGTGGAAGTGGACCTAAATCGTGTTGGATGTGACTCAGATAAACCCGGGCTTTGCTTTGCTTTGCATTGCTTGCTTGCTTCCTCAATTGAAAGCGTAACAAGAGAGAGACAGAGAAAGATTTCAGAGAAAGAGACGGTATTTGACTATTTTGTTTTTTGTTTTGTTTTTGCAATTAATAAACAAAGGGGTCCATTTTTTTACTTTTTTTTTTTTTTTTGAGTTGAATATACGAGAAAGCCCATGAAGATTTGAAATTTTGATTACTTTCTAAAGGGTATAATTGGAAATTTTAGACTTTTTCATTGGTTTACCGTTGTGAAATTACGGGGTTTCACGGATGTGTCGTGAGGGGCACAACGTGCGTCGTGTGATAGTGCGAGTGTGGTGATTTGACCAAATTGCCCTCCCACATTCACCAGTCACCACGATAATGGGTGAATTTTGGGCTTGCATTCAATTCCCAACTTCCAACCGCCCAAGTTTGTTGGGTTAACAAAGGATTTTCATTTTTTTGTATTGTGTAAGACACATCACACATGTATGGATTTTCAGCCCAAAAAAAAACAAAGAAGATGACATATGTATGGATAAGTTTTCATGTGATATACAATCTAATCATAGTTAAAATGTCTCAAAGTCTTTCATCAAAAAAAAAAAAAAAAAATGTCTCAAAGTCATTGGCATTTCTAATAAAGGAGGTAATGAAAATAGATCCCAAAGTTTGTAGTTTTGCACAATTATTCTTCAAAACAGTATTGTCAAGTTGTGGAGTTTATATATTGTGAGAGAGATGATATATATATAAATATTGAAAATATTGCTATAAGGAAAATTATTGCTAATTAAGGTAAAAATCACTTATAAAAAAAATATTTGTAGAAAGTGTAGTATAATGATTATAGAGATAAAAGTTTGTATAAAAGGGTTTGTACTTTGAGTAGAAAGACAAAAGTTGTGTAAAAAGATAAGAAGTGTGGAGGTGTAACATTGTTTATTCATATAATTATTGTAAGTATGTGTAAGTCTTGCATATAATTTGATAGTATCATTTAGGGGTGGGTTCGGGTCGGGCGGATCGGGTATTGGGCAAAACCGTTGTCCGTCCATAGAAAATAAATTAACGGATAATCCGTCCGTTGATAGGTTCGGGCGGTCGGGTCGGTTGAGCGGGTTTGGCGGGCGGGTGGTCGGGTTTAAAGAATACGCAAGTAGGCTTTTTTGGACTTTTTTGGGCTTGCAAGTGCACTTTAAAAATTCAGTCCATATCATTGTTTTGGACTTTTTTGAGCCATTTTAAAGCCAAATCAACAACTATATGTAATTGGGCATACTAATTTAGTTTTTTTAGCCATTTTTTTACTATTCATTTAAACCTCATTATTTGTTAACTTTTTAAACCATTGTTATATATAAAAAACCAAACATAAATGCAAGTATGCAACAATTCCTAAGCACATACAAATACAAATACAAAAAATCAATTTCATATTAACCTAAATTACCAACCAACTAGGCAACTACCAAGCATGCTAAATAAATAATTTCTACCCTAATTTAGCAAGCATACAAAACAACAAATACAAATACAAATTACAATACAAATAAATATATATATATATATATATATATATATATATTTATTTATTATTTAAATAAATATTGTCGGGCGGGCGGGTATTCACCGGACCAAAATTTCAAAATCCGTTATCCGTCCATTATCCGAATATTTAAAATATCCGTATCCGTATCCGTCCGTATATATGCTCACGGACGGACGGACGGACGAACGGGTCGGGTTTCACGGTTTTTTGCCCACCCCTAAACTATCATTGGACACAAGTAATGTATATGTATAACTTATATGTATTCCAATCATGATAAAAATTAAAATAAGATATCTATTGAGAGAAATTTCACATAAAAAAAAAAAAGTTATAAAAGTTTTATTTTAAGAAATTGAGGTCCTATTTGGCATTACCTTTAAATGGAGGGGAAATGGTTATAACTTATAAGGGTTCTTAAAGCTCTTTAGCAAAATTTGTCACTCATTTGGAAATAATGGTAAAGATTTTATCTCCTCTCCTACATAGCTTGAAAAGCAACTTCAAGCTAAAGTTGGAATTCCGAGCTTCAGTATTAAAACTATTTAACTCCTTGTTCCAGATTTTTTTATTTTTTTAAAATATATTGAATTGACATAAATGTTTATTCACTTAAAAAAAAAAAAAAAACACCCTAATGGCCTAATGTCCACTCATTTTGAGTGAGAGAAAAATAATCATAATAATATATATATATATATTTTTTTTGATAACAAATCATAATAATATAAAACATTGTCCATTACTTTAATTAATTGAGTTTAAGTATGAACATATTGCCTCTTGTTTTATCATATCAGTTATCACTTCAATCCTTTCGGATTGAGAGTCTCGCCACCATAGAGGAAAAATACCAGTGGGGGACTGGGGAGAGAGGCCCCTCTCATTTTTGGAGCACTTGTTTGATGAGCTAAGTGTAAGCGCCCTATAATACAGCATAAAGCTCTATTAAAGCTCAAACTGTTGTGAAACAAAACTTAATTGTTGTGATTAATTTAGCGGAAACTTGAAACATTAGGCATAAAGCTCAAACTTGCATGATACAGTTTAATTAAAGCTCAAAATTTTAATTTAGCCTTCGGAATACCCTTGTAGCCACTTCTGCGTTAATTACTTTCATTATAGGTTTTTTAATTATTTTTTTCATCCCACCATTATATGCAAAGAGCTAAGATTATAATTAGTTTTCTACTTTTATTGTTAAAAAGATAATAAATTGTGCTTTAGCAAAACTATATATCGATTGATATGTATATTGTATCATCCTTGTCAACAGTATAAGAGAGAGGCTAACCAGAAAACATCCAATCGATTGAAAAAGTTTGATGTGATAAATTCACTATTTCAATGAAGTGGGATAAGGATAGCACATAATTCTTCATCATCAACTTGATTAACTACCATATACTTAAACAAAGACATACGACAACCTTGAGGGATGTCATGAATCTCGTAGATATTCAGCACTTTTATCATTTCGAAATTTTGAGAGCCTTCGAAAGTGTATGGAAAGTGAAAAACTGATTAGCAAAGTACATGGGAGAGAGAGAGCTTTTGCATAAAAAAAAGAACTAAAGTGAGTAAAGATGGACTGCTTTGAATCTACTATTACTGACATACAAATTTTCGAATTCAACTATGGAGCCAAAAAGAGCATTAACCTCCACTATGATTCAAATAAAAGTCTCTATTCATTAGAACACCACTTAATTTGAAATAATGTCCACCTCTTTCCCATTTTAAAAAGCCTGCTCAAATCAAACTAAACCATTCACAAAGTGACCTTGGTTTCTTGTTTTTTCATTCAAATCCAATGGCAGAATAAGTTGTAGGGACAATAAAAAAAGGGTAATGAAGGAGTTCATCTGACAGTCATATTGACTCAATAAAGAAAAAGAAAAAAGGTCCAATCTTGCATTAAATCATGCGTGCACCCACCAAAACGGCCGGTACAAAATGTTCATAAATTTATATGACTATATCCATGCATCCATGCCATAATGTTTAATAGTTAGTGGTATAAATCACCTCACATCTCTAAATCTAATCCATGATCGATCCATCCCTCTATTAATCACGTGGTGGGACATGGCACCTTACATTGACATTCAATTTGTATACACTGTAATTATAGCCAACTAAGATGGAGAGCCTAAATCAAATTTTGAGAGACAATGATCCGCAACTTCTTTGGGTGGTCGGAAGTAGTGTCAAATTCTTTTTAGGGACTGGAATTAATTTATTAGGAAAGAATAAGTATGATTTTACACTTGAACTAGATCCACCATCTAGTGGTTAACAAGTCCTTTGATCAGGGCCCTCTTAAAGATTTATATACAAACATAAAGGAAATGTCTGACATGACCATTGACAACAGACTGAAGCCCTATGATGATTACAAACTTGCAACAGAATTAAACCCCTTTTAGACATACGCTCTTATATAATTTGGTAGCGAAGCATACTAAAAACTTGCAATACACGATAGATGTTGGCATGTTGCAATACCGAAGAAGTGAGAACATTTGACTATCTATGCCCTCAAATGCTATGGCAGTGTTTGAAAAAATAAAACCCTCCAATGGGTTTTGTCTAATGTTTTCCGAGTTCAGGTGATATCCATAAGATGTCCTAGTCATCAAACTCAACACCTTAGAGTCACTTTAGAGATTTCTTTAATGTAATTACTCAATATGTGTAAGAAACGAAGAATTATATTTACTCTGAAATCAATCAAGTACTCTTAAGAACTCTAGACAAAGACACCCACTTTAATAATAAGTAAAAAAGAACACCGAAAATATCATGACATTAGAGTGGGTTGAGGAGACTAAAAGCTAACTGATATGTCAATATTTGATTCATCTAATATTTTCTGATATATCAGCGAATAATTAAACCATTATACCTTCTTCTTTTTTCTAGGTAAACAGGGAAAGTGGGAGATGGGGTTCGAACCCCATACATTGGCACTAGGCTAACATTTCTTTTTAGAAGAACGCTATTTTGGTTAGATATCTATTAATGTATACAATAACTAGTCCAACATATTTTTTACTGATATTTCAAGATATCATTTTTAGTTTTTATTTTTTATAACCAAAATCAACATCTTATGTTCAATTGGTTTGATCTTGGATGTGCTCCCTATTGGTTCATTAGTTCGAGTCTCCTCAGGGTTACCTACCCAAAGTAAAATCTTGCGTCTATCGTGGTACACGTGCTAATAGGGTCTTGCCTGTGCCCCTGAGATTAGTCGAAGTGTCCATATCTACGAAACGTTGTCTGGACACCCAAGGTTATCAAAAACAAAAGGTTAATATATATCTTATTATATGATCGATCAAGGTATAATACTATGACTTTATGCTAACAAAACACAAACCATATAAGTGGTCCTAAAAAAGGGAGTAATATGAAATTTATGTGAACCAGGAGGAGGAAAAATGCCTAAAAGTTTTGTAAGTGCTCATCATCGTCCTACATTATTATGGTCCAAGGAGATGGCCACGGGTGCTTATTGAGAAGTCAATTTTTCACATCATGTGATTGCAATGTTCTTTACATAAAGTAGATTATTCTTATCTTTTTAGTTCTAAAGGCTAGAAGCTTAAGGGAAAGGGAGAAATTAAAGGACTCACTTATTTTGATAGAGACGTCCATCATTGAATGGCACGAGAAGCATGAAAGAGAGAGAGAGAACAAGATACCGCAGGCTTATGGGAAGCCTGCCTTTATTTTTATTTTTTTCATCCATCCCTTCACTTTGTTTTGACAAAGACCAATCAGTTTAAAAGTTACAATGTTCAGAGCAAGTGGTTATCAAATCATGGTCCAATTAGTACATGTTAAATGCGTCAGTGTTGTCAATAATTTTTATATCATATACCTTATTAGATAAGCTAAAAAGTGTGCTGACAGACTCGCCAAACTTGGTGGATCACAAGAGGATGATTTTGGTGTGTTAGATAACCCCCCTGCATGTATTTGTGATGTCTTATCTTTTGACAATTCAAGGTGCATTAGCACCCGGTCTGTAACATGTATTTCTTAGTTTGTGTTAATATATGCCTTATTTACCAAAAAAAAAAAAAAAAAAGTCAATCGATCTATCGTGTATCATCAGGTAATTGAGAAAACGAACATTATTTATGAATCTACAACAACTAGCAGAGTTTGCAAGTAGTGAGAAGCTAGCACTGATACCATTCATGTTGTGGAAAGTTTGATATTGCTCTGGGAAATTTATTTATGCCCATATGTGCAAACGGGGGGCTAAACAGCCTAAACCATGCATTCATGAGATAGAAATTAACTATATGGTAGCACTCCACAAAAATTTATCTAATTTTAGGTTTAGAGTTTAATTGTTATAGTTAATTAGAGGCATTTGGGTTAGAGATTCGTAGGACATTGGTTAGTTGGTTTAAGTTTTTTAAGATGTAGGATTTACAAATTAATTTGGGATTTTAGGATTTATTAAAGCTTTATGGTTTAGGCCTTAGTGAATAAACCTTTTTTTTTTTTTATTAAATCTTTATGGTTTAGTCCTAGCCTCCTAGGTGCTTTCAATTGTTGGTTTGAGACTTTGAGGAGATTTCTTTTTGTTTTGTTATAAATTTCGAGATCCTAAAGTAAAAATATAGAACCTAAGAATCCGGAATTAATGAAAGAAAAAAAAAATGTTGGTAATAAGTAATAACACGTCAAAGCTTTGAATTGTTTTGGGTTATGAATTTGTGCTTGATTAAGTTGTTCAATGTTATTTTTTCTTCCCTTTATTCATGTAAAACCACTTAGCCTATGTTTAACCACTTAGCCTATGTTTGGATCCTCTACTAAAAAGTGATTTCACGGATTTTTATGCATAGAATGCATTCTGTAAAAAATCTGAGGTGTTTGGTTGGGATTTTGGAAGATGCAAAATGCATTCTGCCTAGAATGCATTTTGTAAATTCTCATTTCTAGAGTAGAAGTCAGAATCCAAAATATTTTGGATTCTGCTTCTAGCTTCTACTTTTAATTTTTGCTAAAGTAAATGGGATCCACTTACAACAGTTTATTACTCGAATGACTCTTTTTTCCCTCATTTAATTTTTCTCTTTCTTTCTTTTATTTTCCTTCCCCCTCTTTTGTTCCCTACTTTTTCTCTTTTCTTGATGTGTTCCCTACTTTTTCTCTTTCTTTCTTTTATCATAAATGGTTTGTATATATCTTGATTGCACACACAATACACATTTCTCTATATTTTTTTATTACATTGTTCAAATTTTATAAAAATGTGTGCAAGGAGATGTGCACAAATCATGACCTTTTTTTTTTTTTTAGTAGACATTAATTTAAATCACAACGTAATACTTTATTTCTTTATTACATTGTTAATTCTGTATTGGTAGTAAATGTATTTTTAGCCTTGTATTGAGATATTTAAAAAAAAATGTTAATTACATAATATATTATTTAATAGGAAGAATGCATTCTTTAAAATACCAACCAAACACAATTTCTTTGTGTATAATCTCTTCTTATAAATAATTTTAATATTTTACCAAACACACTATTTTCAGCAAAATGCATTCTAGAGAATGTATTATCGAGAATGCATTTTAATAGGAATGCATTCTAGAGAATGCATTTCCAAAATAGAGGATCCAAACGCAGCCTATTATATTCTAAATTATAACTAAATAAGAGAAAGGAGAAACAACAAAAATTAATGTATAAACTGCAAACTTTCTGCTCCATTATGTGCTAAGAACATATTATAAAAATAAAAATAAAAAACTTACTCACAAAAAATATTGTCATAGAGAAAAAAAGAAAAGAAAAAAAATAAAACCCAACTTCAATAGTGATTTTATTATTAGAATTTGATTTAATGTTCACATGTAAGTCTCTTAACAATTATTGATCAGTCACCTTCCACCCTCAACAGGAAGCTTTTGTAAACAACGACAAGTGAATCAATGCACCATTCTTTTGATGTTTGAGTGTAGTGAATTGGATGTTCTACTAGGTGACGCTTGGTGTATGATAATGATTAATAGTTCAAGATTTGTCAATACTTTATTTGGATCCATTCAAGATAGTGAACCCATGTACTTTGTAATCACTTTCAGGTGATCGACTGGGTCTGGTTTGGGTTTCCAATCCATGTTTATAAAGTTGGCCATGCGGCCCATGCGATAATTTGTACAGTTAGCCTCTCCTCCAGAACTGTACAAGGTAGCATATATTATATACATGCATACTTTGATGTGAAATGGTTCTAGAGAAGTTTTAGGGGAATGTAACGAATAATCTAAGGTATCTTTTTGCCATGCAATCAAGTTAGGGCACACAATAACCCTAGGAGGGAGATAGTGTCTGGTCCATGAGGCAAAAAAACATATGGCTGATGAACTTGCTCGATCAGTGGCCTGGAGTATGACCCTTTGGACAGTTTTCTTCCTCACATGTAGCTAGGGGTCAGTGGCGGCTCCAGGAAATTTTCCCTAGGCTTCATTAAAAGTTTGAATATATTGACATCATAAAAGTTTTAAAAAAAAAAAATGCAAAAGAATCATGATGTATTAGTGATTTTCTTATAAAAAAATTTACCCATAGTAATACCAAAAGAGTAAAGGATAAACTATAACATATTTGACATGTGATGTGAGTACAAATAGACAAAAAAATAATAATAATAATTAATTAAAATATGAATTTATAATTAATTAAATTAGATACACTAACCACTTAAACTATTAATTAACCACTCACAAGGAGTATCCAAAGAATAAGGTCTTACCTCACAACACATAAACAGTTATCAACAACACCAAATTATTAGAACATCAAATGCATAAACAAAAAAAATACACTTGTAATCTACTAATTCTTTCATTGACACATTTTGCTAAACAAATAAAGTGTAAATGAAAACGGACAAGATTGCAAAGTATTCAACTATAGAGCCCAATTCATCCAATACAATGTGAGTATTTTTTTTTCTTAAGTATATTAGGTATATTTTAACTGAAATTGGGTTTTAGGTGCTTGTGAATACTCTAAGGTAAGTAAATTTAGATTTTTTTTTTTGTTAAATTTAATTGAATGAAATCTGATTGGGCTGACTAAATAAATGGATTATTGATAATTGATTGTAATTATTTGGGCTATTTTTGATATTGTTATTGTTATTTGACTATTTTTTAAGAGTTTAATGGTTTGAGTTTAATGGGATTTCAAGTTAGGGGGTTCAATATTTAATTTCAAGAGGTTCAATATCTATATAAATATTTAATAAAATAAAAAATTACCTATATAATTTTTTTTTTTTTACCTATATTGAAAAAATACTTAGGAACTCAGGGGGTTCATTTGAACCCCCTGGCCTCAACGTAGCGCCGCCAGTGATGGAGTGTTAGGATAAAAGGATTATATATAACTAAAAAACTAGTGAGAACATTAGCATCAACTCTTTCAAAATATATTCAAATTTTGAAAGAAAATTGTACTTTTCTTTTTTCATTTTAACTCCTCATTTTTAAAATCCCCACACAGTCCATTCTTAATCTCATTCATTGCTCGATTAATTTCTTTTATTTTATTTTTTTTTAACTTTTTCCAACGGCAATACACTTAATAACTTTACTTTAGACAAAAACAAAAAATTTAGTGTTATTTGCATTTATTAAATTCCTCAGCAATCGAAGGAAAATTCATCTAGGAAATTCAAAATTCACAACCCATCCAAGTCCAAAACACCAAATTTCATATTCTCTTTGCTCTTCCTCTGCTTCTTCATCAACCAAAGAAACACCCCAAATCCAATATGTTTGTTGGATACCCCAAATCCAATTAAACTAACCCAAAAACTCACATTTCTTTGTTTAAATAACCAATTGAGCTCCAACACAAATTAACAAAAATAAAAACAATTTAACGAAAATCAACACCTTCATAGGATCAACCGAGTTGACTTAGTTGCAGGTGCAAAGATTTTGATCCATTCGTTTCCAGGCGGAGTTGCTCTTCAATCTCTGCAGGCAAATCGAGAACTACAGGACTGAGGTAAAACGTTGAGTCGAGGTGTGTCAAGAACTGGAGGACATGGCATGCGCTTCGAGGTGCGTGACTGCTTGCAGATGAGGATGGCTGACTTCGCAACAGCTTCGAGGTGCGCCAATAATTGGAGGAGGTTGGCGAGTTTGAGAGAAAGGAAGTTAGGTGTGAGGGCTAGTTAATTTGCTAGTTTGGTACGAGGGCCTAGTCTCACAAAAAGAGAGAGAACTTTCCAGAAGAGGAGAAGATGAATAAATGAGAGAGGAAAAATATTGAAGAAAACAATGAAAGAGTTACAGTAACATTTTTGTCAAAAATGAAAAGTGATAGAGAGTCTCATGTGAATTAATTTTGGATATAATTATTTATAATTTAGCTAAAAGGATGGTACGAAGAGTTTGATATGAATGCTTGTGGCATGGGTTAGGTTGGATTGAGTTTTGGGTATTTTTCAACCCAATCTAACCTACTCAATTTTCCAACCTAACTCAATTATATATGAATTTAGCGATTTAAAATAATGTCAAGTTTTATTTTATAATAATAATTGAGTGAAATGTATTAAAAACTTATTTTAATTTTTCTTTTGTTTATATTTTGTTAAATTAAATAGATGTTAGTTTTATTTTCATATATTAATTTAGTTTATATTTTAATATATATATATATATATATTTTTTTTTTTGAATGGTTAAAAAATAATTTCATGCTTTGGCCTAAGAAATCCTACCTCCGTCTCTACTTTCATTACATATGGATTATAAACAATAGAGTAGCAGGTATTGGCCTAATGAAGTACGAAAGGCATGATAAGCACCTACGACCTAGCACTTCAAGTACAATGGCATACACAAGCACCTCTTAGAAAGAAAATAACTTAAATCAAAATACTTAATGACGATACATTTATATAAAACTTCTATGAACAAAATATTGTAGAATCAAAAGCGACTCTAGTATATGGTGAGATGAATGGACCATTGTATTGTTATAATACTAATGAGTGTTAAATTAGATGAAAATTGTGGTTTTTGAGAGTATATTAATACAAAATTGAGATGTCAATGGGAAAAATTAATAGTTTGATAACATTATAAATTAAGTGAAAGTTTATGATGAAAAAAAAATGTTACTTTGTCGTAATACTAATAAAAATAGTGTTAGTATATAATCTTAACAAATAGCATAAAAGGGAGACACAAAATGTCACAATCTGACGATGGATTGATTCATTTGATTAGGCTGTTATTTCACTTTTTGTACACAGAGGGACGCAAGGGATATGATGTGTAATCCCACATCGAAAACTAAGATTGGTATATATTGAATTCGCTTCTTTAAAATGGGAAAGTGAACTCATGTGTAAACCATGATCCTTCAGGTAGTTAACGGGATGTGATGAGTGGTTGGCTCTCACAATAATAATGCGAGATGGGTGTCCGCCCCAAAGCCTGGTTACGACAAACGGGTGCTCTCATCTTAAACCAATCTGATCCCTGGCTTGAAGAGATCCTTTTAAGTCAATCCAAAAGTTTTTAAGCCCAACCTCTCAAAGTTAGGGCCCTACTCTTTTTAAAATTCAAAAAGTTTTTAAGCCCAACTCTCAAAGTTAAGGCTTTACTCTTTTTAAAATTCCAAAAGTTAAAGCCCAACTCTCAAAGTTAGGGCCTCTACTCTTTTTAAAATTCAATGTTTCTCTTTTTAAGTACATTAGATTTTTCAATTGAATTCAAATACATGGTTGCATTAACCAATGAAACATAAATAATATTATCTTTTTCAAGAATATTTAAATTCAATGTATTTGAATTCAACTAGGAACCTAATATACTTGACCTAAGAAATTATACCTAAGTTTTACCCTATATATTGGTTTCTTAACAATTTGTTTGGAATATATAGTTTATTATGTTTGGTAAAGATATAAGTGTAAAATAAGTTACATGAATAAAATTATTTCGAAATAAGCTAAAAAATAGTTAATTTGGGAAACGAGTCTATCTCTAATTAATTTAATTGGAAATAAGTTTTGCCAAACACTTTTTTATTTTTTATAGTTTTTCCAAACTTATTTTTAGTTTTTTATTTTTTAAAATTCGATATTTGGAAAAGAGAATTAAAATTTAGATCTTCACATGTCAATTGAATTACAAAACTCTTATTATCTCTAATTCATGGACACCAATAACTTGACCAATTGGTTGGATAGGATAGCATATTCACATGCCAAAGCCTTCAGCCATGCCCCTACAGCTTACACAAGATAGTAGTGTAGTTAATTTGTTATAATACTAATAATATACAGGGTTTTGCTAACTAATGCGCTTAGGTTACATGTTAAATTAATTAAAAAATTTATACATTTTTCAAAGAAATAAAATCAAAATGAGACTTTATTTTATTTTTTATTGGTGACCTAGGCCTAAGTTGCCAAAGCCTTCAGCCACGCCCCTACAGCATACACAAGATAACAGTGTTGTTAATTTGTTATAATACTAATAATACATAGGGTTTTGCTAACTAATGCCCTGAGAGCACATATTAATGAGCAATTAATTAAAAAATTTATACATTTTTTCAAATTGTACACACCTATTAAGAAAAACACAAACAATCACAACAAATTTATTCGAGCAAACAAAAAAAATTATTTTACTTTTGTTGTTAAACGTGCACTATAAGCTCTTAAGAAATTCGTTAGCCGGACCTAATATATAATATACATTGAGGTATGGAGACAGAAGAATATAAACAGCATAAAAGGGAGACACACGAAAGAAAGCCAAAAGCAATATAAAAAGCAAACTGCAACTAACAATTCATCGCTCCACTTTTATTATGGAATCATCCAACTAACCCACCTCCCAACAAAAACATTAGCAATTCTTTCAATTGCAAGCAAAACCACTTTTGTTCCGCACTTCAACCTCTCTTTAAGTTAGGTATATTAAGTTCCCTAATTGAATTCAAACACATGGTTGTATTAACCAATGAAATACAAACAATGTTATCTTTTCTAATAATATTTAAATTCAATGAAGTTATGTATTTGAATTCAATTAAGGAACTATACCTAAATTTTACCCTAATACTAATAATATATAAGGTTTTGCTAACAAATGCTCTAAGGTTACATGTTAATGTGCATTTTAATTCTAAATTAATTAAAAAACTATACATTTTCAAAGAAATAAAATAAAATTGTACATTGATAAAGAAAAACACAAACAACCACAACAAATTTATTCGAGCAAATAATAAAAATTGTTTTACTTGCATTATAAGCTCTTAAGAAATTCATTAGCTGGACCCTAATATATATATATACTAGTCACAAACCTGTACATAGCGGACAAATATATATATATATATACTAGTCGTAAACCTGTGCGATGCACAGAAAATGAATTAAAATTAAATCTAAAAAATTATTGGTCTAACTATGATTTTTATTGTCTTTTATATTTTATCTAAATATGAAAATTGATAATTATTAAAAGACATTTATTATTATTGTGTTTATATAAAAATATATTATAGTATTAGCATTTATTATGATTGTGTTTATATATATGGAATAATATATTATTTCTATTAAAGAAAATATAATATGTCAAGATTCTAATGAGATGTTTAATTATAGAATAAAATTTAAATTCAATTAAATATAATATATATATTAAAATAAATCAACCAAAAGGATTTTACGTTCATTGTCCCAGCCCACTTAAACCTGAATTTGAACCTGAATTTGACATAGACAACTCCCAGACTCGCATATATGATGCATCACAGAGTTTCCTTTCATTAAGTCACCTCCCCAAAGTGCGTTTGGTGGGAATAGGACCTAATATATAATACATTGAGACATGGACCCTAATATGTAATACATTGAGACATATTGACATGGAGACAGAAGAATATAAACAAAAGGGAGACACACAAACGAAGAAAGCCAAAAGCAATATAAAAAAGCAAACTGCAACTAACAATTCATCGCTCCACTTTTATTATGGAATCATCCAACCTAACCCCTAAATTCACTCATCAACCTATTTAATAAAAAAAAAAAATACCACCAACCAGAGCAGAGAAGTTCAGATTTCACTTAATTTTTCAGAGAATCACAACCTATTCACCTTATCAGCCTTAACCACAGGGTTAGCTTTAGCAATTTCCTCACGTCCAAGAGTCTTGAAGTCAAACGTACAATCATGCTTCTCCGGGTACCGATGGACCCCACAGTAGGTACTCCCACACTTGCATACAAACCCAGTCAGACCCACCTTCTTGTTACAGCTCAAGCACCGGTTCGATACCTTTGGTTGCGCTCCTTGACCCGCAGTTCCGAATTTCAACGACGTCGTTGACGATGCCGAGGAAGAGGATCCCACGGTGACGAGGCTCTCCGTTGATAAAACCGATTGTGGGACCGACTGAGTTGGTTGTGGCGGGTTGAGGGATTTTTCCATGGCAGCTATAGCCGAAGCTGCTTGCTCCTCTTTCATTCGGTGATCTCTATAGCACTTGGAGCAAAGGTTCATGGTGGCAGCGTTGCCAAAGAAGCCACAGTTGTTGACGCAGAGCTTTGGCTCCGATGGCTGGTAGCTTGTTTGCTCGTTCTGTTCAGAACCCATCTTTCTCTTTTTCGCTCTCTGTTGAAAAAAGTTACCGCACAAAGAAAACTTAGCTCTTAGAAAATTGCTGGAGAACTTCAACGTTTGTAGTGTGCGTGGTGGACTTTGTGGTCGATTATATACATATATTTTCAATTGGGTTCGGTCGGTCTAGAATCCTTAAGATTAACGTAAAAGGGTTATACTGAATTGACGAATATACCCCCATTCAAAATATAGTCCTCAGAAGAATATAAGAGAAGGTTGTTATTGACAAAACGACGAAGTATAATACCATGCCCCTTTAAAATTAGGAATTTAAAGGTTTAAAGGATATTAAATTCGTACACACGCACGGGTGGAATTAAAAAATTAAAAATACCTAGTTGTCCTAACGAGGAGACTGGATTTTACTTTTTTTATTTTCCTTGCCGTGGAGGGCAATCTCGGCCTTTACACCAACCTCATGAAGAGCCCAATGGCTCTAATCGGGGAACCTTCCCGAAGAAACCAGAAGGTTTAATTGGGCAACTTGATCTGGACCGTCCAAACCCTTTGGTTTTGCCACGAGGAAAAAGTTCATTACCAATTACACGGTTACTGTATGAAATAATTTTCAACTAATATAATCATCTACTTATATTTTAATCACATAATCTATTTAATAACTTCTTTAAATCTTATAAAAAAAAAACTTCTTTAAATAATATATACACAGTACTGTCACATAATAAAATGTAACCAAACCTCATCCAAAAATAAATAAATAAATAAAAGTTGTATATTTTTTAATTTTTTAACTTCTATATTTAACATTTATTTTAAATTTTGTAGGAAACAAAATTCATGCTACTCGTATTTTCATGTCACCAAAATCAAAATGATCTCAATTTTGTATTTTTGTTCGATAATAAAGTCATTTCCGAAATACTTTAAAATATAAGGACGAGTTTCAAACAAAACCCAAAATTAAGGACCAAAAATAAAAAATAAAATTCCTGCAACCATCGATGAAAACGAGGAGACCGGAAATCGGATAAGAAACAAAGAAAGATTTTAACTTTTCATAATCTAACGATTGGATCTGTTGATCACACGTATCAACGATAGGTAAAACAAAAAATTGATTGAATCCAATAATCAAACACAAAAGTTTTTGAATTTTCGTACCTTGATTCAATCCGACGATTCAAAACCCCGAACTCTCTCTCTCTCCCTGGCTATGTCTCTTTTGATTCCTTTGCTTTGAAATTAAAGAATCACAGAAAATGAGAAAATTTATAATTCGATTAAAGAAGGAAGAGAAATTTTAACGAAGATGACGAGGCAAGGGTTAGAGAGGTAGGAACAAAACCTTGAGTTTTGAGGAATTAAGGAAAAGGTCGGTGGCTACCACCCCCTGTTTTTATTTCCCACGGCACCCCAGGGTTTCTATGTCGACATACATCTCGGGTACATAGTAATATTATGCCACGCGAAATACTAGCTGTTAGATTGGGTTCTAATGTAATCATGACGTCAAAATTTTATAATCTGACGGTCAGGCTTGGAGTAACGTTGTGGGGTCCATAGAGGGTTAATTTGGGTAATTTGAGTTCGTTACAATCTTTTTTTTTTTTAGTGTAAAAGTTGCTTTCAGAAAAGCGCAAGTGGACTCGCCTTTTACCAAATCCTTCGAAAACACGCCTCTTCCCGAGGCGTGGCCACGGCGAACCCGGTTTAGGTGGGACCCATCGGCCCGGTCCGGTTGATTTCCGGGTCCCACCATTTTGAAAATGGCATTACTTTTGGAGCACGAGGCCACGATCGCAACTGGTGTTGGAGTTGAAAAGTAAAGACTACAATGGAGTACAGAAGATAGAGACCCGGAGAGAAAGACACACAACAAAACTAACAAAACATTCTTCTACTATTGAAGAAAAGAAAATGAAAAAGAACTTCAAAGCTCAAAATAGGGTTCTAAATGGACCAAAACGAGCTAAGCATCAAGAGTTTAGAATGGTCGAATATAAATTTAGTTCAAACTTATTATCAATAAATTAAAAATGATATATTATATGTTATGACTTATGAACTTATTTATAAATTTAAACAATCGAATCTCATATTTTATACATGCATAACATAATATATTTATTCAAATCGGACCTTATACTCATGATTATTTTGTTTGAATTAAATTTGTTTAATAATGTTGGAAATTATGTTGGATTCCTATTTTTATTTAGTTATCTATTTAAGTTTTTTAATATGGAATGAAAGCTTATTTCTTGTTTAATAAGTAATTTGATGTTCATTAACAAATATAAGTAATTTGATATTCATTGTCCATGATTTAAGCGGTCGTCTTATATAAGAAAATAAGAAAACTCTTAGAAGAACCTAAAATGGTTTGTTTAAAGAGTAGCTTGATAGTGTTTTTTTTTTAAGATTAACAAAAATACTCATATTTGTGAGTTGAAAATTTATTTATTATTTGAGTGAAAAATCACTATTTAGTGTATCAGGCTTTTAAGATTAAGGAGTACCTCTCTAACTCAAATAAAAAATAAGTGTATTGGGATTTGGGTTAGTTTGTGTTTTAATCGTGTCTTTTTTTTTGTGAAATTTGCAAGTATAGTTTTGTGAGGGTTGGTTGAGTGTAGTTATAAGATAAATTTTCACAATATTTGCACAAGAAGCTTGTTGTAAAAATGTTGTGAAGATTTATTGTGTTTGTAGAATGATTCGAGTTATAATCCATATCATATAGTTGGAGATTTTGCTTGACGTTACCTGTGGAATCACATTAGTATTTTATATGGATGTTATCAATTTAATATTCATGTGAATGTGCTTCCATTAACCTTAAATTATAACATCAATGCCCTGTAGTTCAATTGGTTGACACTTTCTTATTTCTCCAACGAAGATATTCATGGTTCAAATCTCTCATTCACTTATTTGCTTAATATACCAAATAATAATAATAAATAAATAAATGTTTTTCCAAACCGCATTGAGGCAACTCCTATGCCAAGAAATGATGGTTGATGGTCATTCGTTTTTTTTTTTGGTTTAACGTGCAGTTGGGATAACTTATTTTATAAATTAAGCTTAATTTATATTCTTAAGTACATTTTTTGTTTTTTGTTTTTTTTTTTTTTTTTTTCAAGTACATTATTTTCCCTAGCTTATTTTGAATTCACTTAAGCGCGTGTCTGGTATTCCATTACCATACCTCTAAGCACTTTTGTAAAAAATGTAGTATGTCTGGTAAAGTTCCAAAAGTGCTTTTTCTCTCAAGGTAAAGTTGAAATCGAAGCTTTTGGGGAAATGCTCTACAATTCAATGCTTTATAGATCAAGAACTGTAAGGATTTATTTGGTAGGGTAGAAAATAGGGAGGAAAGAAAGGAAAGAGAGAAAAATAGGGAAGACATCCTTGTTTGGTTGGAAATATGAGAGGAAAGAAAACTTGGTGGGGCTTAGTAGTTTTCCACTTGAGCCCACAAAAAATTTCTCTCCAACTTGAAGAGTAAATCAGAGGGAAAATATGAGGCTTTGCCGCTTTGGGCATTGAAGTCAAAAAGCTTCTTTTCTCATTGCTCTTCTACTTGGATTTTTTTTTGGTAACAGGAGCACAATATTAAATTTATATAAAATATTTTTTCTATTCTTCCACTTTTCTAATCCTCCAAACTAAACACAAATTTTTTCCATCCTCTCACTTGTTTTATCCTCCCAACATTTTCTATCCTCCCAAGTCCCAACCAAATAGATCCTAAAGCATTATTTCGGAAAAAGTTTTACTACTAAAACTCTACAATTAGAAGTTAGAACTCTATTTCTTAAACCACTACCAAAAGATACTAAGTGTGCGTTTAAAACCTAAAGTTATACATAAACAAATAAGATAAAAAGTTCAAACAATAAACTAGGTTAAATAATATTTTAAACCTTACAATTATTTGAATGTTTTTTTTTAATTCAAATGTTTCATTTAAAACCTAAAGTTAAAAAAAAAAAAAAAAAAAAATGTTTAATTTAAAACTTATGTCACGAATTCCTCTAATGTCATTAGAAACTCACGTGACAATCAGTTTAAATGAGATTTATTTTGAAACTATAAGATTTAAAAAAAAAAAAAAAAAAAAACTCTTACTATTTGAAAAGATAAGATTTAAATGAAACTTATATAAATCTATGAGGTTTAAATGAAAAATACATAAAACTTACCTAGTAAAAAAATAGTTTGATAGTTATGGGCACTAGTTGGTTTAACTGGTAAAATCTTTTATCGTTGAACGAAGAACCTAAGTTTAAATCCTGCATACACTAAAGAAAGATACATCAGTGTTCTGAATACTTTAAGCTTTTATACTAAACTATCTTATGGAGAGATTGATTATGAATAGGTTGATGGACCATGCCATCAGTTTCCACTAACTGAATTGAATTTGTAATTGTGTATTATCATATTAGTTTGGTTGGAATGGTGACTATCACTATTGGGATAAATGATATTTCCTCTCATTTTCTTTCCTATTCCTTTTATTGAGTTTTAACTTAATAATGTTAAAAAAAAAAAAATTGTTGACGTGAAAGAAAAAAAATCTCATAAATGATATAAGGTTGTAATATTATAGTAACAATCCAACTATTTTTTAATAGATAAGTTTCAGATAATTTTCATTTTAAACCTTAGAGTTTCAAATAATTTCATTTAAACCTTATAGTCTGAAATAAATTTGATCTAAACCGATTGTCACGACTCACGTGAGCTTTTAAAGTCGTTAGAGTAACATACCCAGGGCCGGCCCAAGCATAAAGCCATTTAAGCAATGGCTTGAGGCCCCCGAAATTGGAAAGGCCCCATAATTTTAAAAGCCCACATGTATAAGCCCATTTTAATCATTAACATATTCAATAAAAAAAAAATTTTCCAGCAGCTGCAGCTGGCTTACTGCACAGCAGCTGCAGAGCATTAAAGTCCATCAATTCTGTAGGATTTCCAGCCGGCTGCTGCAGATTTGTTTTCCTTTTTCAGTACACGTGTCAACTCCCTCAATGTTTTAGATATTAAAATACAAAGTAAATATATATATTTTTTTTTCCAGCAGCTGCAGCTGGCCTGCTGCGCATTAAATTCCATCAATTCCAGGATTTTTCAGCCGGCTGTTGAAGATTTTTTTCCCTCTCTCTGTACGCGTGTCAGCTCCTTCAACGTTTTAGACATTAAAATACAAAATAAAATTTTCTTTTCTGCAGCCGGCTGCTGTTGATTTAATTTATCAATTGTACAATAATAGTATAAGATTTTTTTTTTCTCTCTCACGTGACATCTCAACTCCCTCAGGCCTCACCGTCTCTTTCTCTACTCTTCAGACTTCAATTTCTCCACTTTTCTCCTAAGTCCAAACTTTTGCTCTCAGTCTCACTCTCTACTTATTGCTTTTGCTGAATCGCTCTCTCTCTCTCTCTCTACGTCTTGAAATCTTCTACAAAATTTGGATTCAACGTATAAATAGGTAATAATATCAATCTTTACCCTCTTGAATAAATTTTTTTTTTCTTAGCAATTGGGATTTGTTTAATAAACTGTGAATTTTTTATATTCATTGTTCAGGTATTAATTTTATGTAGATGAGTAGATATTGGGAAAAATCAACGTAATCAGGTTCTATTGTTCTATACTTTCCTATTTTAATTTCATTAAATTTTACTTATTAGTTAGGTACTATTGTAGACTTGTAGTATTGTTACATGTTTTGGCTGTTATTTGTTTTTTGGATGTAAAGTATTTGTTGTTTGTTTGTTTGTTTGTTTTTTTTTTTTCCTATATGGCTCCTCGAAAATATGAATCTGGGCATCAGAAACTAAAAAAAAAAAAAAAGAATAGAAAAATTGATTGAATCCCAAAAGGGAGCTCTTGAAAAATTTGTTACCAAGTAATAAACAAAATATCACAGAAAAATTAGGTGATAGTTCAACAAATGAACAAGAAATTCATCTTAAAGAATTAGAAGATAATACAATAATACCATCAAAAGATACAAATGAAAATAATCCTTACGATAGCCAATTGAAAGATACTAATGAAAATAATCTTAATGATAGTCAATCAAAAGATACTAATGAAAATATACCGAATGATGATCAAAATTTTAATATACCTACTTTTGATGAAGAACATGAAACAAATTTAGAAGCAAATGAATATATTAACGAAACACTTGATTATAGGCCTTTAAATATTTATGATCCAGCTCATTGGAAAAATATTGACTCAAAATTGAGAGATTTATTAGTAGAAAAGGGTCCAATTAGACATAATGATTCAGAATTTCCTAAAGATAGAAACTCTAGGCATTTTTCTACTACATATTACACTCGAATCTTACCAAATGGGGAGAAACATGATAGAAAATGGTTAGTGTATTCAAATGAATTAGATAGTGTATTTTGTTTTTGTTGCAAGTTGTTTAATTCGGAATCTTGTGCAAATCAATTAGCTAATCAAGGAACTAATGATTGGAGAAATCTTAGTGGTAAAATTAAAAGACATGAAACAAGTAGTGAGCATATTACTAATATGAACACTTGGAGTGATTTACAAATAAGATTATTGAAAAATAAAACAATTGATAAAAATGTTCAAGAACTAATTAACAAAGAAAAAGATCGTTGGAAAAATGTATTACAAAGAATTATTGCAATCATAAAGACTTTAGGTAAAAATAATTTGCCATTTCGAGGAACAAAAGAAAAAATTTATCAAGAAAATAATGGAATTTTTTTAAGTTTAATTGAAATGATTGCAGAATTTGATCCGGTAATGCAAGAACATATTCATCGTATTCAACAAGGTGAAATTCATAACCATTATCTTGGTCATAAAATTCAAAATGAATTGATACAAATGATAGCAAATGAAATTAGAAGTAAAATTATTAAAAAAATTAAAGAAGCAAAATATTTTTCTATTATACTTGATTGCACTCCTGATATAAGTAATCAAGAACAAATGACTCTCGTACTAAGATGCGTGGATATTTCAACAAGTCCAATAAAAATAGAAGAATATTTTTTAGAATTTATAAAAGTAGATGTCACTACTGGTTTAGGTCTTTTTAATGAACTTATAAATGTAATAACGAAATTTCAACTTAACATTAATGACATACGAGGACAAGGTTATGATAATGGATCTAATATGAAAGGAAATAAACAAGGTGTACAAAGAAGACTTCTAGATATTAATCCTAAAGCATTTTACACACCATGCGGTAGTCATAACATTAATCTAGTACTTTGTGATATGGCAAACTCTTGTACTAAAGCTGTATCTTTTTTTGGAGTGGTACAACGTTTGTATACATTATTTTCTTCTTCAACAAAGAGATGGAATATTTTAAAAAAAAAAACTATCAAAATTCACTCTTAAGCCGTTATCACAAACACGTTGGGAAAGTCGCATTGAAAGTGTTAAAGCTATAAGATTTCAAGCTTCAAAAATAAGGGATGCTTTGTTAGAGTTAGCAGAAAGTAGTGATCAAGATTCTAAAACAAGAAGTGAAGCTAACTCTTTAGCAAAATATGAGTTTGGAGATTTTGAGTTCTTATTGAGTTTGACTATTTGGTATGAAGTGTTATTTGCGGTCAATTCAGCTAGTAAAATTTTACAATCTAAAGATATGCATATTGATGTGGCTATAAATCAATTAAAAACTCTTATAGATTTTTTCAAAAATTATAGAGAAACTGGATTTGCAACTGCTATGAGTTCAGCCATAGAGATTGCTAAAGAATTAGAAATTGAACCGATTTTTCAAGAAAAACGTGTAATTCGTAGGAAAAGACACTTTGATGAAAATGTTGATCACGAGATAACACAATCCGTTGAAGAATCTTTTAGAATTGATTATTTCTTATTTATAGTTGATCAAGCTATTTCCTCAATTGAGCAAAGGTTTGAACAGTTTCATATATATGAAAAACTTTTTGGTTTTCTATTTAGCTTCGAAAAATTAAAATCATTTGACGATGATAGCTTAAAAGATAAATGTCTTTGTCTCGAAAGTGCTCTCACATATAAAAATTCCATTGATATTGATGGTTTAGATTTATTTTCGGAATTAAAAGTTTTAAGAGAAGTTATACAAACAGAAGAAAACAAGAACACTCCAGTTGACATATTGAATTATATTAAAAAATTAGAATCTTTTCCAAATGCTTGTATCGCATATAGAATTTTATTAACAATTCCTGTAACAGTTGCTTCTGCAGAAAGAACTTTTTCAAAATTAAAATTGATAAAATCTTACCTAAGATCGACTATGTCACAAGAAAGATTAAGTGGATTAGCGATTTTATCAATTGAAAAGAACATGTTAGAGAAAATTGATTATAAAAGTTTAATAAATAATTTTGCATCTAAAAGAGCAAGAAAAATGAAATTCTAGTAAAAAAATTATAGATATTAATTTAATTTAGTATTGAATGGTTAATAATAATAAAAAAAGGCCCCAATTTTAGATTTGGCTTGAGGCCCCCAAAAAGTTTGGGACGGCCCTGAACATACCCAAACCTTATCAAGTTGACAAAGGTTGAACAAGTGGATGGATTCCTTGGGTGTGTTGGATAGTCTTGGGTACTAAAACAAAATATGGGATTAGAATCTTAATTCCGAATAGTCTTGGGTATTAAAACAAAACATGGGATTAGAATCTTAATTGTAGAACCCACGAGTAGGGTCCATACCGATTGTGAGAGGGAGGAGGATTCTATCTAAATGACCCAATAATTTACCCAAAAAGAAAAATTCCAAGTTTATGTACAACAAACAATTTCAATGTGCTTGACACAAGCTCTTAGAATGGATAGAGATCCTAGCTAGTTGGAAAGTATTTCACATTTCCACCTATTATTAGGCCGGCTAATAGTAATGTGGGGGCAATAATGTCGTCTTTGGGTGATAAAATTTTGGTTGGTTAGTTCTTAAGACAAAATTTTCTTTTGGGAATCATAAAATTTTTGTTTAAGCCTAAACAAATGCTTTCTTACTTTACTGCTTAGTCTAAAGCCGCACGAATGGCCTTTTTTCTTTTACTTTTGTAAAATTTTTGTACACAATAAATCAATAATTGTCATCTACCCTCTAAAAAGTAAACAGTCCAATCCTTTCATGAAATGAAAAATCGTACCAAAACAGTTTTTTTGTTCCTATTTTGTTGGCCTGCATTATGCCCTGATTCCGAGAAATACCATCACAAATTTTTTTATTTTTTATTTTTAGCTAAGAATACCATTATAACTTGCCAAGACAGTAACATATTGATTTTCGGATGTGCAGTTTATCACCATAAGCCAAAAAAGAAAAAGAAAGCAAAAAATAATTAAGAATATTACTGGTTAAAAAAACCATACGTGCTAAAGTTTACAACTTCTTGAAAAATGAAAATTAGTTTGTATTCAAATTGTTTGACAGCAATGTTAATTGTGTTATTATGTTAATATTATAAAATAAAAATAATCGTTTTACTAGAAATCTATGTTCTAAAATGATAACGATTGAAAAAACTTATTTGAATATTAAGAATGACCAAATTTTATATTGATATATATTTTCTCCCTTTTATAATAAAGATTTAAGGATTCGAGAAAGATATCTACTATTTTTAATAATAAAAAATAATAACGATGGAAGAATGTATCATGATGAGTAATTATATAATATTTTGAGAGTATATTAATATTGTACTCTTTTCTTTAATATAAATGATAGGTTTGATTAATCAATTTCATGATAAGACTTATAATTCATATGAAAATAGAGAGTACAATATTAAAGTATTTTATAAAGTATAAACAAATTTTTAATCCATCTTAAAAAACAATGTGCGTCTATCCACAAGGGAAGAAGGCTCTCTCTCTCTCTCTCAACTTATGAACTTATCTCATCATATACATATTGTTACACTTAATTTCAATGTTTACGATCATTAAAAAAAAGTGTTGAAGATTATACTCATGTTGAACAGTTAAATGTAAAAAGATTGTTGTCAAAAGTTTTTTAGTTCAATTGGTTGACACATTTTTTTTTTCTTGAACAAAGACATATATAATTTAAATCCACGTTCCCTAACTATTCGAATTCAAATAAAAAAGGGAAAAAAAGATAGGAAAGAATAAAGATGGTGATACTCATAACTCATAAGCTCTCCATCTATGTATTGTGTCCGTGCCTAGGACAATCATAACTGTGAGCAATTAATGACAAAAAAGATTGGGAAATGATATCTCCACACAATTCCATGTGGAAATAACACCACTCAAAAGACTTCTTATTTGTTTTCAGGATTGTTGTTGGTAGGGCGAAGCCAAAAATTTAGTTTAGGGTGGGCACCTTTTGACAGGGGCAGAGTTAGAAATTTAATCTTGGGAGAACCATAATTGTGAAGCTATATGTGTATTTTCCATCCATATATATAATTTATATAATTCACAAGGTTTGATCAAAAGTAGTGAATTTTTTAGGAAAAGAAAGGTTTGCACGCTAAGCATGCGTAAAGAGGGGAATTTAGCCCAAAAAAAAAAAAAAAAGAGGGGGGATAGACTTTTGGTTTTGATAAAGTAACGGGGTGTTAGTAACTTAATTTATAAAAAAAAAAAATAATAATGGGGAGGATTAGCCTGTTACGTAACTACATAGAGGTGGATTATTGTTTCATTTAAGAATTATTTTATATGAAAATATTTATAATAATATAAAAAATTTCTTGCTTTCTTTTTTATATGGGTTCTTATTATTAACTAAAGGGAGTGTGTTTGCCGTGGAAAAAAAAATGGAAGAGCTTAAAGTAAAAAATAGTGGGTATATAAAATGATGTGATGGAGGAGTAGTCAAGTGGGTCACATATTTATAATTTATATAATTCATAGGGTTTAACTTTCAAGTGCAATGTGGAAAAAAAAATAAAAAAAATTCAAGTCCAATATCTAAATTATTATTATTTTTTGGGTAGAATTCAGGATGTTTTTGGAGTGGGGCTGAGTTATGGCCCACCCTGGTCATAGTGTAGCTCCGCCCATGGCTGTTGGGCCCAAACCAGTGTATGGAAGCAAACCGAATCCTTTGCATGCAATAGATTAATTTGCATCCCATGAAATACTTATAGCAATAACGGGGCCGCAACCAGCCCAAGATTTGTTTCTTGCCGAGGCATGTCCATCTTGAGTCTTGAGTCTTGACACTATCCTGTCAGATGTCATCACGTATTAATTTGCACTCAATTTTATTTTCCTAAATGTGTGGGATAGCAGGAGTATAGTATAGAGAAGGGTATATAAATAAGACAAAAAAGATATATGAAATTATCCACTTATCCTTACTAATTTTTTACTCAATATATAATAAGTTAATAATATACTAATAATTAATATAATTAATATATTTCACTTCCTCTTATCTTTTCACCCCATCCAATAATAGAAGGAAGATCTTATTTTCTATTCTTTCATTTTTTTTTTCATCGTTCCTACCAAACATTTTTATTGAAAAATCAAATATTTTTTCTTCTCATTTTTCTCTCCCCAATCCCCACTAGAAGTCTCAAAATAGAATATATTGGGCTAAGCTAAACAGGGGGTCCACTTGACTAATCTCGATTAGGCCCACCAAATGAATGTCTTATGGGTTGGTACTTGGTATCCAAGATTTTCACGCATATATAGGGAAAAAAGAAAAAAAAAGGCTAAGATTTATCTACTATCAATCAAAATAAAATATATAAGATTTATGAGTTTAAATCAAATGTTTTTAGAGGTTTAAATAAAACATTGTGAAAGTTAAGGTTTAAATAAAATATATCCAAAACCTTAAGATAGAACTTAAAACATAAAGTGTCTTTGATCTCTTGTGACTAATATCTTAAGCTTGAAGGTCATTATAAATTTGTAATATCCCAAACAAGCCTAACATGGTAAGACATCATTGTAATCTTACTAGAACCTTGGGGAGGTATGAGTTTATGACCATAATTTACCCAAAAGAAAATCGGCCCTTTTGTATTTTCCTTTCTTCAATCAACTCCAATTGGGATGCGTATGTAACTTTTTATGGTTAGCTAGGAAGGCTCTATGTAATAATGTAAATGCAGACAACTAGGTTCTACAAACTCTTTTTAAGTAAATTGCCATTGTAAGTCATGAAATGCTGACTTTAGCATTCAAAAGCACTTCTGCTGAGTATAAAGTTTGGCACTAATGCCATTCTTCATTGTCTTTAGGAGGGAGGGTTGACCTATGGAGGTTGCATAGGTCGCCATCACCTAGTTCCCATTGTTATTATTATTTTGGGATAACGAGGAACCTCCAAATCCTATTTAGTGGGTTAGGATAAACTCGAGAAAGTATTTCATATCTCATGGAGCTCTTCTCTTATATTTGGTGGGTCTCACATACTCGTGAGACTCTCATAATATGAGAGGAGCGTTCCATAAGACGGTCTCATAAGATAATTTTTTTGATAAACTCGATACCTACCATGGTCTGCAAACTTTAAATATATAAGTCTGAGACTTGAACACCAGACCTCAAATTATAACACCGCCTTCCATTTGAACCAAATTAAGCACAACCATGACCTATTTCCCATCATTATACGTTGAGATGCTTCAATGGGTAGTGGAAGCATTAAGTATTTTGTCAACTTTCCTCCCAATATATGTTCCTGTATCATCTTATGATTGTGATGTTGTAAATGTGTTGTGTTTGTGTGTCTATAACGTAATCCAACAAATATAATTATGTACAAGTTGAAAACTAAAATACCTAATTTCCCAAATTAAAATTGCCATGATGTTGTGACTATACAACAATACAATATGATGATGAAGGTGCACCAATATGAAATGCAAATGATTACAGGGCACCTAGCTAATTGATGGAGTAGATACGTAATTGAAATGGTTGATGCGGACCTGGACCATAAAGGGATTAATGCATGGCCGTCATGATTGATGCATGCTAACAATGTCAAATGGTCTGTAATTTTGGACAGAGCAATTCAGGACACTCGAAGAGAAAGTAGAAGAATAGAAGAGTTTCATTTCTTTGTTGACTAGTGCACCTATACCTCATCCCTCATATTTAGTAGTAGCAGCAATAGTAAACGATGATGTAAGTGATGGTTTGAGTGGTTATAGTCCTCTTGAAATGGCTTATTCTTCACCATTCAAAACAAAATCATTAGGCTTCGAGTGCATATGTATTTTCATATAGTTACATTTTCTCCGAGAGTTTTGGAGTTCAACTGACACTTCTGGATGTTTCCAATAAAAACATTTAGAGTTCAAATATCTCTCCCTCAGCTATCGAGTTACCAAAAATAAAATAAAATATATGGTCACATTTTCGTTCATGCATATATATGCTGTATATTCATGTTGTTACACATACATAATTGCATACGTGCCAAACGTTACTGAGCCTTGATATCCTTTTTATTATTCAATCTCTGTATCTTTGGTGGTAACATGACAAACAATGTATTAATTCCTTTCCTGTCCAAATGAAAATAAAGTATGTTGAGTTGATTTGTCCACTCAATCAAGTTATATACATGCACCACCAGGATGGATCTGAAACACTGCAGAAGGTTGCAAAGATAGCAAGTGCCATATTGTGCTGTAATTACATAATACTAGGCCATATAAGTGAAACCTTATTGGTTATATGATTCTCCATGAACAAAATGGTCTAAATCTTTATGTTTTGTTATTATCAAACAAGTTCTGCACTAAATTAATCATGGATTAGTGGATCTTGGTCCTATTGTTTGCTATGCAATAGCATATATATATATATAAGGGTAACTAAGCTCACCGAAAAGAATGAATTTAGTTACTTAATTATTATTAATAGCACACCTTTCCGTGTGTGGGTTTATTTCTCCTCTATGAGTGAGACCTATATGTGGAATTTTCATTTTTCAACTTTATGTAGGCGTAGAGTGAAGAAAGAACAAATTCAAGATTTTCTATTGTGATACATAATAAAAGGTAAGAGTTAAAAAGAAGTTCAAACTCAAGACTCATTACTCTAATAGACTATATGTCTAACACTTAATACACTACCACTTATCTTAAAAACTTTAAGTTAAAGGAAAATGGTAAATTTGTTCACTTTAAACGATATTTTAATGGTATGATGATTCCTTAAGAAGAATGTGTTTTCTAGACAAACATGAGTTAACATATAATCTGTGGAAATTAAACAAGACAATTAGACAAAGTACAAGTATTTCACACAAAGTCTTGCCTTTGACATTTTTTCCCCATCTCCCACCTTTTCTTTTTGAAAAATAAGAAAATTAAGAAAAGCTCATCAGCTAAGAACTACGATCATCATGAAGATCTAGATGCATACAAAGTCACACATTCACATCGCCATCATCATCATCATCTATTATCAAACGCGGAGATAATTAAAGGAGATGATGGGGTTTCCAGGTCCTCAATATAGCATTTGACTCTTAGAATTTGTGTTCAAACTAAGTATAATGAGAGAAATAAAAGGTGGAACAATGGTAAGGTGGGATGACATGAGGAGATGCCAATCTCCCCTGCTAATGGTCCACCAAGCCACACAAAGCTTAAAATCCTATAGAGAGAGATGATGGACAATCTACTACAGAGTTGCAAGTCTCACACTTCTATGGGCCCCTTGTTAGAATTATATGCACTCAAAAACCAATTCTATGAATTTTATTTTATAATAAATTTGTTCTTTCACATACATGATTATTAAGGGTATATTTATCATTTAAATGTGGCATGTGATATCACCTTTTGTAGAAAAATCATGCTAATGGTTAAGGAACCAAATGCATGGAGTAATGATTTTTCATAAACTTAAAATTGTTCTAAGCTATGGATGTTAATAGAATATCAACACTAGAGCCTACACTTGTTGTGCTTCTATATGATAGGATGTTTTACTCCATCATTGAGGTAATGACTTTAAATAGACAAGTGTGTGTAATGTAACAAATACATACACTAAACTAGATCTGATTAAGAACACCTTTTGGGTTGATCATTGTTGGTTAAAAGGTTGTTCTATTACAATTTTTCTATTGTCCTCAAACATGAGAGGTTTACGTATATTTATTTATTATGCACATAACTTTGACAATGTCAACCGGTGATGCTTATTTAAAGGCTATATACGGACATGTTGGGTTATATGTATAATGAGTAAAATACGTTAATGCTTAACAATGGATTCACCAGTCTCTAAATGAGATAATATATCAGTTGATTTTCATAATGGTATTTGACTTATCCTACTACTGAAAATAGAGATCCCTAAGGATCCCACGTTAAAATTTCTCTCTAGGATTTTTACTATGATCTTATAAATAAGAAATATCACGTTAGTAGTTGGCCATCGGAACTATTGTGATATATTGCAGGCATTAGAAAAACTCTAAAAGAAATAGAGAGAGAGATGTGAATACCTTGAGAGGCAACACACTTGGGTTGCTAGAAGAGGATTACACTTGGGTAGTTAGAAGAGGCTTACTTGGATTATTGAAAAAGGTACGCATATTATTTTAAAATCCATGATTATGTGGTGTAACAATTTTTGAATGAAACAGAAAATTTTTATTTGTCATTAATGCTTCCTCAAACTAACACCCCTAAGCTAAGGTGATGCCACTGAGCAATTTGTAAAAGCCTATCCATTACCATTTATGCTGACCTTAACTAGGGTGAATGCCATTCCAACGCATCAACACAACGCTAGATGACATCCTTGAGTTTAAGATAACATAGAGCTATTAGTGACATGGTGGGGGTAATCATGTGCCAAATTGAAGAACTGAAAGTGATCACAAGACCTAGTGAAATGTAGCAGTACTATGTAGACCGTACCAATTTATATAATAATTTCAACGTGACAGACAAAAAAGCGGCATGTTGTTTAAACAATACCAACTAACCAAGAAAGGGTTTAATAATAGATAACTCAAGAAAGCACCAAATAAAAGTAGTGAATTTTAGTATTGTATGTGTATATGTGCAATTCAAGGGAAAAACAGCAAATTGTCTAGTTAATTTTGACTTTGACAGAGAATTGAGGTAATTAGCTGGCCTGATTGGAACACATCCGGCCTAGTGGCAAAATTTGCGAGATAGTTTCATCGTGTATCATGCAGTGTATTTACAAAGAAAAAAACATAACTACTTTTTAAGAGTGTGAATTAGTCGTGCTAAAATCAAAGTATTTAGACACTGGAACTATTTATGATTGGACATTGATTACAAGTTGTTTTTCTTATCCAAATTTGTTGGAGTTTTTCAACCTTTGGAACTTTTTTTTTCATTTGGTTGAAAGGAAAATTGGTTAACAGACAAATTAAAAGAGAACAAGTAATGTCAAAACAATCAAACCTTCGAAATTATAGATATCAGATTTTTTCTTATCTGAGTATTTCTATTTTATTCTTCCCTTTGTACTATATTTACGTCCTGTCATGAATTATTTGTTTTAAAAAATGTCTTCATTTATGTAAATTTGGCAACTTGTTTGAAATGATGAAAGTAATGCATTTTCAACACACATATTCAAATCATCTGTGGGTTATATGGACGTTTAAGTCCCCTCTCACAACGCCAATATCCTTCCATCTTCAAGGGCTTTTTCTTCCTCATCGTTTGATATCGGCTTCTGCCCTCTACAACCATGAGTCCACTTGCCATCATTACCAGTTGAGAAATCTCTCTCTCTCTCTCTCAACATGGCAACCACGGGTCCACATGGATACATTCACAAACTATGCAAACCCATCTATATTAATAGGGGCTTGTGACTCACTCTTCTCTCAAATTCCACTCATTTACCTCAAAAATCTAAATTTCTGCTCCTAATATTTTACGAAAGACCAACAAAATCCAAAGCCAAAATGTGTACCAACAACACTGAGAAGATTCCATCTAGTCTAGACCATTCTTTAGAAAGAAAGCAAAGATCAAAGCGATCCAGAGTTCAAGTCCAAAGGGATAACAGGTTTGTTTCATCACATAGAACCCCAGTATCTCTTATGAAACAATTATTCTCTCTTTTCAATATTTTGATGTCTCTCTTCCTTAAGATTATCCATATATATTTTACATGAACTTAACGTGTGGAACTCTTACAGTAGATGTGAAGAAAAGGTGGAGAAGGATATTGTACTAAAGAATCTGAAGCTATATTTGGAGAACAAAAGTATAATTGAAGAGAATGAAAAGCTGAGGAGAAAAGCTTGTCTTCTCCACCAAGAGAACTTAGCCTTAATGAGTGAGTTTCAGAAGAAATTCCCCGACTGGGACCATTCCTCCTCCACCATTTCTCTTCTTCACAAACACTGATATCAAAAGAAAAGAAGTGATATTCTCTTTCTCTCTCTCTTTGTGGTATCCTCTAGCTGTTTTCAAAATTATGTTCGTGCCTTATTGGAGAACAAGTAATAAATTGCTGGGGATAACATTATGTTATAAATTTATGACAAAAAGATGAAAGTCTGGACTTTCTGTGTTATGTAAAAAGTTTGCTAAAAACAGAAAAGTAGTGACACAGCGGTGCGGCTCCGATGAATGTCTCTATTTAGACCAAAAAAAGATTTAATATATCTGTTCAAGGCACGGGTCAGTAGTGTTAGATTATGTTTCATAGACTATGTTTCTGGTAGATTGGTAGGCAATATGAACTCTTTAGTCAAAATTGGAAACCAGTGGTGGGGGAGTGACTTTAGTAAACAGGATAAGTAGCCTTCAGCAGTGTCGCTTAGTACAGATCTTGTTTGGAAAAATCAACACCCTTCAACATTGCTTCTCAATCATATGAATTGTGAAATCAACCGCTCAATCCCCTAAATCATCCTTTAAGCATGTTGTTTTGTGTTCCTATCCAGTAAAGTCTTGTTGGACCTTTAAATAACACAAGGAGATCCAATAATTATATTCTCTCTTTTAACTTCATTTCCATGTTACCCCACATTGTTTTGCTAGTAGATTCTTTTTTAGATATAATAGGATTTGAATCTACGACATCCATGATGATTGCTCTTTATCATTTGACCAAAACACTAATAGGTTTCTATTTTATGTAAGGCGAGATTCAATCCTCGATCCTTTTACAATAATAAGAAAGTGTCCTCATAGTAACCATTTGGATTATACACTATTTGAATTCCCGTAGTTTTGCAGCCATTGAAGTTAGTATATGGGGAGCACTTGAAAGCTTTTTCCCACACCTAGTTTAATACTCTGAACGTAGGAGGCGTTTTCCACCCACCATCTTGCATAAAGGTGTCTAACAGTTAATAACCAAAAAAGAAACGCGTCTAACAGTTAGCATTCAAGGTCTACTTTAGCCATACGAATTTTTTTTTGAAAGGCATTATTAACATAACCCCCATTCCAACCCTTTGTTAGAATTGGCTGTGTTGGTTTTTCCTAGACCAAAAGCCAAAAAAGGACTCAGGTCACGAAGCTTGGCTGAGTGCTATTTTATAGGGCTATAAGAACAAACCAAACAATCAAAAGCAACTCGAAGGGGGCATGAGTGAGGAGGGTTGTGCAATAGAAACCTACCTGTAATGCCGTGAAAGAGTTCATAATTCTCACTCGCATTGGATTACCGATTTCAATCGATCCCATTCAAAGACCCATCTTTATTTACTTTTGTGGATTGCATTTTCCATTGTTAACGCAAGAAGTTCAATGTTTGAATTCTATAACCCTTATTTAGAGGGGAAAAATATTGCTAATGAAAGTCCACATGTTCTAGTTATGATCTGGAGTTCTTTTCTCACCATCGTCCTTGAATATTCCTATGTCAAGAGCCCTGGATTGCAATTTTAAACAGCCTACATCACAGAGTTCACATTCCTAAGGAAATTTCATGCCAATTTGGACCGATCAGATGCAATACTTATCAAACCCCAACTCTCTTCCAAAAAAATATGCAATACTTATAAGTCAAAGCAGCAATAATCAACATGACAATCATAAAAGTAAACTAGATTACCCTAAAAACATATATAGTAAACTTTAGAAAGTCTACAGATGAGGCAAATCTGTAATGATTAATATAGACTGTTGAAAAAAATATATACATACATGTTAATCCAGCTAAAGGAGCTCAGGTCAATCCACTTAGTTGACAACCTTATCAGACACAATAGGGAGAACTAAATGATCATAAATTCAACTCCAAACAATTAGAGATTGGCTCAAAATATGCTGGCACTGTGAGACTCATTCCAACTACGGAAAAAACTGTTATATCCATAATTTGATTTTAAGCCATGTGAAAATCGAATCCCATCATAAATGTGGAAGCTTCCAGCATTTCGTGTATGCAGAAGAAAACTGCTCCAACTAATTCTATAAACTGGTCATTTTTTCTAAGCACATATAACTATTAGCCAGATTACTGCCCTTCAAGAAGCGTAATATTACCAACTCAGAAGGCAGGAAACAGCAGAAGAATTTATTATATGCAGGAAGAGAAACCTCAGAGACTCTAAAAGTTTTTCTCTGATGATTTGTATATACGAAAGGCAGCAATACACATTGTGGCATTACCTATTACTGTTAGTGCCGCCTGAAGAGCCACTAATACCTGCAAATCATGGGGAACATCTGAGTCATTCTACACATTCTAGCTTACATCCCATTCGCATCATAATTGACAAAAGATGGAGGCACAAATTTTGGAATGCATAAATATGTCCAATAAATCAAGAGTTTGTGATTAAGGTCATTATATGCTTAAATAAAATAATGAATGGTATAACAGAACTTATTTGACTGTATAGTCAGAGTAACCTAAATGAGAATGGCTCAACCAGATGCCAAAAGTACTAAAATATATAAACACTGGTTGATCAAGAATACGCAAGAAAAGCACTAAGACTTTCATTCCTGTTTGTGGCATGCATGCACGCACCATGTGCTAATTCAAAGGGGAAGCAACTTCTGTGCCAGCTTGCAAACACACACCCGACTCAAACCCATGCATAAATTACTTAGGCAGCTAGGTTGGGTTGGTCATAACACGATTATAAGGGTGGCCATAAAACCAAGTGGGGTTGGTTATTACAGAATTACTTAGGTAGGGTTGTCTTCACTCCAGGTACAAGTTCTAAATACCTTGCTGGTGCCATAACTTGTGCCAGAACATGTATTCTTGCCACCTATGTGAGTCACTGCAACATGTTAGGAATTGGTGTTGTGGACGAGGCAATGAGCTTCACCCACAGAGTGAATCAACATCTATTCTTAAGCTCACAATCTATATCCGCATAAGTTTCACAGAAATGTCTAGCATTGTTAAGTATCGTATTCAAAGAATTCAATTCTTGTTTATTTTCATCAGAAACTAAATGTTGCATAAAACTAATTCAATATTGAATAATATGTTCCTCAGTTTCAATCCTTTTGTAAATAATAAATTTCAAATATATGACCCTTCTTACCTCAAGAGACTCAGAGTTATAAAAGAAATGCCATGTGCATGCACAAAATGCTCCGCCTAGAAGGGGTACCTGAACCAATCAATTGTCAATTGTATTATTAATGAATCTATAAAAGAAACTAGTGTTAGTTACAATTTGGAAAAAGAAGAAAAATGTGCTTAATGATAATAAATCACAAAGCATGTTTCATAAGGAGAAAGAAGCTCACACAGATCATACCCCTACCTTTGCTTAGTTATACTAGATATGGGCAATTTGGATGTCCTCCCGAGTAAAATCATTCCACTGTGATATGCATATGAATTGAAATGCATCCACTTTGTTGCTCATAGGAATTAGACTAAGTTTAACTCTACCTACGTTATTAGGATTAAGACCTTTCTGAGTTGAGCTGAATACCATATCTTCAGCAACAGCAAAAAATACAAAAAAACTTCCAATGTTATATCATTCTTGACATTAACATATTAGCAGGACCTTTCATTAAAAGTCCACCAATATATGTTCGAAATATAAACTGGTTCACGAAAGCACTTCATTGATATTATCACCACAATGTTAAACTCCATCAAACTCAAACTTGTTCATACAACAAATACAAAATCACTTAACGTCTATGATAATTGAAGTAGCTACTCAGAATTCATAAGAAGAAAAACTCACCATACCCCAGGAGAGTCCTTTCCAAGACTCATACCCAGATTGCTCCCCATATTGCCACACCAAAGCCATTGCTATAATCCTTTCAATTAAAAAAAAAACAAAAAAAACCAGCCTTTAATAATTTAAGTATTTAACCACTTGTGTTAAACGACATAGTGAATCTCATTCCAATAAAACACAATTTTCCAAACAACAACAACCGAGCCTTAATTCCATAATTTTGGGATCAGAGATGAATGCTCAACAGACTAATCAATTTCGGTCACATGTATTCATTTCTGCCATTCCGTATTTTCCTTTTCTTAGCAACCAAACATGAAGTAACTTAAAGATAGCTCTTGAATTCAATATCTTGAATATCAAAATTTTCATTACAAAATTCCATCCAACAAAAGCCAAAATAGAACAATTTGACTCAGTTTTTATTTTATTTTCCTTCATTTTCTAATGATAGCAACCAAGTTGATAAAAACCAAAACTTTAAGATAAAATCTACGAAATTGAAAGCAAATGCTCAAAACCCAATAAGAGTTATGAGAATGAGAAAAAGAAGGCTGACCATTCAACCACACTGGACACGTGTATGGCCCAGGTGGGCAAGGAGAGAGCATTGGAGGGCTCAGTACTGAGTTGCAGAGAAGAACCCAGAAGCAGCAAGGACGGTAGCTCAGCAGCTGAGGTGGGTCCCACCTGGGTCAAGGTCAAACTGGCTCCTAATAACAGAGCAGCAGCACCCATCGTGGTCTTCGAGTTCTGGATGGTACTATCGGTGGGCTTCCGGGTACGGGTCTGGACTTGGGACTTTGAATGTAGGGTAGAAGAGGAAACTTGTTTTGTGGGTCTGTGAGGAAAAAGGAGTTTTGGTCCTTTTAGAGGATAGAATAAGGAGGTGATAGCCATCAATGGGTTTTGAAGGTTTTGCAGTGTGAGATTCAGAGACCTTGGTAGTTGGGTGTGTAGTTGGTATATAACAGGATAAGGCAGCAAAATTCAGGTATATAACTCATATTATTTGAGTAAATTAAATAGAATGATTTTTGCCTATAAACTTATAAAAATTAGATTTAACATTATTTTATTGTTCAAAATTATATATAATATTACTACAAAATAAACTATTTATATTATTTATAAGTTACAAATTATAATTTGATATTTTATGAATTTATTTACAAATTTAAACAATCCATTCTCCAATTTATATATGTATATTTTAAACATTTTTACATATAAATATAAATATAATTTAATATTTAATTTAATCGAACCGTATACTCACGGGTACATTATTATGTTTGATTTCGATTTGTTTAATATTTGAGCCTAAAGTTAGGCTTGAGATTGGCTTAATTATTTGCTAAATAAACGAATATAAACAAGTTTTTTCTTGAACTATTTATAAACACCTCGATTTATTTATAGCTTTAGGAAAAAAGTCAAAAATATATTTACAATGACCTCCCAAAATTTTATTTGAACTATTTTTTCTTTAAGATCAATGAGAAATTTATTTAAAAAAAGAACAGGCGAATTACAACTCAATACAATCCTTGCTAGCAGCATTGCTCAAACAATTTACTACAAATTACAATTTGAAACTACTTTCATTTCATTTAAAACCATAGTTTTAAAATTTAAAAAAATTAGTTTAGATAAATAGAACAAAAAACAAAAAAGAGAGTGGTTATTGGTTTTACAGTGAAATCGAGATTCATTGCTTGTCACACTGTGACGTCTTAAATAATAAATATTTTAATGAAATGTATGTTAACTTAGCTTATTAACTTGTGAGCCCTAATTGCTTTTAAAATGATGTTTCTATGTGTTATATTAATTTCTTACTCTAATTGCGAAAGGAACCTAATCTCGTTCCATCTGCAAAAGAGATCTTTATAACTTTGCCACTTTACCGCACACCACCATGAGTTCTGATACCATTTATAAAGGAAACTCTAATTAATAAATCTATAATATAAATTAAAAGCTAAAGCAGAGAGATTTTTTTTTTTTCTCCTTCAAACACTGTCATGTCATAATCCCGGCACCCACAGACCTCCATGTCATCCTACCCTCTTCCTCTTTTTCACTCTCTTTCTCTCTCTCTCTCTCTCTCTCTCTCTCTCTCTCTCTCTCTCTCTCTCTCTCTCTCTCTCATCTCTCACTCTCTCTCCCCTTCATCTCTTCATCTCTCACACTCTCTCCCCCTCGCCTCTTCATCTTCCATGGGTTTTTCCCCATGCCTCTTCATCTCCCATGAGTTTTTCCCTTACCTCTTTATCTCCCCAATTGACCTCTTCATCTCCCATGGGTTTTTCCCCCCTTGCCTCTTCATCTCCCATGGATCTTTTTCTCACCTCTTCATCTCCCCAGTTGATTGCACCCTCAATTTTCTATTTAAACTCTCCACTACCCACTGTCCCAACAATTGGTGATGTTGAGCTCAAATTGTTTTTTTTTGCCCATATGCTTTGGTGGTGGTTTATGTATGAAATATGCAATTGTTTTCTCCTTTTGCTCTTTGATTCAATTTGTGGATTTTGTAGTATGTGTTATTACTAGGTTTGTAGTTTTTATTATTATTATTTTTTATTGGATTTGTGGGTTCTGAACCTTGGGTTGTAGTTTTGTGGTAGTTGATATTTTTTTTTCCCCTTGGTTTTCTGATTAAGTGATTAGAGTTGTGTGTTTTGTGTTATGGTCAAATTGGATTTGTTTTGTTTTGTGGTATGGGTTCTTTTATATATATATATATATATATATATATATATATATATATATATATATATATATATTTCATTGCATAAATTTGATGATAATTGAAACTATTCAAGAAGTTGATGTTACAAGTGTTCACGGGTCTACATTATAAATAAATTTCTTATATATTTACACACAAAATGAAGACGTTTTCGCGTATCGCGCGGGTTTGTGACTAGTTAATATAACATATAGAGCTATCACTTCATGTTATTTATGTGATTCTCATGATGAATAATGAACACGTATTTAATTTTTGTTATTTTTCATTGCAATTGATTGTGTGTGTTAATGTGTAAATTATCCTTGGCCATGCATCATTTCTTGATAAACTGATCCTCGGATCAGGTGGGATGGCAGTATGGCACCTTAACAACTTCCTATCCCTTAAATCAACCTTCGAATTAAGGTTTACGGATGTAGGCTAAAGCGTATTTTTCTTGTAATTTTTATTTTTTTAGATCGTAATTAGGTCAAACATGTAGGAATATTTCACACATGTTCTTGAGCAAGTACTAAATTAACAATATATGATACATGTTCAACATTAAGCCAATCTATTAAACACAAATAAATTAAATAATACAACATCATATATTTATTATCATTGTTACTTTTTCAATATTTGAAGGAAGAAAACCAAGTTCTTTTTAAAACAATTTAAATAATCAAAATCAAACTTATTCATTACCAACTCATGCATGATGCAGGGACTGGTATATACTACAATCTATTCAACTAATACAAACAATCTAATAAGACAAACAAATTCAACTAATACAACACCAGACATTTATTATCATTGTCACTTTTTCTTCCCCCCCTAAAGCATCTGGCCTTTTGATAAAAGCACTTCACTCATAAAATTATTTAAGTTGATGGATGAAGAACCAAGTGGATCAGTGGCCTCTTCGGCCAATTTTTTCCACTCCAAAACCTTTTTCTTCATTATCTTACCCTTGTCTCCTTCCATCAAATCTCTCACAATCTTCTCCACTTCTTCTCTCTTGACATCATTATTGATCTCCATGCCAATGCCCCATTCATTGCAACTATACTTGCAGTTTGTTTGTTGATCTGCAAAGAATGGCCAACAAAGCAATGGCACTCCAGCACACAAACCTTCAATGGTTGAATTCCACCCACAATGTGTTAAGAACCCTCCAACCGAGGGATGGTTCAGCACTTCCTCTTGAGGGCACCAACTAGCTATTAGACTTCTTTCTTTAGTTTCTAACTCAAATTCAGGTGGAAATATCTCTGATTCACCTACAACTAAATCAGGCCTGATTATCCACAAAAACGGGTGCTTACTATTTGCAAGTCCCCAACCAAACTCAACCAACTGTTGTGGTGTTATAACAGTTATACTTCCAAAGTTCACATGAATCACTGAGTTGGATGCCTTAGAGTTAAGCCAATTAAGGCACTCACTTTCTTCCTTCCATAAACTATACCCAGTTGATTCCAAAGGGTCATTGGGTATGTGATTAAGTAGTGGTTGGAGGCCAAGGGACCAATGGCATATACACGAGGAAACATGGTCGAGAGAGCATCCAAAACTTCTTGCTCTAATGCGTTGAAGGTGTGAACAACAATTCCTGAAGCTTTTTGAGCTCTCTCTACTGATTCGCTCATGAAATTAAACATGATATCATTTGGATCTGTGGTTCGAACAAAGCTTGGAAGATCCTTTAAACGGATGTCTCTCATACCTGGAATCCAGTCTATAACAATGTCTAGATACCCATTTGATAAATAGCTCTCGTCTGCAAGAAAGAACAAAAAAAAAAAAAATCTTAAAAATGTGCAATCAATCATAATAATATAATGCAAGATTTCAGTAGGGTTTTGCATTTTTTTTGTTACATGCATTACCTTTAAGTGGTGTGTAACCTTTTTCCTTGAGAGCAGGATATTGTATAAAACCCATTAAGCTGTAAGCAGAGATAGTGAAGAACATTACAATAAGGAGTTTGAGTTCTTGAGCAGCGGTAATGGTGAATGGCATGCAACCATCTGAGATAATGCAAGTCACTGGAGGAATGTTTGAACTTGCACAGTTGAGTTTTACAAGGAGGTCGGAAAATGGAGCCAAGAAGTTTTTCAGTATGGAAACACAAAGAGAAGGAATGTCTTGAGTGGCATTGAGATCCGAGGAAGGGAGATTGTCTGTGTTAGAATATAAGCCCAATGGGTTTTAGGCCCAATACATTGTCTTGTATAGCACTCCTTTTACTTGTGCATTACTCTTACCTCTGCCTATATAAAGGCTCTCTCTTGTACTACATTTGATATATAATACAATACACACTTTCAGTGTTTAACATGGTATCAGAGCCAAGGCTCTAATATTGTGCAGTTTAGTCCTTCCAGGCGTTATTCCGCTGCCTCAGCTATCTCCGGCACTGCCCAGCCGCCACCGTCAGAAATCCGGTTGCCTGCGCTGCCAAGAAGCTGATTCCTTGCCGAACGGACTTGCTGCCACCCTCGGTTCTCGCGTTTGAAAGATCTATCGAACTCCGCCCAAATCCGGCGCCAAGACACGATCCACCTACCGTTGGAAAGATCTTGGAGAGCTCGACTCAACCACACGAAAAATAGCCCAATCGGCCGCCGGACGCGCCTCCCAAAGATTCGGCTGCCGTCAAGCTGTTTGCCACGCGCCCACACGCCTGTCTCTCTTGACACGTCAGCCTTAGCGCCACGTCATCCTGCCACGTCAGCCCTAGACCACGTCACTGCCACGTCAGCCCTAGTGTCACGTCAGCCCTGACCGTTGACTTTGACCGTTGACCGGCGTTGACTTTTTCTGTTGACTTTGACCGTTGACTGACGTTGACTTTTTCCGTTGACCGGCGTTGACTTTTTCCGTTGACTTTGACCGTTGACCAGCGTTGACTTTTTAGTTGACTTTTTCCAGAGTTGACTTTTTGCAACCCAGGTGCTTCCTTCCCAGTTTTTCGCGCTGATTTCATTTTTGTGGTCTATTTTTGCAGTTGAGGTTTCGTTATGACTCAAAGTGAAATTTCTAAGCCTATTCACAGGCGATCCAATCAGAAGAATAATCATCTTATTTGTGCCTTTTGCAAGCATCGTGGTCACACTATTGATCGATGTAACATGCGTGCCGGCATTCTTCAGCGCTCTGCAGCCTTGACTGCCTCTGAGTCTGTACCATCATCCGATGCTGCATCTTTTGATCCTGTCTCATTGACTACACCTACTTACAGCATAGCAGATCTACAAGCCCTCTTCAGTCAGGTTCAAGCTTTGTCTTCCAGTGCATCCAATTCTGCTCTTTCTGTGACACCAGGTATCTCTTCTGAATGGTTCTTAGATTCTGCCTGCTGCAATCACATGACGGACAATCCTCATCTCACAAGTGCCCACACTCCTCCTGTCTTACCTACTATTACCACTGCTGATGGCTCCGCCATGACTGTTAGTCATGTTGGCTCCATCTCTACCCCTAACTTATCTATCTCTGATGTCTTTTGTGTTCCTAAACTGCATCTTAATCTTTTATCTGTTGGCCAACTAACCGAACTTGGTTTAAACCTGTTCTTTTCTTCTCGTGGTTGTCTTGTGCAGGATTCTCGGACGGGGCAGATCGTTGGGTCCGCGCGTAAGGTTGGACGGTTGTTTGAGCTCACTTCCCTTCACTTTCCGTCTTCATCAGTCTCCGCCCCTGTTATTGCTGCTTCTGCCTCCATCGAGTTGTGGCACTCTCGTCTAGGTCATGTTTCTCTTCCTCGTATTCAAACCTTAGTATCTAGGGGTCTATTAGGTTCAGTTTCTTCCAGTCCATTTGATTGCATGCCATGTCAGCTCGGCAAACAACCTGCCTTACCTTTTAATAATAGTGAGTCTATTGCTTCTGCAACTTTTGATCTTATACATTCAGATGTATGGGGGCCCTCTCCTGTTCCCACAGTGGGGGGGTCAAGATATTTTGTTATTTTTGTCGATGATTTTTCTCGTTACACTTGGATTTATTTAATGAAAAATCGTTCTGAAGTTCTCACAATTATATCGTGATTTTGCTAAAATGGTTCAGACTCAGTATTCTAAAGCTATTAAGGTATTTCGCTCTGACAATGCACGAGAATATAGACAAACAGATTTTTCTACTATTCTTAAACATTATGGAACTGTTTTTCATACCTCTTGTGCTGGCACCTCACAACAAAATGGACGAGCTGAACGTAAACTCCGTCACATCCTAGATACTGTTAGGGCTCTCACCAATGCAGCCTCCACTCCTGCCTCATTCTGGGGTGAAGCTGCTCTCACTGCAGTATACACCATCAACCGATGCCCCTTCACCTGTCATTCAAAACACAACACCATATGAACGGTTGTTTGGCACAGCTCCAAACTACAGTCTACTCAAGGTTTTTGGTTGTGTCTGTTTTGTTCTTCTTCAACCACATGAGCGCACTAAACTTCAACCCCGCTCCCAGCTCTGTTGTTTTCTTGGCTATGGCCTTGAAGAAAAGGGGTACCGATGTTATGATCCAGTCGCCAAGCGTCTTCGAGTCTCTCGACATGTGGTATTCTGGGAACACAAGATGTTCTATTCCTTACCTTTATTTTCTGCAGGTAATTCTGATTCTCAGGCTGATCCTCTACCAAATCTCTTCCCTGAGATTCCTTCCCCTTCTGCTGAGTCAGTTAATCCCATCTCCGACGAGTCTCCCCCTGTTGATCCCTCTTCTGATGAGTCTCCTACAGCCGATCCTACCTTCGACGAGTCTCCTCTCTCTGCCCCTGCTGCGAATCCTGTCAACACTACTGCTCCTGAGCCTCGTCGCTCTCATCGGGTAAGAACTCTTCCCTCTCATCTTCGTGATTTTCACTGCTTTTCTGCCTTTGCCACCTTACATGAACCTCACACCTTTCGTGAGGCCTCCTCTGACCCTTTATGGCAGCAAGCTATGAAAGAAGAATTGGATGCATTGTTAAAGACAGGTACTTGGGATCTGGTTGATTTGCCAGCTGGTAAATCTGCTATTGGTTGCAAGTGGGTGTACAAGATCAAGACTCGATCAGATGGTACTGTTGATCGCTACAAAGGCTCGTCTCGTTGCCAAGGGATTCACTCAAGAGTATGGCATTGACTATGAGGAGACATTTGCACCGGTGGCTCGCCTCTCCTCTGTTCGTACTCTTATCGCAGTTTCTGCTTCCCGACATTGGCCACTTTTTCAGATGGATGTGAAGAATGCCTTCCTTAATGGAGAACTAACTGAGGAAGTCTACATGCAGCTCCCTCCTGGTTTCTCCCAACCTCCAGGCTTTTCTCCCAAAGTGTGTCGCTTACGTCGGGCACTATATGGTCTTAAGCAAGCTCCACGCGCTTGGTTTGCCAAGTTCAGCTCCACCATTTCTCAGCATGGTTTTTCAGCTAGTTCATATGATTCAGCTCTGTTCTTCCGACGCTCAGATCATGGTATTACCCTTCTCTTGTTGTATGTAGATGACATGATTATTACTGGTGATGATGTGCAGGGCATCCAGGATCTTAAGCGCTTTCTTGGTCAGCATTTTGAGATGAAGGATCTGGGTCCTCTCAGTTATTTTCTTGGCCTTGAAGTCTCTTCCTCCTCCGATGGTTACTATCTCACTCAAGCCAAGTACACATCTGATCTTATCTCTCGAGCTGGAATCACGGACAGCAAGATCGTTGACACACCCATTGAATACAACAATCGCCTGAATACTCATGATGGAGAACCACTTCCTGATGCTACCCTCTACAGACAAGTTAGTTGGGAGTCTTGTTTACCTCACTGTCACTCGACCAGACATCTCCTATGCTGTTCACATTGTTAGCCAGTTCATGGCTGCACCACGGTCTCTCCATTATGCAGCTGTACTTCGGATTCTTCGGTATTTGAAAGGCACCTTGTTTCATGGACTTCACTTCTCATCTCAGTCGTCGCTCACTCTTCAGGCTTATTCTGATGCCGACTGGGCAGGGGACCCTACTGACCGTCGTTCCACTACAGGGTATTGTTTTCTTCTTGGTGACTCCCTCATCTCTTGGCGCAGCAAGAAACAATCTGTTGTTGCTCGTTCTAGTACTGAGGCAGAATATCGAGCACTTGCTGACACCACTGCTGAGCTCCTTTGGTTACGTTGGCTTCTCCAGGACTTAGGCATTGATTGTTCTACTGCAGTTCCGATCCATTGTGACAATCGAAGTGCCATCCAAATTGCCCACAATGACGTCTTCCATGAGCGTACTAAGCATATTGAGATCGACTGTCACTTTGTTCGTCATCACTTACTACAGGGTACTTTGCAGCTCCGTTCAGTATCTTCTCAGGACCAGTTAGCTGACATATTTACCAAACCTATGCCTCCAGGCCGTTTTCGTGATCTTATTTCCAAACTCAAGTTGGTGTCTGTTCACCCAACATGAGTTTGAGGGGGGATGTTAGAATATAAGCCCAATGGGTTTTAGGCCCAATACATTGTCTTGTATAGCACTCCTTTTACTTGTGCATTACTCTTACCTCTGCCTATATAAAGGCTCTCTCTTGTACTACATTTGATATATAATACAATACATACTTTCAGTGTTTAACAGTCTGCAATGGTTTCGAATTGGAAGTCAGACAAGCCATCTAAGGAGTTGGGACCTCTAGATTTCAGAAAACGTTTGTGGTTAAACTCAGTGTTCACAAAGGTTATGTGAAAACCTTTATGGTGGAGAAGCTTTGAAAACTTTAGCATTGCCTTTATGTGGCTTTGAGCTGGAAATGGAATACAAACAGCATGAGGTTTATCAACTACAAGTTTCTTGGAATCCATTTCCTTCTTTGTTATCTGTACTGTGAGGCATGAGGCATGATGCATGAGGCCTTTCAGATATATATATACAAACTATTTTTACTTTCTCACTTGGAAATTCTATATCGATCAAACATTAGTTAACTCTCAAATTCACCACGTATCACTGTATCAGTCTACTACATTTATCAGCCAACTACCCTTCTCTAGTTTTTCACTTGGAAATTTTGTATCAAACATCATTGTAAACGGTATTTATTTGCTGCAATATCTCTAGGTTTATTTTATTTTTATTTTTTTTGGTGTGTGTGTGGAAGCAATAGTAAAATAGGCAGTCTGAATCATTAATTGCACTAGAATTTGTTCACATAAGAGGAAAGAAGGTGATTTGTGTGTGGAGTGATTTTTCAATAGTTTAGGATTACAAATAAATGTTTAGTCCTCACCTTTCACAAATAAATGTGTATGGCGAAACAATAATAAATAAAAAAAATTTCATGCATGTGAGGCAGCCCGTGTGATATGCAATTAAGTTGCTTTGTAACACTTTGCTGGGAAGGACGTGTTCCATACTTCCATGAGGAACGTCCTTATTTTTTAAAGAACGTGTTCCATGAGGAACATTTTTAAGTGTGACAAAGACAGCCACAGGTGCTCCACACCCAAAACAAAGCTTCACCATAGGGAGTGATAAATAGTGGGGTTAGGTTAGGTAGCTTCAGCTAAATAGTGAGTTAAATTGAGAGAATTTGAATCAGAGAGTATCCTATTTCCAAATTCGGGTGTTTAAGGGTTGTTTCAGGATGTTTTAATTTATTTTGTATTTATTTATCTTTTTTTTTTTTTGATTTGTAATTTGCTGTTTTAAATCAGTCAGTGTTTGTTTTAAACCTTATAAATACTAGTTGTAACAAATTCAATTTCATTATTCAGCCGTCAAATATATTTATCTCTAGTCTTCTTTTAGTGGTGGATTCCAATTTTTTAAGTATTCACACCGTTTGTAGTTTGCACTCTTTACTTTACTTTTATCACACTTTATTTTGCCTCAATTATATTTCAATGTCATCAACATTCAACAACAACATATTTTCAACCAAATCTGTTCACAATCCCATGTTCACCATAGAGGCCAAACACTGCACCTATCAAACGGAAACGCTCATAGAAACTCCTAGCTAGACCATGTTCCTCACCGCTCAAGACCATCCACAAGTTTTGCTAATGATGATGACCAATCATGAAAGCCTCTGGGCCAACAAGTGAGTTCCAAATATCCTTTGATGGTGAATGAATTGTGATTTAAAATGTGATTATAATATCATATAGGTTATAGGTCCTATGACAAAGAATGACAATTCATAACAAGAACCGAATGAGGACTCAAAAACAAAACTCCATATCATATAACAAAAATGTCTAGCAAGGAAAAGATGCACAAACTCATTAATGAGTTCAATTTCTAACCTATTTAATGCAATAATTCAAAACTCTCTGCTTTCAAGTCAAGTTGAAGAAACTAGTGGTGAAGATATGAGGAGCCTAAAAGCACAATATAATCTTGATTTTGTATAATTTTTTTAATATTTATATAAATGCAATGGGCACCCACCTTTTAGAAATGTATACCAGCCATATATTATCTATCCAGGGGGAACATAGTGCAAATAGGAGTCATAAATATGTATAAATTAATGCAATGGGTACCACCTTTTAGATATGTATAAATGCACTATCGGTCCAGGTAAAATGGAAATATGCTAGATTAGATTCGATAACTATGTAAGGCATAAAACTAAATTAACTGCATCTTCCTTGAAGAAAAAGCTTCGCCTAATCCCATTAGTTTCTAACAAAATTAAAGTAAAATCTTCCAATAAATGAAGCTATGCTTTGGGTGTTGCTTAGACTTGACCTATTAAGATTTGATCCATTCTTAACTGACAAAAATGCAGCTTGCACGGATCTACTATCTTTAGGTCCATTCATTTCCAAAGAATATAATGATCAAGATCCTCTGCAATAGTTAAAAAAATTTTGCACAGTACATAAACGATTGAGATTCAAAGTTGAAACCGTTCAAATAGATATATTTAGCAGCTATAAGCTCATAACCCACCTCGACCCTTTCCATTAATAAAAACAAAGAAAAAACATAAAACATACAAAAATTTGGATCTAACTCAATCTTAAAAGAAAAAAAATTCCAAAAAATGAAGAACTCTATTTTCTCAAAAGTTTGTAAATAAATTAAAAATACAAATTAATTTCTTCTCTCTCTTTCGGATTCAACGAATTGCTTATTAAAAAAACCAAAATTTATTTTAACCGTATATTTCTTCTCTCTCTCTCTTTCTAATTCAACGAATTGCTAATGGGGGATTTTGGAGATTCGATCCTGCAAGAAATTGAAGTTCGACCTACTATATTCCTGAAGCTGGAGCTCGCTTTCATGATTATGAGTCAATTTTCTAGCTTGTTCTTTGCGATTTTGGAGATTCAAAATGCCAGAGACCGATCTGGAGAGAGAGAGAGACCTAATCTGGGAGGGCGAGCGATGGAGTGGCTTTATAGCAGATTCGAAGGAAGGGTCGAGCGGCGGCCGCTCCGCTCTGGTGCCCTCGCTCACCATATTTGTAGCACGATGCCGATTCTGTCGCAAATAGTAAAATTTGAGTTCTTGGATATTTTGAATTTTTATGCTCTTGTTGGGAAATTGTGGTTCTTTTTAATTTATGATGTTGTTGATAATTTTTGTTGTAGTGTAAATTTTTGAGTTCCTAGTTGTTTGTTATTTTGATGTTTTTATAGGGAGATGTATGATTTAGTTGATTTGTTAGAGTTCATGCTTTTATATTTGTTGTTTTTGGGCTTTTGTTGTAGGATATTTATTTGGGATTTTGTTGTTCTGAGTGTAATCTTGACAGGGTTAATGTCATAGGTAGTAGGATTCAATAATTTATTTACAAATTTTTTAGAAAAAAAAAAAAAGAGAGAGAGAGAGAGAATGTTGTGTTCTACAATTTATGAGAATTTTTTTTTTATTAAGTTAGATCCAAATTTTTGATGTTTTATGTTATTATTATTATTATTTTTGTTTTTATTAACGGAAATGGACAAAGTGAGTTACGACTCCTAACAGTTTTAACTACAAGTGGGTAAAGTGACACTTTCAAATCATAGGTAGGCAAGTGTCACACGGTCAAACCACATTGGAGTTTTTTGTAATTATCCCTAAAAATTATAAAAAGTTAAAAAAAAAAAATTATCTTTAGTTTGAAAGGTCGAAATGAAAAGTTGAAAAAATAATTTTTAATCATTATCATTTACATACTACTGGCCGTCCAATAATAGTTGTTCAATAATTGCATGGGCTTTATCCAAAAATTTTATATTTGCTACACCTCTAGGGAGTCCCACATAAAAAAATAAAAAATTATTTTAAAGAGAGATGATTGAAAGTTGTCTCGGGAAATTCTTAGGGGAAAACACTTAGGTCTCGCCACGGGGACCGGTGTTGATTTTGATAAATTTTATGTGTTTTGTGGTAAATATTGTGTCTGTATTAATAAAAGTGTTTATTATTGTAAAAATAAAATATGCAAATTCAGGTAGAATTAGTGATAAAGTTAACATTACTACAAACTACATACATTTTACAACACCTGACAACATTTTATCAAAAACACAACATTTTACAAAACACATACAAATATTACAATTTTTGACACCTTTGGCGGGACGGTCCCGCTATGGTGCTTTAAGTGTTTTGGGACAATTGATAATTTATCTTCAAGAGTCCAACAAATATTGAAAATCAAGGCATTTGGATGTAGAAGCGCCATTGTGCTTGTTGATGATGTTATGCATTCTTATACTCTCTTCCTGTTTTATAATGGTGATATGCTATACGTTAAGCAGTGTGCTTCTGCTTTTTATTCTCTTCTTTAATTTATAACTATTTTATAATGGTGATGTGCTATAGATATGTTGACTTGTTAAGCAGTACTGTGCTTCGGCTTTATTCATTGCTTTATACCCATTACGCATTGGAACATCACGAATAGAAACTCATACGGTAGAGATTCTATTATCTACCAACAATCTGACCAAAATTGGAAACTAAGGCATTGGACTGCAGAAGAAGCATTCGCCTCCTCTAAAAAGCAATATGCCCTATTTCTGTCAACTTTTAATTTGATTAATGACCCATAATAGCTATGTCGGGACAATTTTAATGAGGTTGTTGTACCACAAGCACTTGTACAGCCTATATACGTGGGTTATAAAGCTCTTTAATGAGCCTTCAAATTGTTGGTCATATTTTGTCTTTACTCAAATTCAAGAGAATTGTTATAAAAGCTCCTTTTTCAAGTAAATTTGGTGTAATTGTATGGTTGTTTTTCGTTGATGCTTGTGAGATTTTTCATTCTTTTATTTTTCATTATTATTTGAGGTTATTTAATCTAATTCACAAATAAAAGGTAATTTGATTAAAGAAAATAGTATTAGAACTTATGTTTTCCCAACAAATTTCGATTGTAAAGCTTATAACGACAACCTTTGGACTTTGAAAGATCGATTATTCTCTTTCCCTTTCATGATTGGGGATTTGGGGTTGTGTCATATGTGCGCGCATATACATTTTCACATCATCTGAGTCCCACTAATACAAATACGAGGGAGGAGTGAAAATTTATGTGCATATATTGGGTGCCTATAGCATTTTCCTTAAAATATCACATGGAAATGATATGTCAAATGCCAATGAAAAAACAATGGAAATTTTATTAATTAATAGCCCTTCTAAGATCCATCCCCCTTTACTTATAACCACATGAGCATGGGATTTGGGGTTGTGTCATATGTGCGCGCATATACATTTTCACATCATCTGAGTCCCACTAATACAAATACGAGGGAGGAGTGAAAATTTATGTGCATATATTGGGTGCCTATAGCATTTTCCTTAAAATATCACATGGAAATGATATGTCAAATGCCAATGAAAAAACAATGGAAATTTTATTAATTATAGCTCTCTCTCTATCCCTTCCCTTTACCCACACAGAGCATGGGGTCCCTTTTCTTTTTTTTTTTTTTTTTTTTGTGCGCATGAAATAACTACTTGTTTACGTAACAACCACAAGTGCTCCACCCTTTAGCTCATGTAACTATTGCACAGTACAATTGTTTTGGATCTTGAGATTAAAAGTTTTATATTGACTTTCTAAACAAAAAGTAATTATTTTAATTTTGTAAATATATCAGTTTGAATAATTAAGATGAAAAGTTTTTTTTTTAAAAAAAAAACTTTCAATCAACCATTCAAATTTTTGTTGCGTGCAAATTTGAATGTTGCGTGCAATAGCTGCACAGGATCTCGATCCCTCAAATTCACGACATACCAGTCTACTACACCTATCAGTAATCAGTCTACTGCCCCACCTCTATTAGTGCAAATATGAGTCATCGATATGTATAAATTAATGCACTGGGTACTACCTTTTAGATTTGTATAAATGCACTATTACTAACCACCTAAAACACCCATCAAACTAACTGCCCCACCTCTCATTAGTGCAAATTATAGTCATCGATATTATATCTGCACTGGGACAATTCCTGTATAAATGCAGCTAGGTAATTGCATTGGGTCTACTAAAGAAGGGCATTCATTTTTTAAGGACTTAACCCCATTGAGATCACGTACAATAGTATGTGGCGTGGGTCAAAATTAGAAGTTGAAATCATTGCAGTCTTACTTTTTGTTTAAAACATGGATTGAGATTAAGTTCAAAATTAAATTAAAAAAATAAACTTTTAATGACCGACTATGTACAATTGCCCGTGCAATAGTTTTTCAACAATTGCACCGGCTGGATCCCAAAATTTATAATGGTGATGTTCAATATATATGTTAAGCAGTGCGCTTTGGCTTTCTTCATTACTTTATACGCATTACACATCATTAGAACATCACGAATAGCAACTCATACGCTAGAAATTCTAGTATCTACCAACAACCTGACCGAAATTGGAGACTAAGGCATTGGACTGCAGAAGCATTCCCCTCCTCTAAATATTGGTAGTTCCGTTTCATCAAAGCATTCCCCTCCAAAAATGAATATAAACAAGTTTTTTCTTGAACTATTTATAAACACCTCGATTTATTTATAGCTTTAGGAAAAAAGTCAAAAAATATATTTACAAAGACCTCCCAAAATTTTATTTGAACTATTTTTTCTTTAAGATCAATGAGAAATTTATTTAAAAAAAGAACAGGTGAATTACAACTCAATACAATCCATGCTAGCAGCGTTGCTCAAACAACTTACTACAAATTACAATTTGAAACTACTTTCATTTCATTTAAAACCATAGTTTTAAACTTTTAAAAAATTAGTTTAGATAAAACAAAACAAAACAAAACAAAAAAAGAGAGTGGTTATTGGTTTTACAGTGAAATCAAGATTCATTACTTGTCAAACTATGATGTCTTAAATAATAAATATTTTAATAAAACGTATGTTAACTTAGCTTATTAACTTGTGAGCCCTAATTGCTTTTAAAGTGATGTCTCTATGTATTATATTAATTTCTTACTCTAATTGTGAAAGGAATCCAACCCCGTTTCTTCTGTGAAAGGGACCTTTATAACTTTGTCACTTTACCGCACACCACCATGAGCTCTGATACCATTTGTTGAGAAGACTACAATTAATCAATTAATATAATATATAGAGCTATCACTTCATGTTATTTATGTGATTCTCATGATGAATAATGAACATGTATTTAATTTTTGTTATTTTTCATTGCAATTGATTGTGTGTGTTAATGTGTAAATTATCATTGGCCATGCATCATTTCTTGATAAACTGATCCTCGGATGGCAGTATGCATGGCACCTAACAACTTCCCATCCCTTAAATCAACCTTCGAATTAAGGTTTACGGATGTAGGCTAAAGCGTATTTTTCTCGTATTTTTCATTTTTTTAGATCGTAATTAGATCAAACATGTAGGAATATTTCACACATGTTCTTGAGCAAGTGACTTAACAATATATGATACATGTTCAACATTAAGCCAATCTATTAACACAAACAAATTAAATAATACAACATCATATAGTTATTATCATTGTTACTTTTTAAATATTTTGAAGGAATGTCTGGAAGTATTAACTATCTATTTTTCAGATTTTGTGATTAAGTGGATCAAACAAAATAGGAATATTTCACACAGAAAAATTTTCCGCATTTCTTTTAAAGCTTGGCCTTTATGATAACTAATGTTCAACATTAAGTTGATCATATAAACATCAAACAAACACTCCAAATAATTTTCGTTCCAATCTTACTCATATAGCAAATTCACAATCTTCTCATTGTTATCCTTACATTTAAATATTCCATGCCAATGCCCCATTCATTGCAATCTCCTATTAAAACTTGCAGTTCAATCATTGTTGATCTGCAAAGAATGGATGCCAATCAGTGGCCTCTTCGGCCAATTTTTTCCACTCCAAAACCTTTTTCTTCATTATCTTACCCTTGTCTCTTCCATCAAATCTCTCACAATCTTCTCAACTTCTTCTTCTTTCAATCACCCACAATGTGCAGAACCCTCCAAAGCCGAGGAAAGCATTGGCACTCAGCACTTCCTTTATGGAGGGCACCCTCCCAACTATTTCTATTAGACAATCTTTCTTTAGTTTCTAACTCAAATTCAGGTGGAAATATCCCTGATTCACCCACAACTAAATCAGGCCTGATTATCCACAAAAACCGGTGCTTACTATTTGCAAGTCCCCAACCAAACTCAACTAACTGTTTGGTGTTATTACAGTATATTCAAAGTTCACATAAATCACTGAGTTGGATGCCTTAGATTAAGCCAATGGAGGCACTCACTTTCTTCCTTCCAACTATACCCAGCTGATTCCAAAGGGTTGGGTATGTGATTAAGTAGTGGTTGACCAAAGCATTAAAGGTCATGGTGGTTGCACTCGGGGGGCCAAAATGCAAAGTTTTCGGGATATTCCCCGAGGAAACATGGTCGAGAGAGCATCCAAAACTTCTTGCTCTAATGCGTTGAAGGTGTGAACAACAATTCCTGAAGCTTTTGGAGCTCTCTCTACTGATTCGCTTACGAAATTAAATATGATATCATTTGGATCTGTGGTTCGAACAAAGCTTGGAAGATCCTTTAAACGGATGTCTCTCATACCTGGAATCCAGTCTATAACAATGTCTAGATACCCATTTGATAAATAGCTCTCGTCTGCAAGAAAGAACAAAAAAAAAAAAAAAAAAAATCTTAAAAATGTGCAATCAATCATAATAATATAATGCAAGATTTCAGTAGGGTTTTGCATTTTTTTTGTTACATGCATTACCTTTAAGTGGTGTGATACCTTTTTCCTTGAGAGCAGGATAGTGTATAAAACCCATTAAGCTGTAAGCTGAGATAGTGAAGAACATTACAATAGGGAGTTTGAGTTCTTGAGCAGCGGTAATGGTGAATGGCATGAAACCATCTGAGATAATGCAAGTCACTGGAGGAATGTTTGAAGCTGCAGTGTTGAGTTTTACAAGGAGGTCGGAAAATGGAGCCAAGAAGTTTTTCAGTATGGAAACACAAAGAGAAGGAATGTCTTGAGTGGCATTGGGATCCGAGGAAGGGAGGTTGTCTGGAATGGTTTCGAATCGGAAGTCAGACAAGCCATCTAAGGAGTTGGGACCTCTAGATTTCAGAAAACGTTGGTGATTATACTCAGTGTTCACAAAGGTTATGTGAAAACCTCTATGATGGAGAAGCTTTGAAAACTTTAGCATTGCCTTTATGTGGCTTTGAGTTGGATATGGAATACATACCGCATGAGGCTTATCAGCTACAAGAGTCTTGGAATCCATTTCCTTCTTTGTTATCGAGGCATGAGGTCTTTCACTATATATATATATATAGGATATAGTTTTTCTCCTACCCGGTTTGAAGGAATTCTCCTTCAACCCACTACGTGACAAGCAAATAGACCATCCACATGTGTATTTTAAAAAGTCACATGACTCATTAAAAATGTTATGTGACTAAAAGTACACATGGATGATTTATTTACTTGCCACGTAGTGGGTTAGAGAAGTATTCCTCTAAACCGAGTTGGAGGAAAACTATTTCCATATATATATTCAAACTATTTTTACTTTTTCACTTGGAAAGTCTGTATCGATCAAACATTAGTTAACTCTCAAATTTACCACGTATCACTGTATCAGTCTACTACATTTATCAGTCAACTACCCACCTCTAGTTTTTCACTCGGAAATTCTGGATCAAACATCATCACTAATAGTATTTATTTGCTGCAATATCTCTAGGTTTATTTTATTTTATTTTTTTTCTATTTTTTGGTATGTGTGGAAACAATAGTAAAATTGGCAGTGTGAATCACTAATTGCACTAGAATTTGTTCAAATAAGAGGAAATAAGGTGATTTGTGTGTGGAGTGATTATTCAGTAGTTCAGGACTACAAATAAATGTTTAGTTCTCCCCTTTCACAAAGAAATGTGTATGGGGAAACAATAATAAATAAAGAAAATGCATGCATGTGAGGCAGCCCGTATGATACCCAATTAAGTTGCTTTGTAACATTTTGCTGAGAAGGACGTGTTCCATACTTCCATGAGCAACGTCCTTATTTTTTAAAGAACATGTTCCATGATGACAAAGACAGCCACAGGTGCTCCACACCTAAAACCAAGCTTCACCATAGGGAGCGATAAATAGTGGGGTTAGGTTAGGTAGCTTCAGCTAAATAGTGAGTTAAATTGAGAGAATTTGAACTAGAGAGTATCCTATTTCCAAATTGGGGTGTTTAAGGGTTGTTTCGGGATGTTTTAATTTATTTTTAATTTATTTGTCTTTTTATTTATTTATTTATTTTTATTTTGTAATTTCCTGTTTTGAATTGGTCAGTGTTTGTTTTAAACCTTATAAACACTGGTTGTAACAAATTCAATTTCATTATTCAGACATTAAATATATTTATCTCTAGTCTTCTTTCAGTGGTGTATTCCAATTTTTTAAGTATTCACACCGTTTGCAGTTTGCACTCTTTACTTTACTTTTATCATGCTTTATTTTGCCTCAATTATATATCAATGTCATCAACATTCAACAACATATTTTCAACCAAATCTGTTCACAATCCCATGTTCACCATAGAGGCCAAACACTGCACCTATCAAACGAAAACGCTCATAGAAACTCCTAGCTAGACCATGTTCCTTACCGCTCAAGACCATCCACAAGTTCTGCTTAGGATGATGACCAATCATGAAAGCCTCTGGGCCAACAAGTGAGTTCCAAATATCCTTTGATGGTGAATGAATTGTGATTGTAATATTATATAGTTTATAGGTCTTATGACAAAGAATGACAATGCATAACAAGAACCGAGTGAGGTCTCAAAAACAAAACTCCATATCATATAACAAAAATGTCAAGCAACGAAAAGATGCAATGACAAACTCATTAATGAGTTCGATTTCTAACCTATTTAATGCAATAATTCAAAACTCTCTGCTTTCAAGTCAAGTTGAAGAAATTAGTAGTGAAGATATGAGGAGCCTAAAAACACAATTTAATCTTGATTTTGTATAATTTTTTTAATATTTAATAATAATTTTTTTAATACTTATATTAATGCAATGGGTACCCACCTTTTAGAAATGTATACCATCCATATATTTTCTATCCAGGGGGAAGATAGTGCAAATAGGAGTCATAAATATGTATAAATTAATGCAATGGGTACCACCTTTTAGATATGTATAAATGCACTATCGGTCCAGGTAAAATGGAAATATGCTAGATTAGATTCGATAACTACGTAGTAAGGCATAAAACTAAATTAACTGCATCTTCCTTGAAAAAAAGCTTCACCAAATCCCATTAGTTTCTTACAAAATTAAAGTAAAATCTTCCAATAAATGAAGCAATGCTTTGGGTGTTGCTTAAAAAAGCTTCACCTAACTCCGTTATTTTCTAACAAAATTAAAGTAAGATCTTCCAATAATTGAAGCTATGCTTTGGGTGTTGCTTAGACTTGACCTATTAAGATTTGATTCATTCCTAACTGACAAAAATGCAGCTTGCACGGATCTACTACCTTTAGGTCCATTCATTTCCAAAGAATATAATGATCAAGATCCTCTACAATAGTTGAAAAATTATTGCACAATACATGAATGATCGAGATTAAAAGTTGAAACCGTTCAAATAGATATATTTAGCAGCCGTAAGCTTGTAAGCCCACCTCAACCTTTTCCGTTAATAAAAACAAAGAAAAAAATATAAAACATACAAAAATTTGGATCTAACTTAATATTTAAAAAAAAAATTCCAAAAAATGAAGAACTCTCTTTTCTCAAAAGTTTGTAAATAAATTAAAAATACGAATTAATTTCTTCTCTCTCTTTCGGATTCAACGAATTGCTTATTAAAAAAACCAAAATTTATTTATATATATATATATATATATATATATTATATATATATATATATATATATATATATATATATATATATATATATATATATAAATAATAAATTTATTTTAACCGTATATTTCTTCTCTCTCTCTCTTTCTAATTCAACGAATTGCTAATGGGTGATTTTGGAGATTCGATCCTGGAAGAAATTGAAGTTCGACCTACCGTATTCTTGAAGCTGGAGCTCGCTTTCATGATTATGAGTCAATTTTCTAGCTTGTTCTTCGCGATTTTGGAGATTCAAAATGCCAGAGACCGATCTGGAGAGAGAGAGAGAGAGAGAGAGAGAGAGAGAGAGAGAGAGAGAGAGAGAGCTAATCTGGGAGGGCAAGTGATGGAGTGGCATCATAGCAGATTTGAAGGAAGGGTTGAGCGGCGGCCACTCCGCTCTGGTGCCCTTGCTCACTAGATTTGTAGCATGAGGTCGATTGATTCCACCGCAAACAGTAAAATTTGAGTTCTTGGGTATTTTGAATTTTTATGCTCTTGTTGGGAAATTGTGGTTCTTTTTAATTTATGAAGCTGTAGATAATTTTTGTTGTAGTGTAAATTTTTGAGTTCCTAGTTGTTTGTTATTTTGATGTTTTTATAGGGAGATGTATAATTTAGTTGATTTGTTAGAGTTCATGCTTTTATAGTTGTTGTTCTTGGGCTTTTGTTGTAGAATATTTATTTGGGATTTTGTTGTTCTGAGTTTAATCTTGACAGGGTTAATGTCATAGTTAGTAGGATTCAATAATTTATTTACAAATTTTTTAGAAAAAAGAGAGGGAATGTTGTGTTCTACAATTTATGAGAATTTTTTTTTTATTAAGTTAGATCCAAATTTTTGATGTTTTATGTTATTATTATTATTATTTTTGTTTTTATTAACGGAAATGGACAAAGTGAGTTACGACTCCTAACAGTTTTAATTATAAGTGAGTAAAGTGATACTTTTCAAATTACAGGTGGGCAAGTGTTACATGGTCAAATCACAAGGGAGGTTTTTGTTATTATCTTAAAAAAAAAAAAATCTTTAGTTTGAAAGGTCAAAATGAAAAGTTGAAAAAATAATTTTTAATCATTATCATTTTTTTTTTGATAAGTTAATCATTATCATTTACATACTATTGGCCGTGCAATAATATTTGTTCAATAATTGCATGGGCTTGATCCAAAAATTTTATATTTGCTACACCTCCAGGGTGTCCCACATAAAAAAAATAAAAAATTATTTGAAGGAGAGATGATTGAAAGCTGTCTCGAGGAAATTCTTAGGGGAAACACTTAGTCCCTCCACGGTATTGGTGTTGATTTTAATAAAATTTGTGTGTTTTATGGTAAATATTGTATCTGTATTGATATATGTGTATTTATTGTTGTAAAAATAAAATGTGTGAATTCGGGTAAAATTAGTGATATTTGTGATGAAGTTAATTTACTATAAATTACACACATTTTACAATACCTAATAACATTTTATCAAAACAAATGTAACATTTTATCAAAACACACACAAATATTATAATTTTTGACACCTTTGGAGGGACGGTCTCGCTGGGGTGTTTTGATAAAATGTTGTCAGGTGTTGTAAAATGTGTGTAGTTTGTAATAAAATTAACTTTATCACAAATATCACTAATTCTATTAGAATTCATATAATTTATTTTTACAATAATAAACATACATTATCAACACAAACACAACATTTATCACAAAACACACAAATTTTATCAAAATCAACACCAATCATGTGACGGAACCTAATTGTTCCCCTTTGTTTCAGGGATTTGTTTGTCAGTATGTTACACATGGATCTACTAAAAACTTTGTTTGTCAGTATGTTACAACTTACACATGCATCTATACACATGCATCTACTAAAAACCACGCCTTTACCCTCCAATCAAACTAAATGATGTAAAGACAGCATGTGGAAAATCAAAGTATCTACTAAAACCCAAGCCTTTACCCTCCAATCAAACTAAATGATGTAAAGATAGCATGTGGAAAATCAAAGTGGATCACTTGCTAGATAGATGACTGAAAGTGGTATATATTCATTCATCGTTAAGAACTAAAATTAATTACATTTATTGCAACAAATTTGTTCAAAAGAAATGTGTTAAACAATACTTAATAAATTAATTATGTTGGGTATATATCATGTAATTCTGTAAAATAAACAATAACAAGAAGAAATCTGTCATAGTTAATAAACAATAAAAACTCACAGTGAATGTAAAATGAATATATCAAGTCTTGCGTTTAACGCTATCTCCTTAAAACAGATTTCGTCCCTCACACTATAATCTTAGTGGTGCTTTGAGACTCACGGACGTCTGTCTCCCAGGATAAACTAATCTTCGCACGTAGAAGAAGCACAAGTAATCTCTATGTACAACGCACATATTTAGTTCTTTCTCTCTCTTTATGCAAATGAGACTCTCAAAATTGTAGAAATAACTAACTCAAAACAACTTCAAAAATCTATTTTAAAGGTAAGTTATTTAAAATGAATGAAAAGATATATCTATTTATAGATATAGTCACACCTCTTCGGAAAAGGTGCGAAATGAATAGTCAGAACTATTCATAAAAGACATAACATTTGGGGAAAAACAATGTATTAATAAATATATAAAATAGATGGACTGGGCCTAACCCACTTGACCCACTTTTAAGAGGCAATTTCTCATTCACTCCTAACTATTTTTCCAACAAATTATAGTATTCAAATTTGGACAAAGTCTAGTTTGAAGGAATCTCTTCCAACCTTATTATCTGACAATTCATAAAATTATGCAAGTGCATTATTTAAACAAATTACGTGACTCATTAAATATATCATGTGATTAAAAGTACAAGTGTATAATTGTTAAAATTACCACGTAATGGGTTTCTCTAAACTGGTTTGGAAGTAATTAACTATATCCTTCAAATTTTATGTAAGCAGGTGCTATGGAAATATTGTAGAAATTTATGTTATTGACAATCTAACCCTATTTTTGCACCCATTTCATTAGTTCCAAAGAGTGCTTCTTTTCCTCATTACTTTGCAACTTCTATACATCGATCATTTTACATTATAGCATACAACTCATACTGTAAAGGTCCTACCAGTTAGAATAATAGTTAAATGATTAAATTCATCATTTCCTAATAAGTCTTCACTTTACTTTTCATTTAAAAAGTTAAAAATCCTACGTATTGAGTGACCAGTGAAGAAAAGAAGAAGAAGAAGAGGCAGAACACTGGCAGAGACCAATGAAGAAAAAAAAAAAAAAGTCATTTTATTTTCCTTTGTATTCCTTTTTATTTTATTTGCAAAAAAAAAAAATTCAAATTTCAAAATTCGAAATTTGAAAATTCAAAAATTCAAAAAAAAAAAAAAAAAACTGAAGAAAAGAAAAAAAAAAAAGAAAAGAAAAAAAAAAGTGGGATATATTTTGATTTTATCTTTATGAGTCGAGATCGAGCCAAGCTATCAAGCCACTGAGCTGAGATCTCAAGCCAAGACCGTTTCAAGATCCAAGCCTCTGAGCCACTGAGTCGTGATTCAAGGCATTGAGCCATGATCCATCCAAGCCAAGCTCTAAGTCCCCAAGCCAAGATCTACTTCAAGCTATAATCTAAGCCGCTGAGCCGAGATCCGAGTAATCGAACCGAGATATGAGCTAAGCCGAGTTGAGTCGCATTTTTTAGCTATTATTTTGTAAACAAACTCAAAGGTTTCATTAAATTACACCTAGAGTTTGAGGGAGAATATTAAAGAATCCCACATAGGTTAGATAGGAGAGTTGTGTTAGTAGTCCTATGTATAAATAAGACACCTCACAACACATTGTTATCATCTAAAATATATTGTACACAATGAATTAATAAAGATGTAGCCCATTGGCTACATCATGTGGACGTAGACTCACATAGCCGAACCACTTGAAAACCCTAGCCTCCATTCTCTTCTTCTCTCTCTAACACTCTTTTATATATTTTCCATTGTCATCAGATTTAGGTTTTCTACACATATATTCGGTGCCTATAGCATTTTCCTTAAAAAATCACATGGAAATGAAATGTCAAATGCCAATGAAAAAACAATGGAAATTTTGTTAATTAATAGCCCTTCTAAGATCCATCCCCATTTACTTACAACCACATGAGCATCGGAATGTCCTTTTCTTTTCTTTTTTTTTGCATGAAATGACTACTTGTTTGCGTAACAACCACAAGTGCTCCACCCTTTAGCTCATGTAACTATTGCACAGTGCCATTGTTTTGGATCTTTAGATTAAAAGTTTTATATTGACCGTTTAAACAAAAAGTAATTATTTTACTTTTGTAAATATATCAATTTGAATGATTAGGGTGAAAAGTTATTTTTAAAAGAAAAACTTTCAATCAACCATTCAAATTATTGTTGCGTGCAATAGCTGCACAGGATCTCGATCCCTCAAATTCACGACATACCAGTCTACTACACCTATCAGTCTACCGCCCCACCTCTATTAGTGCAAATATGAGTCATAGATATGTATAAATTAATGCACTGGGTACTACCTTTTAGATATGTATAAATGCACTATTAGGTAAAATGGAAATATGCTTGATTAGATTCGATAACTATGTAACCTAGGCATAAAAAAGAAATAGGAAAAAAATGTGACCCAGTCATAAAACTAAATTAATTGCATCTTGCTTGAAGTAAAAGCTTCACCTTAACCCCACTATTTTCTACCAAAATTAAAGTAAGCTCTCCCAATAGTTGAGGCTAGGCTCGGGTGTTGCTTATACTTTGACCTATTAAGATTTGATCAATTCCTAACCAAAATGCAGCTTAATTGCATAGATCTACTACCTTAAAGGCATCCATTTCTGAAGGACACATAGATCGAGATCACGTACAATAGTATGTGGACGACCGAAATTAGAAGTTGAAACCGTCTAAACATATTAAAAAATTATTTTTTGTTTAAACGATTAAGATGAAAAATTGAAAAAATAACTTTTAATGACTGACTATGTACTATTGCCAGTGCAATAGTTTTTCAACAATTGCACCGGCTGGATCCAAAAATTTATAATGGTGATGTTCTATATATATGTTAAGCAGTGTGCTTTGGCTTTCTTCATTACCTTATACGCATTACACATCATTAGAACATCACGAATAGCAACTCATACGGTAGAGATTCTAGTATCTACCAACAACCTGACCGAAATTGGAGACTAAGGCATTGGACTGCAGAAGCATTCCCCTCCTCTAAATATTGGTAGTTCCGTTTCATCAAAGCATTCCCCTCCAAAAATGCTAGAGTTTTTCACTATTGCTCCAATTTGGTGGATCTACAAGATATTTTAGAAAGAAAATCATAAATGAAGCACGACTTCTAACGTACAGAAATAATTGACTCAATTATGCTACAAAGTGGGAGCATGGAAACATACACCCAACGATAATACATGTTCAACATTGAACCAATCTGTTACGTCTCAATAGATTGACATTGTTGATTTATTTGGACTAGAATAACGAACTCACACAATCTATTAAGACAAACAAATTCAACTAATACAACACGATACATTTATTATCATTGTCACTTTTTCTTCCCCTCTAAAACATCTGGCCTTTTGATAATTAAAGCACATCACTCACAAAATTATTTAAGTTGATGGATGAAGAACCAAGTGGTTCAGTGGCCTCTTCCGCCAACTTTTTCCACTCCATGGCCTTTTTCTTCATTTTCTTACCCTTTTCTCCTTCCATCAACTCTCTCACAATCTTCTCCACTTCTTCTCTCTTGACATCATTTTTGATCTCCATGCCAATGCCCCATTCATTGCAAATATATTTGCAGTTTGTTTGTTGATCTGCTAAGAATGGCCAACAAAGCATTGGTACTCCTGCACACAAACTTTCAATGGTTGAGTTCCACCCACAATGTGTTAAGAACCCTCCAACTGAATGGTAGTTCAGCACTTCCTCTTGAGGGCACCAACTAGCTATTAGACCTCTTTCTTTAGTTTCTGACTCGAACTCAGGTGGCAATATCCCTGATTCACCCACAACTAAATCAGGCCTGATTATCCACAAAAACAGTTGCTTACTATTTGCAAGTCCCCAACCAAACTCAACTAACTGTTGTGGCGTTATAACAGTTATACTACCGAAATTCACATATAGCACTGAGTTGGGTGCCTTAGAGCTAAGCCAATGGAGGCACTCACTTTCTTCCTTCCATAAACTATAACCAATTGATTCCAAAGGGTCATTGGGTAAGTAATTGAGTAGTGGTTGGAGAGGACCAATCGCATATACACGAGGAAACATAGACGTCGAGAGAGCATCCAAAACTTCTTGCTCTAACGCGTCGAATGTGTGAACAATAATACTTGAAGCTTTAGGAGCTCTCTTTGCTGATTCGATCACAAAATTTAAAATAACATCATTTGGATCTGTGGTTCGAAAAAAGCTTGGAAGATCCTTTAAACGGATGTCTCTCATACCTGGAATCCAGTCTATAACACTGTCTAGATACCCATTTGATAAATAGCTCTCATCTGCAAGATATATAGAAAATAAAAATATTTTTATCTTAAAATTGTAAGATTAAATTAATTAATTGGGTAAAGCACATGTGATCAGTTTGAGATTTAGTTTAGAGAAATTATTAATTCATCTCGTTGTATTGCACACATGGTCCTCTTACCAATACAAATAAATTATTGTAGATTTTCAATAACTATATGACTCCTTACAATTAAATAAGATATAAATTATTTTTATTAGTTGGGAGAACCATGTGACTATTGTAATAAATAAGTTCTAGTTTAATAGAAATATGTTACATATTTTTTAAGTTATTTTTATTTAATTGCTTAATAAAGAAGTGGCTTCCTAAGTAGCACCTACTTTCATGGACAAGTGGATATTAAGTTGAATAAGCATCATATGATACTAAGTTGAACATATACAGTAAGAGGGTCAAAAGAGAGAAACATTTTGCTATCAAGAATTAAATGTACATTTGATTAAAGACTAAACCCACCCCAAACCCTCGAAATATTTTATATATCAAACCCTATTAAATTTTAGGAATTTCATCTCAACTCCTTCCCATTTATATTAGAAAAACTCAAACCCGTCCGCTTATCATACCATATGTCAGGTCGAACGAGTTAGGTTGGACCAGATTAACCTAAATTTGAATATAATTATTTTTTGACTAAATGTAATAATTAGTAAGCACTTTTACACCAAATTAATTAGTTAGTACTATAACTACTTGAAATCACTAAAAGATACTAAAAATCTGATATAACATCTTAAATGTTAACATTACATTCCTTCTAGTAACATTCATTTATAATAAAACTCTAGTTTTTGTGTAAATAAAATTACTAATAAGGATATTTTAATAATTTAAATACATAATTGGGTCGGGTTTGGGAAACTAGATGTAAAACTCAAACTATTCCCAAACCCTAACTGGTTTAGAAATTTGCTTTGCTTAATTGTGAAGATTGCAACAAAGGATCTATGTAAATATATTATGAGTATTAAATTTTGCTTTGCTTAATTGTGAATATCATAATAGTTACAAATCTTTTCTTATTGTAGTTGTTAATTATCGAACAACCTAAACATTGTAATCACTCATAAAAATAAATAAATAAATAAAGCAAGATTTGGGGTTTTGAATTAACATTGTAATCAATCATAATAAAATAAAGCAAGATTTGGGGTTTGAATTCTTTTTGTTAAATGCATTACCTTTAAATGGTGTGACACCTTTGTCCTTGAGAGTAGGAAAATGCATAAAACTCATTACGCTGCACGCAGCCATAGTGAAGAACATTACACTAGGGACATCGAGTTCTTGAGCAGCGGTAATGGTGAATGGCATGAAACCATCTGAGATAATGCAAGTCACTGGAGGAATGTTTGAAGCTGCAGTGTTGAGTTTTACAAGGAGGTCGGAAAATGGAGCCAAGAAGTTTTTCAGTATGGAAACACAAAGAGAAGGAAGGTCTTGAGTGGCATTGGGATCCGAGGAAGGGAGGTTGTCTGGAATGGTTTCGAATCGGAAGTCAGACAAGCCATCTAAGGAGTTGGGACCTCTAGATTTCAGAAAACGTTGGTGATTATACTCAGTGTTCACAAAGGTTATGTGAAAACCTCTATGATGGAGAAGCTTTGAAAACTTTAGCATTGCCTTTATGTGGCTTTGAGTTGGATATGGAATACATACCGCATGAGGCTTATCAGCTACAAGAGTCTTGGAATCCATTTTCTTCTCTGTTATGTTTGTGTGCGCATATGAACTTTCATTGTATCTTAAATAACCCACGTTTTCATCTTAAAGTATTTCTTTAAACTTTAAATTTGAACAGTGTGGCTGGCTGTTTGGTTTGTCCAGCTTGATGGATGGGTAGCCATCTATCTCATGAAATTGTGAAACTCTAAATTTAAACACCATACCCACTTTTTCTTTTTCCTTTTAGCTATAATGACCCACTTTTTTTTTTTTTGAAAGGCAGAAATTTTATCCATCTTTATAGGTAATAACTAATAACAGAGTAGTAAGTGAAATAAGAGTAGTAAATGAGTTCAGAGTAGTAAGTAGGTATTTGGATTCTCTGCTTAAAAGTGATCTCTTGGATTTCTATACGTAAAATATTCTGTAAAAACTCGATTTCTTAGATTTTTGTACATAAAATATTCCGTAAAAAATCTGAGATATTTAGTTGGAATTTTGAAAAATACAAAATACATTCGCAGAATACAATTTGTAAATTCTTATTTCTAAACTAGAAGTCAGGAAAAAAAATAATAATAAAAAATTCTGATTCTGCCTTCTAATTCTCATTTTTGCTAAAGTAAATGAGACCCATCCTAGCATTAATTGTTCGAACCACTCAGTTTTTAAATTTTTTTTGGCTCATTTTTCAGTTGATTTTTTTCCGTTCCCCTTGTGTTCACAGTAATATCCAAGACCAATAATCACAACAAAATAACACATCACAGATAAACAAATCACAGCACAGTCAATGAAATCAGAAAATCACAAGCAGCAATAAACTGGAGCATCGAATCACAAAAAAAAACACACACACAAACAAACAAAAAAAAACACAAACAAAAAAAAACACAAACAAAAAAAAAACACAAAAAAACACACAATCACAAACGTGATGAAGAAAGAACAAACAAAGTGAAAAAAAATAAATAAATAAATAAAAGGGGGAAAGAGAGACGTGAAGGGGGTTAACTTAACTTTCAATCTCAACCACTTAATAAAAAATTGTTAAAAAATTCAAGAAGCAAAAAGTAAAAAAGTTAAGAAGTTATGAGAGGAAAAAAAAAATTGCACCCATTCAATACTTTTTGAGTATTGCATGGGATCTCAATCCTTGCTGATCTCATCATCACAATCCAATCAAGTCCCCACCAAAAAAAACAAAAAAAAAAAAAACTAAAAATATCTTTTTGATTGTTGATTGATCACAAAAAGCTACTATGCCTCATTTGCATTGGAAAGAGAGATGATTGCATAATCCTTTATTGTTGTCTTGTCAAACTTTATGTTTGTTGTAAAGGACAGATGATTTTTTGTCCATAAGTTACACATGCATAAATCTAATAAAACCGTGGATTTCAACACGTCTTCTATTGAGTTTTTAGAATGTTAGGTCAGAAACATCCATCTATGTGATGGATGAGTCTATCCTCTTCCATCCTCCAGTCAAAGCATATAGAAGGACGACTACACCAGTCGCCAAGCAAGCAAAGCCAAAACTGCCCACGTGTTCCATTACAAAAAGGTTTTTATATCCGAGTTAATGACCAGAGCCATTATCAAGTGACCCATTAAAAACAATATCTCAAGATATTGTAACAGCCATCATAAAAGCCCCTCATTCAAGTCAAATTAAGACTAAAATAAAAGAGAGCATAACGGCTACATCCTGAGGGCACTTATATAAACCCCAAAAGAAAAAGACACAAGGTATGTGAAACACCAACCTAAATACTTATACCTACCTATTGATTATTCTATAAAGAGATTACTGGCAAAAGCATCGGAGAAGCTTTGGTCGGCATCCCACCGGTGCTCTCTTGTCGTTCACTCTTTTCTCTTTTTCAAGTCTTCCATCAAGAGACGAGGCGTTGGACGACCATGCTGATTTTTGCACATCATCAGTTGGCGCTGTCTGTGGGAAATAAAGGTCTTTTTGACAGCCATTTCGCTTTTCTTTCTCTGAGAAAAACTAAGAACAATCAATGCAGCTAGCCTCTCTCCCCATGGAAGCAGGAGACACCAGCGATCAACACTTGAATGCCTCAGATAGGCAGATACAGGCCCTCACCGCCAACATCTAGGAGTTGGCACAACAAAATGCTACTGACCGGCAAGAAATGCAAGAACTTACTCGACAAAACCAGGAGCTCATAGCCCTCATTCGCTCAAGAGGAGAGGTTTAAATCCCCAATCCCGGCCAAAACGATGGAGGAAATCCTCGTAATGAAGAAGGGGGTAATCAGAATCAAGATCAAAATGACGAAAGGAGCTCAGCCAATCAGAACAGATATGCCCGTCTGAGTCAAGTGGTGAAGCCCACTAGGTCCACTGCGGACGTTGGGGCTGCGAAGCTAGAAGAAGAATTAAAGGAGATGAAAGAGCAGATGAAGGAGATGAAAAGTCAGGTCAAGGCAAAAGCTGTTAGGAATCTCGATATGCTCGTTCATCGCTCCGAATCACCATTCACTAAGAATGTAGATGATTAACCTCTTCTAGCAAAGTTCAAAGTTCCCCAACTGGAAAACTTTGATGGACTTAGAGATCCACTCGACTACCTAGATTCCTTCATAACGGTCATGCGGCTAAAAGGTGTGTCGGACGAGATCATGTGTCGTGCCTTCCCTACAAACCTCAGAGGTTCGGCAAAAGTGTGGTTCAATCAATTGGAAACCAGGTCCATTGATACTTTCGCTTAGTTAAGCCGAGCTTTTATCGACAACTTCATAGGAGGACGAAGATCAGCTCGTCCAGCAAACTATTTTCTCAATATTCGGCAGAGAGAAGGGGAATCAGTGAGATCTTACGTGTAGCATTTTAACAAAAAGGCGGTCCAGATTGATGAACCTAACGAGTTCGTAGCCTTTACGGTTTTCAATGTTGGTCTCCGCAAAGGTGATTTCCTCTTCCAATTTTGTAAGGACCCCCCGAAGTCTATGTTGGAGTTGATGTATGGAGCACAAAAATTCATAAATGTAGAGGACACTTTCGAAGCTCGGGACGAGTTTCCTAGTAAGAACAGGAAAGAACCAAAGGATCGACGTTTCGAATCTTCAAAAAATAGGGTGTCCAAACCAGATTACTTAAAAGTCAACCGGAAGAACGTAGGATCTTCCAGTGGACAAGGTGGACAACCCAGAAGCTTTACACCTCTAAACATGTCTGTTGACCAAGTCTTTTTGCAGATACAAGACGATCCCGCTCTCAAGTGGCCCGGAAAACTACATTCGAGTCCTGGACGAAGGTCTAAGGACCTTTATTGTCAATTCAACAGAAACCACGGTCACAACACTGAAGATTGTTTCGTCTTAAGATAATCAAGAGACTCGTCCACCTAGACAAGAGGAAAATAAGAACCGTTTGGAAGATCGTCCATGAGACATAATAGGGGAGAAACGTACCATCGTGAGGGGGTTTGGCCTCAGGAAGGGCATCCCAATCATCTAGGAAAGCCTATGCTCTTCAGGCTCACAACATCTTAGATACGCAAAGGCCGCGAAAAAATGTAAAATTGGACAATCAAGTGATTACCTATAGCAAAGATGATGCAAGAGGAATTCATCAGCCACACGACGATGCTCTCATCGTCACAATGACCATTGTAGGTTTCATTACTAGACAAGTGTTAGTTAACAATGGAAGTTCGGCCGACATCATCTACCTTCTAGCCTATCAGTAGATGAAGATAGACAAAGAACGGCTAAGGCCGATCGATATCCCCCTTGTAAAGTTCATAGGGGATAAAGTCAATCCATCAGGGGTGGTCTCCCTCATGATTGAAGCTGCATGTATCTGAAACAGGTGATGACTTCAGTCAAGTTCCTGGTAGTTGATTGCCCATCAGCTTACAACGTCATTATCGGGCGTCCAACCCTCAACAAACTTAGGGCGGTGACCTCAACATATCATCTTCTCGTCTGTTTCCCTACAGAGCATGGCATAGGGAAACTCAAAAGGGACCAGGCAGCAGCAAGGGAATGCTATTTTGCTTCTCTCGGACTAGAGACAAAGCACCAAACAATGGCAATCGGCGAAGGGCAGAAACTCGTTGAACCTACTGAGAAGCTAAAGTTGATTGTGCTAGACAACGAAAAGCCAAACAAAACCACTAATATTGGAACAAAAATGGATGGAAGAATAAGGAAAGCCCTCATCGAATTCCAGAAAATAACATAGACGTCTTTCCCTGGACGTATGAAGACATGCATGGTATCGACCCCTTGGTCATCTCCATAAGCTAAATGTGGATTCGTCTATGCGCCCCATAAAGCAAAAAAGACGAGTGTTTGCCCCAGACAGAAATCAAGCTATTTCTAACGAGGTTGAGAAACTTCTAACCGTAGGGTTCATCAGAGAAGTTTATTACTTTGATTGGCTAGCTAATGTAGTAATGGTAAAGAATTCCAACGGCAAGTGGAGTATATGCGTGGATTTCACGGACCTGAACAAAGCTTGCCTAAAAGATAGTTTCCCCTTGCCCCGAATCGATCAATTGGTAGACTCGACGGCGGGGCATAAGTTAATGACGTTTATGGATGCCTTTTCAGGTTATAATCAGATCGTGATGGACGAAGACAATCAGGAGAAAACGTCCTTCATCACCAGCAAATGATTGTTTTGTTACAGAGTCATGCCCTTCGGACTGAAGAATGCAGGGGCGACCTACCAGCGGTTAATGAACAAGATGTTTCACAATCAAATCGGACTAAATGTAGAAGTATACATCTACGACATGTTGGTAAAGACGAAGGACGAAGATAAACATTTGGACAATTTGGAAGAGACCTTCAAGACACTCCGCCAATATCGCATGAAGCTAAACCCAAGTAAGTGCGTTTTTTACATTTCCTCAGGAAAATTCCTAGGGTTCATGGTGTCTCAAAGAGGATAAAAAGCAAACCAGGATAAAATAAAGGTCAAACTGGAGATGACCCTGCCAAGAACGGTAAAAGAAGTTCAAAACTTGACTAGAAGAGTTGCAGCATTTAATCGTTTCACTTCACGGGCAACAGATAAGTGTCTTCCATTCTTTAAAATGCTGAAAAGAGCCTTCACCTAGACGGACGAATGTCAAAAATCTTTTGAAGAGCTTAAAAAGTATCTGACCTTTCCATCGTTGCTTAGCCCGTCCAAACAGGGTGAACATCTTTCCTTATACTTAATAGTCTCCCCAACTGCCGTCAGTTCAACTCTGATTAGAGAAGAGAATGGCCTGCAATTGCCAGTTTACTACACTAGCAAAGCCTTCCAAGGAGCAGAAGAAAGGTACCCTGCCATGGAAAAGTTGGCACTAGCCCTTGTCATCGCCACCAGAAAACTCCGACTTTACTTCCAGGTACACACTATCATCGTTCTTACCAATCACCCACTCTGTAAAGCGATGAGTAAACCTGACGTTGTTGGACGACTGATTCAATGGACCATAGAATTAAGCGAGTTCGATATTGAATATCGTCCAAGACAAGCTATCAAGGCCCAAGCACTCGCTGACTTCATAACCGAATTCACCACGGCAAGCGAGGAACCACCATTAGACAAAGGAGAACCAAAAGAGAAATGGGAAGTCAACATCGATGGATCTTCCGTCAAGGGGGTAGGAGGAGTTAAAATTGCCTTCAAGACACCCAAAGGAAGACTCTTGAAACATGTCGTTCGACTTCAATATCCCACCACCAACAACGAGGCAAAATATGAGGCTTTACTCATAGGCCTACGCATAGCCAAGGTGTTGGGAGCGACCACACTGAAGGTGCAAAGCGACTCGCAACTGGTAGTGGGACAGGTCAACGGCGAATATGAATCAAAGGAAGAAAGAATGGTAAAGTATCTCGGTCTCGTCAAAGACATCATGACTGGTTTCAACGAAGTCATCATCGTCCAAATCCCCCGAGAGCAAAACATAGAGGCCAACTCCTTGGTGAAATTGGCTTTCTTTGAAGAAGCCACCGACCAGCGGATCGAGGTTCAATATTCCCCAAGCCACAAAGGGGAAGAAATGAATCCTATTAACATCAGTAATTCGTGGATGATGCCAATCACGAAATACCTGAAAGATGGGACTCTTCCAACCGACGTCGTAGAACCAAGGAGGCTAAAGGTCAGGGCCACCAGGTTCATCTTGTGTAGGGAATACTATATAGAAGAGGCTTTTCGCTCCCATATCTACGTTGCCTCGACAAGCTCGAAGCTGAATATGTGATGAAAGAAGTCCACGAGGGGATTTATGGCAATCACTCGGGGGCACATTCCTTAGTCCATAAACTCATCCAAGCAGGTTACTATTGGCCAACAATGTAAAAGGACACAGTCTCCTACACCCGAGCTTGTAATAAGTGCCAGAGGTTCGAAAACCTCACCCATTCACCACCAGAGGTACTCACCCCAATGACGGCCCCCTGGCCTTTCTCTCAATGGGGATTGGATATCATGGGGCCTTTTCCAGTCGGACAAAAGCAGTTGAAATTTCTGGTTGTAGGGATTGATTACTTCACCAAATGGGTGGAAGTCGAACCACTCGCAACAATTACTGAAAAGAACGTAAGGGATTTGTGTGGAAGGCGATAATATGCTAATTCGAAATCCCTGGGGTTTTCGTATCTGACAATGGATGACAGTTCAACAATTCACCTTTCAGAGAGTTTTGCGAAGAACTGGGCATACACAACCATTACTCATCACCAAGTCATCCCTAGGCCAACGGACAAGTGGAAGTCACAAATCGATCCTTGTTCAAAATGATCAAGACTCAACTTGAGGGGGCAAAGGGGCTATGACCGGAAGAGCTCCTAAATGTCCTATGGGCATATAGGACGACAACAAGAACCCTCACGGGAGAGACCCTGTTTCGTTTGACGTTTGGGACTGAAGCTGTCATTCTAGTAGAAATTGGACTGACCAGCTTCAGAACAAACAAATATGACGAAGAAAGTAACAACAATCAACTGCGGTTGAATCTGGACCTGTTGGACGAAGCTCGTGACCAAGCCGAAGTAAAGACGAAGGCATACCAATAAAGGATGGCTCGTTATTATGATCGACGAGTAAAACACAGGGAATTCGAAGTGGGGGACCTAGTACTAAGAAAAGTGACTTTTGCCATGAAAAACCCAACCTAGGGAAAATTAGGACCCACATGGGGAGGACCATACAAAGTCGTCAAGTTCTACAGAAAAGGTACCTACCACCTCGAGAAATTGGACGGCACTGCACTTCCACATCCTTGGAATGCTGAACACCAAAAGAAATATTATCAGTAAGACATCATTTGAATTTCCTTTTCATAGCCTGTTTATGTTTGTTGGAACCATTTTTATTTGGAATATTGACAAAATAAAGACAAAGAAAGGTCAGCAGACGCCCTCTTTCTCTTCTTAAATTTAATTTTCATCTTCCAAATGAAATATCTCTTACGTCTTCCAAATAGAATTAGCCTTTCGAAATTCATGATTCAAAATTTAGATGTAAGATAAAGCATCCAAATGGTACTATCGTCCACATAATGGCTCTAAAAAATTCAGATATAAAAATCTGAATACACATCATGAATGGATGACAAAAAAAAACATTTGCATAAAAAGCATGTGTGCTATCGTGAACGGACGACGAAAAATACTTGCACAAAAAGCAAGTATGTACAAAATACATGCATAAGAAGCATGTGTATCGTCATCGACTGACGATGAAAAATACTTGCACAAAAAGCAAGTGTATAAAAACACATGCATAAGAAGCACGTGTATCACCATCGACTGACGACTAAAAATACTTGCACAAAAAGCAAGTGTATACAAAACACATGCATAAGAAGCATGTGTATCACCATTGACTGATGATGAAAAATACTTGCACAAAAAGTAAGTGTATACAAAATACATGCATAAGAAGCATACGTATCATCATCGACTGACGATGAAAAATACTTGCATAAAAAACGAGTGTATACAAAATACATGCATAAGAAGCATGTATATCACCATCAATTGACGATAAAAAAACACTTGCATAAGAAGCATGTGTATTATCTCAAATGGGCAAAAAGAATACATATATATATATATATATGTGTGTGTGTGTGTGTGTGTGTGTGTTTGTGAAAGCACAAACGTATATCGAACAAGTGTATGAGAAGCATATAGGTAATCATATCACATTAAAAAACTAACCAAGTGCGAAGCATATAGTTAATACAAAACCCAATATTGTTAAATCCTTGCCCTAGAGGAGACAAAAAACTACACAGCCTCCAAAATAAGCCCCATAAGAAATATATATTGTTTTGAAAAATAGTTCAGGTGGTGGCATCGTCGTCCAACTGAGGATCCACTGACGCCGCTACATCACCTCCCTTCTCTACCAACATCACAGAATCGTCGTCTTCATATGGTTGGAAGACATCAAAATCAAGGTCAGGATACTTTTCTTTCGCTTGCTTTCTCAACAGCTCAAAACCCGCGAGGAAGTACTTGGTGTTGTTGTCATTGCACGCATCAGACAACTTGTACTCCTCCACTGCGTAAGCCTTCAGGGATTCCATCTGCTCGCTCAAGTCCTTCAATTGGTCCAAGGCCTTTTTGTAAGATTTTGTCGTCCTGCTCAGCTTTTCATCTTTGGTACATACGTCCATCTTCAACTTTGCCAGGTCGATTGCCAAGCGATCCTTTTCTTGAGTTAACTCCGTTGCTACCGACATCAAAGTCATATTGGCATCCATGGCTTCCATCAATTGCGCCTTCAACTTCACTATGCCTTCCTCCCAGAGAATGCAACGGTTGGCAATAACCATAGCCTCTGTCAGACCCTGCATGGCAAAGATGGATGAGATAAAACAATAATATATATACATATCTACCTTCATCATCGAATGGGCGAGAGCTCTTTTTACTACATCGGTATTGAGCTTCCCGTACTCGTCCATATCATCCTTCCTTACCACCGATTTAGCTCATCGTAAGGCCAAGGAAGCATCCTTGGGCAAATTAGGTGCTTTTTCAACAGCCTTATTGGATGAGGAGGCATTTGAAGGCTCGATCAGCTCGATGTATGGTGTTGGAATTTGCTTAAGGAGGACGGGTTCACTAGGCAATGGAGGACGAGGATCGGCCTCTTCTGACGCTTGTTTCGAGGCCGAATCCTGCTTACGCCTCTTTCCCAAGTTGACGATCACGGACATCTTTTTGCCCCATCATCCTTTTTAGTTTGTCTTTGTTCACCTTCACAGTAGCCATTCCTAGGGAAACAGAAATCCAATGTAAATCCTACCCATCGTCCAAACAAGTATCAATATCAAGATGGGATCAAATACTTACTCCGCTGATTAGACAAACCAAGAGACAGAACTGTCTGATTCGGCTCTAGACCGAAGGAATAAAACACTAACAACTCAGGTTGAATGAAGTTGGTGTAATGATGATCCCTATGATGCAGAGCGCGAAGTATTCACACACTATCAAAAACTACGAAACACACACACACCGGATGGTGGAGGAACACCCCAAGATCAACAGATGTGAATGAAGTCCTCATCTCTTTCTTCCCAGGGTAGACCTTCCCATTTATCCCCACATATAAAAACAAAACCGTCCTTCCACTCCCTATTAGATGTTGGAAGACCGGTTATCAACTTCATTCGTTTCTGTCGTCCGTTAAAAGTCCAAAAGCCGGAGGACATGGCTATTTGACTCGGTTTATAACAATATGGAAACTCGTCCACCGTGATTGCGTCAGCCCCCAACTGCACACACGCCACATCACCATGCAAGCAATCACCGTCCTCCATGCATTGGGAGCCAACTGGCCAGGCGAGAGATTGAGACGACCTAACAACTCTCTCATAAAAGGTTGCATAGGAAACCTTAGGCATGCAATAAAGTCAGCCTCATAAAAAGCTACATTGTCAAACTTAGACGAGCAAGCCCTTTCGTCCAAATCTGGGATGCGAAGGACGATGTCCTCCAGAACTTGGTATCAATCTCTAATCCTCTTTATATCGTCAACATCTATACTAGAAAAATATATACAAGCCACCCAAAAGCTCTCAGCCCCATAAACCCTCGTCGAACCTGAGACGGAAGGAGTCCACTCCAACAATCCCTACTCTCCTTCCTCATCAGTGATCCCCCTGGGCAAATCCTCAAAACGAACCAAAGGCCACCTACTCCCCTCGAACGTCATAAAATTCCTAATAGTTCTCCAAGTGCTCAACGCCAAGAAAACTAAAGAAGTCAACTCCTCCGATAATCGGCGGAGCACACAATCTGTCGAAATTAGGCCCTTAAAACAAATCAGCCTCCCCTCACTCTTAACTATCCAACACACTCCCACAAAAAAGTTCCTAAATGAGGAACTCACTAAATCTAGTGCTACCAAATATAATTTTAAGAAAAAGTTATGGAGAACTCACCAGGAGAGAAGTCTGAGAGAAGCGAAGCACGAAGATAGAAATGCCCAAATGTAGAACAATACAAGAGAAAACAAAAGCTCTGTGGTTTGAAAAATCATTAAAACCCTCGGCAGACGAAACGAGGTGTCGCCTCGCCCTACATGCCCAATGAATGAATGCCGCGTGTCAGTAAACGAACTGGACCGTCGCTTCATCATTTAATGCAACTGTCAGTATTACACCTTTTCCGAAAAGTACAATCAAAATCTCTCGATATTCCAACCATCATTCAAACATAATCACGTTGGAATAGGAGGCATCTAATAGTTCAGAAACATCCGTCTATGTGATGGACGAGCCTATCCTCTTCCATTATCCAAACAAAGCATATAGAAGGATGACTACACCAATCGTCCAAGCAAGCAAAGCCAAAACTGCCCACGTGCTCCATTACAAAAAGGTTTTTATATCCGAGTTAATGACCAAAGCCGTTATCAAGTGACCCATTAAAAACAATATCTTAAGATATTGTAACAGCCATCATAAAAGCCCCTCATTCAAGTCAAATTAAGACTGAAATGAAGGAGAGCATAACGGCTACATCCTGAGGGCACTTATATAAATCCCAAAAGAAAAAGACATGAGGTATGTGAAACACTAGTCTAAACACTTATAGCTACATATTGTTTATTCTATTGAGAGATTTCTAACAAAAGTATAGAAGAAGTTTTGGCCGGCATCCCACTGGTGCTCTCTTGTTGTTCACTCTTTTTTCTTTTTCAGGTCTTCCATCGAAAGGCGAGGCGTTGGACGACCATGCTAAGTTTTGCACATCATCATAGAGTATTCTATTTAACCATCACTTTTATTTTAAAATAAATGATGCAGGAGATGATGATATCATCATTCTATTAACAAAATTCTTAAAATAATAATTTAAAAAAATTATTAAGCTAACAAACAACATTGTAAACTCCCGGCGTTTTTTAAGAAATCAGAGAAGGAAATAGATCCAAGAAGAAGAAAAGGTTCATCCCCTCCCCCCAGACCCTTTCCACCCCCTTATCCCTTCAACCGTACGCGTCAGTCACATGACCCTACAGGCAAGAGGTGTCCTGTTTATAGTTTATAAGAAGAAGCCTACTTTAAGAAGTTTTATTCAGGAAAAATTTGCAGACATATGTGTAAGGATTTAAATGGCTAAATCTTTGTTGGAAGATGTTTAAGGAAATTGATTTGATAATTCTAGGTAGCATCAGCACCAGGAATTAGGTCAGAAATCGATGTCTTCATGCATATATTATATTTTCTAAGCAGATTTAATTAAGCAAATATTTTATTGGCTCTTGATATGATGAACTAAGTATAAAAAGAATGATTGAGAATTGGTTATGGAGTATTGATGTCTATTAATAGGACGAAAAAGATTTTTTTTTTAGGTTATCTCTTATCATCCGTACATTTTAATGTAATGGCCTTTCATGGGGAAAAGGGATAGGGGGTGGCGAGAGGGAGGCAGAGATGTCAATTACTAATGTTAATGTTTGATGAGTTTTTTTTTTTCCTTAAAATCATTATTATAGGGATTTTATTTGTGAATTGACGACATGTAATAATCAAAACTATTTATTTTATAAGAAGTTTTATGATTAAAGGAACTCTATATGATAGAATATTTTAAGAATTCTAGAGAATCTTGATCCTATTAATCAATAATTAATAAATTAATTATAGTATCCAAATTTTATAGAACTAGTCGCAAACCTGTGCGATGCACAGAAAAATTACTTATGATTTTTTCTACCTTTTATATTTTGTCTAAATATGAAATTGATAATTATTAAAAGACGTTTATTATTTTTGTGCTTATATATAAAATATATTATAATGTTAGGCATTTATTATGATTGTGTTTATATATATGAAATAATATATTAGTTCTATTAAAAAAAATATGATATGTCAAGATTCTAATATGATTATGTTTATATACATGGAACAATCATAGTTAGGGATACCGTTCTGTTCCGACTGGAATGGGCGGAATATCTCGTACTGGTATGCAAACCGATACAAGGTACTCCCCCTATTCCACCTTAGATTAAATTTCGGGCCATTCCAGGCCATTTCGGTGGAATATCAATTTTCGGCCGGTACATTTTTAGGGTTTGCCGGTTTTTTTTTTTTTTTTTTTTTAACCTAAATCAAAAACCTTTTATTTATATATTTATTTTTTATTGTCTAACCTAAATAAAAAACCTAATTTTTTTTTTTTTAGTTGTTATGTGATATTAAGACTTAAGAATTATTTGTATTATTTGATTTTACTTGTTTAGAGTTGATAATTTTATATGGTAGTAAAAATGTGTTATATATATATATATATATTTTTTGCGGTAAACCCTAATTTTTTTTTTGAAACGGAAAACGGAATTATTGACCGGTACCGAATATTCCATTCTAATGGCCAAACCGAAACGGGTGCCGAAACGGTATTCACAATTTATGGAACAATATATTATTTCTATTAAAGAAAATATAATTTGTCAAGATTCTAATGAGATGTTTAATTATAGAATAAAATTTAAATTCAATTAAAAATATATATATTAAAAATAATGAGGTGTCAAATTGTGGGATCAGCTTATATGGCACAATATTATAAGGTCAACCAAAAGTCAAAATAAATTCGGTTTTACATTATAGTATAGATGGATTCAAATCCTATAGAGTTCTTAGGGTACTCTACAAGGTAGAGTTTTTTAAATCTCAACCTTTCATTTAAAATAAAAGGTCAAGACATTATCACGTTATCAATCCACTACTAAAAACTTAAATTAGTATTTCCAATGCATTAAAACACTTCTTAACTGCTAACGTTTATCTATTATAAAAAAAAAAACTGCTAACGTTTATCAAACGTCGCTTCTCTTTGCTTTTTTGTTTTGCAGTTTATCTCTTTTCTCTGTAGCAGACATTAGCACAACAACACATCTTGTCATTTTCATCTCTAAAATCTAAAAGACTATCGCCAAACTTCATTACCAGAGAAGAAACTTTTATTTCTTTTACGTATTTTTTTTTTCTTTGTTTACAAATTTCTAAATCTTTTTATTTCCAAACGGTAGATCTATTAAATTCATCCTTTTAAAATCGCTCATGGATAATTGTTGAAAGGTCATTGGATGCAAGGTATGTTTGCTCCATTTATGAGTTAAAAAGATTTGAAAATTTTAAGAATGAGAATGAGTGTTTTTGATTGATGATTTTACCAAATAGAATGACATAATTTTTGTTGTGCTAATGTTTGCACTAGAGAAAAGAGAAAAACGGCAAAACAAAAGAATAAAGATAAATATGAGCAGTTGAGAAGTGTTTTAATGCATTTGAAATACTAATTTAGGTTTTTAGTAGTGGAATGATGATGTGACAACATCTTAACCCTTTATTTTAAAGGCAGAAATACACTTTTGGTCCCTGTGTTTAGGGGGTGTTTTCGATTTGGTCCTAGTGTTTTAATTTCATTCGATTGGGTCCCTTTTTTTTTAATTCGTTTTCAATTTTACCCTTGATGCTAACTCCGTTAGGTTTAATCCTACGTGGCAAACGGAAAGCTGAGCTGGCCAACACTATTTGGCCAATTCAGCTTCCCTCATTGGCCAACTCAGCTTTCCCGCTCATTTTAGAACCACGTGCCTCTCACGTGCGTGTGAAGTCAACACCCACACGTGAGAAGCTAAATCTGATCTGCTGCCAACGGTAATAATAATAAAAAAGGAAAGAGTAAAGTTAGAGAGAGAGAGAGAGAGAGAGAGAGAGAGAGAGAGAGAGAGAGAGAAACCGAACCTGGTACCAGCGAGGAGCAATCGTGCGATCGTGCGACGTTGAGAAGCTGACCGTGAGAAGTTTCGCTGGACCGTGCGACGGTGAGAAGTTGACCGTGAGAAGCTTCGCTGGACCGTGAGAAGCTTCATTGGACCGTGCGACGGTGAGAAGCTGACCGTGCGACGGTGAGAAGCTGACCGTGAGAAGCTTCGCTGGACCGTGAGAAGCTTCGCTGGAAGCTTGGTTTGACATTTTTTGTTTTTAAGGATTTTTTGTTTGACCGTGAGATTTAGGGATTTAGGAGATTTGCGAAGCTCCTCACGGTGATTCACGGTGATTGCGAAGCTCCTCACCTCACGGTGATTCACGGTGATTGCGAAGCTCCTCACTAGTGATTGCGAAGCTCCTCGCTGGTACTAGGTTCGGTTTCTTCTCACTCACTTCAGTTTCTCTCTCTCTCTCTCTCTCTCTCTCTCTCTCTCTCTCTCTCTCTAACTTTACTCTTTCATTTTTTATTATTATTACCGTTTGCAGCAGATCAGATTTAGCTTCTCACGTGTGGGTGTTGACTTCACACGCACGTGAGAGGCACGTGGTTCTAAAATGAGCGGGAAAGCTGAGTTGGCCAATGAGGGAAGCTGAATTGGCCAAATAGTGTTGGCCAGCTCAGCTTTCCGTCTGCCACGTAGGATTAAACCTAACGGAGTTAGCATTAAGGGTAAAATTGAAAACGGATTAAAAAAAAAGGAACCCAATCGAATGAAATTAAAACACTAGGACCAAATCGAAAACACCCCCTAAACACAGGAACCAAAAGTGTATTTCTGCCTATTTTAAATGAAAGGTTGTCATTTAAAGAACTTTACCTTCTAGAGTACCCTAAGAACTTTAGAGGATCTCAATCAAGTATAGATGATGTGCTATAGTATCCTATTTTTTATGTTTTACTTTATTCTCTATCTATTATAATTTGACAAGTGTTATTTTTTATTTTTTTTTATTTTTGCCTTCTAAATATTTAAAGTTTGGAAAAAAAAAAAAAATTCAGACACGTGTGAGTGCGATTTCTACACTGAGCTTATGCTACAAGTTGTTTCTTCATGGAGGAAGAGGACCGAAGGAGTGAGACCAAAACTCTAGGTAGAAGGTCGGCTTGGTCCAGCAGCTAATAGTTACAATGTTAGCTTGAAGGCCCAAGGTCTACAGCTAAGTTTCGTTGCAAGATCTTGCTTTCGACGTTGGGCTTGTATGATGAAACCCAATGTTATTTGAAATCATAAACAAATAAATAATGATAAAATAAAGGCTTTCACAACGAGCTTGAAGTCTATAGTAAAGAAATATGAAGTCTGTCACAGACTTCTTGCAACAATATATCTTAGCATTGTAAAATATATATATATATATATATATATATATATATATATATATATTTTTTTTTTTTTGACTTGATATAAAATATATTTTTAAAAGAACAAAGTTAGCTACAAATCAATTATGTGGCAACTAATAAGACCATCCACTCGTATTATTTAAACAAGTCATATGACTCATTAAATAGTTATGTGACTAAAAAGACACGTGAATAATATTATAAATTGTCACGTAGTATGTTTATAACTAAACTCTGTCATTTTTAGAAACATTAGTTGCAAAAATTATATGGGAGAGATTTCTCCAAGTCTCGTGTAGTGATAAATAATGAAAGAAAGTATTTTTAGCTTTCTTTCTTCTTTTTAATTATGTCACATGACCTTTTGACTTTGCTACATGCTTGACTTGGGTTATTTAAATAAGGAAAATAATGAGTGGTCAAGGTCTCTAAGTCTAGCTTCCACAATTTAGGGATTTTGTCTAATTGGGTGATTGACCTTTTCATTTAATGTTGATTTGGTTTTATTTTGAATTTGAATTCTGAAATTCTTTCTTTTTAGCATTAAATGTGTGATTAGGTTAGGGATACCTTACTAAAACATTCCTTAAATACAGCTAGTAATACAAGTGAAGATCAATCATGTCATTTTTTTTTTAGAAAAATCAATCATGTCGTTGTGCCTTTAATCTTCCTAATCCCATACCCTAACTCTTGACTCAATCCAGGCCAGTTAAACATTTGCAAATGGAGTTCAAATTTGATTCATAATCTAAAACCAAGTGGAGATTCTCTTCTTCACCCTAACTCTAAGTTACTGGCTTACTTACGTGCCCATGTGTAGGATACGATCACATTGATCCATTATTGGAAACCCCTATAGAAATTGATGGAGGTCTGATCAAGGGATCTCACATGTCGCTCGAGCGAACCTCAAATGAAGGTTCTCAACAGGCTTCTATTCATTGGCTTGAGCGAGCCTCTTTTTTTTTTTGATAAATAACAAGATTTTATTGAAATAAAAAGAAAGATTACATAACCCTACAAAGAGGAATACAGAATCATACAAAGAGGGCAGAAAAAGTGACATTCGTCACGGCAAAAAAACCCTACAAGGAGGGTCAACACAGAACAGGAAAAGAAAAAAGACTTTAACCTCAAATGAAATACATCAAGAATATTAATTTGATTACAAAATGTAATGGAATGGACCAACACTAAAAACAAACAATAACTATTCTTTGTCTTTCCATTTTTTGATCCATTATACACCTGATAGAAAATTTATACCTGTTTCATTTAAAAAATAAATAAAAATAAAGAAGAAGAAGAAAACTAACACATTTTTAATTCTTTCACTTTTGGATCGTATTTATATTTTCTATCATCTCTTTCAAATAAGGGCAGGTATTTTTTTTTTAAAATATAATTGTTACTTTTTTTTTCTAAAACATCTCATCTTTTGATAAAAGCACTTGACTCACTAAATTGTTCAAGTTAATGGATGAGGAACCAACCGGATCAGTGGCCTCTTCAGCCAATATTTTCCATTCTATAACCTTTTTCTTCATTTTCTTACCCTTGTGTCCTTCTATCAACTCCCTCACAATCTTCTCCGCTTTCTCTCTCGTGACATCATTTTGAATCTCCATCCCAATGCCCCATTCATTGCAACTATACTTGCAGTTTGTTTGTTGATCCGCAAATAATGGCCAACAAAGCATTGGCACTCCAGCACACAAACTTTCAATGGTTGAATTCCATCCACAATGAGTTAAGAAACCTTTGAGGGGTGGTTCAGCACTTCCTCTTGAGGGCACCGATTAGCTATTAGGCCTCTTTCTTTAGTTTCTACCTCAAACTCAGGTGGCAAAATTTTTGATTCACCAAAAACTAAATCAGGCCTAATTATCCACAAAAACATGTGCTTACTATTAGCAAGTCCCCAACCAAACTCAATCAACTGTGTTGGTGTCATGACAGCTATGCTACCAAAATTCACATATATCACTGAGTTAGGTGCCTTAGAGTTAAGCCAATGAAGACACTGATTTTCTTCCTTCCATAAACTATACCCAGTTGATTTCAAAGGTTCATTGGGTATGTGATTGAGTAATGATTGGAGAGGGCCAATGGCATATACATGAGGAAACAAGGTAGAGAGAGCATCCAAAACTTCTTGCTCTACACGTCGAATGTTTGAAGAACAAGTCCTGAAGCTTTAGGAGCTCTCTCCACTGCTTCAATCACAAAGTTAAAGATAACGTCATTTGGATCTATGGTTTGAACAAAGCTTGGGAAATCCCTTAGACGGATGCTTCTAATGCCTGGAATCCAGTCTATAACTGTGTCTAGATACCCATTTGTTAAAAAACTCTCATCTGCAAATACAAAGAATTTTTTTATCTTAATGATATGATATGAATAGTGATATGTAAACACTATCCATGCATACCGTCAATATACACAAATTAAATTGTGGATATATATACATAAATTCTGAACAACATTTGTGGATATGATTTACCAATAAAATTAATACAAGACTCAAAAAGGGTTTTGGATATGATTTGTTATACATACCTTTAAGTGGTGTGATGCCATTGTCCTTGAGAGCAGGAATATGCATATTACACATGAAGCTGCAAGCAGAGATAGTGAAGAACATTACAATAGGGATGTCAAGTTCTTGAGCAGCTGTAATTGTGAATGGCATGAATCCATCTGAGATAATGCAAGTCACGGGAGGATTGCTTGAAGTTGCACTGTTGAGCTTCATAAGGAGGTCAGAAAAGGGAGCCAAGAAGTTTTTCATAATGGAAACACAAAGAGAAGGAATGTCTTGGGTGATGTTGAGATCAGATGGAGGGAGGCTGTCTGGAATGGTTTCGAATCGGAAGTCAGACAAGCCATCTAAGGAATTGAGACCTCTAGTTTTCAGAAATCGTTGGTGATTGAACTCAGTATTAACAAAGGTGATGTGAAAACCTTTATGGTGAAGAAGCTTTGAAAACTTTAGCATTGCCTTTATGTGGCTTTGAACTGGGTATGGAATACAAACGGCATGAGGCTTATCAGCTACTAGAGTCTTGGAATCCATTTCTTCCTTTCTGCTACTTGTGGTGTGAACTTTGATTTTATCTTATAATATGGGGGTGACTTTGGTCCCGTCTCCCTGGTGTGTAATTTGTGGTAAAATGTCTATCATTTGTAATTATAATATTAAAAATGACAAGCATTTTACCACAAATGATACCCTCACGGGATTTCCGTATAATATGACAAACTTTTTTAATATAACTTTGTCCTGACAATTACTTTTGGCTATAAAGCCGGCGTTTGGATTTCAGAGCATCCAATAGTCTCTACCCCATCTCCTCTTTTGTTTTGCTGAATAAGAATGCTTGATTAATAGAGTACAGAGGAAGAAACAAAACTTGGGGAGACCATCCACCCCTGATGACAAAAACAAGAATTAGGGATAGTGGAGACATTATATAAAACAACCATTTAGCAAGATTATGGACCCCAAAAATAGATTCCGAAAGACATTTGTAAAAATCCAGAAAGGGAATGAGTTTAAGAACCTTGAAAAAATCCCTTCTCTCTTAGATCTAAGGGCTCGTTTGGTACGCTGTAATAGACCCTGTAATGTAATAGCTATTTACGTAGGAATAGCTATTCAGTTGTTTGGTTAGGTTTTTATTACGAGGAATAGCTATTCCATAGTAATAGTTATTCCTTAAAATGAAGAATAGCTATTCCTCCCAAAAAGGAGTGTAATAGCTATTCCTTTACCCTACGTAATAATTAAAAAATATAAAATACCCAAAAACCCAATCAAAACGTACAGCTTCTACATCCCCTCCATCTCACCTCTTTCTCTCTTTGCCGCTTCATCTTCCTCATCAGGTTTTCTCTCTCACCTCTTGCCTTTTTATTTTTTATTTTTTTTATTTCACGGTCTGTTTGCTGTATTGTTTGTTGTTCAGTTTTCTTCTTTTTGTACTGGTTCAGTTTTCTTCTTTTTTTCTGCTGTAACGTTACTGGTTTGTTTGTTGTTCAGTTTTCTTCTTTTTGTACTGGTTCAGTTTTCTTCTTCTTTTTTCTGCTGTAACGTTACTGGTTAAGTTTTCTGCTTTTTTTTTCTTTTTTTTTTTCTGCTGTAACGTACTAGTTCAAAAGAAGAAGATAGAAACAACTTTAAAATGAAAAGTACAACAGGTCAACAATGACTTTGAAAAATATTGATTAAAGGTTATGAGATATTTTTGAGAGTTTCATAAAAATATAAAAATTAAAAAAAGTTAAAAAAAAAAAGGAGATGAGGGAAAGTGATACAGCCTATCAATGACTTTTGTACAAGACAAAAGAATATCCATTGATAGTCCCTATTTTCAACATGTACAATATATATTTTTATATGTTTATTTTTTTGTGTTTATTGGATTTACAATATATACAGTATTGTTTATTTTTTTGTTTTTGGTTTTTGTGTTTACTGATTGGTGTTTTTTTTAATCTGTATAGTACTGGTTATTTTTTTTCTTTCTACATAACCATTGTTGTACAATTGTACGGTACTGTTCATAAAAAAAATAACCAGTTATATAATTTTTTTTTTGCTTTTGGTTTTTGTTTTGTGTTTACTGGTTGGTGTTTTTAATCTGTACAGTACTGATATATATATATTTTTCTTTCTATATAACCATTGTTGTTGTACATTTGTACGGTACTACTCATGGAAAGGTTTTTGTGTATATTGACGACTTTTTTTTATATGGTTCCTTTGGCACGTAAAGTTGGTCCAAGGTCCAAGGTTGATAAAAAGATTTAGCAACCTATATCTCCAGGATTCAGGTTAGAATTTCCATTGTAACAATAACTAGACGAAAGCATGTCCATTGTAACTTTTGTTCTTCAATTTTGTTTTGTTTTTGTTTTTTTTTTTTAATGCTTTAGAGTATGCCAAATTTTGTCTTTAGTTATTTTTTAAAGAAATGTGCAACAAATTTTGTCAATTGAAGTGTGAATTTGTTCAATACTATCGTTTGCAGTTATGGCCCGTTTGAGTTTGGCCACAAGGAACATGATAAGGAAGAGGAAGTTGGTTTTGGTTCTGATGTTTTGGTTGGATATGTTACATGTTGTTAGTATGTTTTTCCAATTATTATGTTTTGTGGTAGAGAATCATTTTCGAAAAAAATCGTTAAGAGCAAAATATGGTCATGATTTTCATTTAAGGAGAGGGGAGCTTCATCGTTTATGCTATGAGAGTGACACAACTTGCATCGAGCAACTTAGGATGAGTAGATATGCATTCAAGACTTTATGTAATATGCTTGAAACAATGGCCGGCTTAAAAGATACAAAACACATGTTGGTGGATGAGCAAGTTGCCATGTTTCTATATATACTAGCTCATCATAAAAAAAATCGAGTCATAAAATACCAATTTAGGCGCTCAGGAGAGACGATTAGTAGACATTTCCATGATGTATTACATGCCGTCATACGACTACAAGGAGAGTTACTTAAGAAACCAGAGCCAATTCCAGAAAACTCTACTGATGACAAGTGGAAATGGTTTAAGGTATTTAACAACAAGAATTTTCTTTTTAATTTATGTCAATACTATATAATTAGACCATAAACTAATTTTTTTTTTTATATGTATATATATAACTATAGAATTGTTTAGGTGCATTAGATGGAACATATATTAGAGTGAGAGTGCCTCTAGAAGACAAACCTAGGTATCGAAACCGAAAGGGGGAGATTGCCACAAATGTACTAGCAGTTTGCTCACAAGACATGCAATTTATCTATGTTTTACCTGGTTGGGAAGGCTCTGCTGCTGATGGTAGAGTGCTTCGAAATGCAATAAGTAGGAGAAATGGATTGAGAGTTCCACATGGTAAGAGAAATGGGTTGTCTAGTAAAAAAATTATACATTTTTTATATATACTCATTGTACTAAAACTATTACAAAATATAGGTTATTATTATCTGGTTGATGCTGGCTATACAAATTGCGAAGGATTTCTTGCCCCATATAGAGCACAACGATATCACCTAAATGATTGGAGAGATGGACACCAACCGAGAACCGCAGAAGAGTTCTTTAATATGAAACATTCTTCAGCTAGAAATGTTATAGAGAGATGTTTTGGGTTGCTTAAATTACGATGGGCAATTCTGAGGAGTCCTTCATTCTATCCAATTACGACACAAAATCGGATCATTATGGCGTGTTGTCTTCTACATAACTTCATAAGGAAAGAGATGGCTGTAGACCCGTTAGAGGAAGAATTGGACCAGCATGAGCAGTTGCTTTCAGAAACTAATGGTGACCCAATAACACAAATTGAGACTTCAAATGAATGGAGTGGGTGGAGAACCAATTTGGCAAATGAAATGTTTAATTTGTGGAGGAGAAATAGGCGAAGCACTTGATAGTTATGATATAATATACTATCACCTTTATAATTTGAATTTTGAACTTTTCATGTATGGTTTGCCTATGCCCAATAAATACATTTTGTATGAGCCATTCATTTTTATTTTTATTTTTAATGTCGTACATTTAATTTTGTTTTCTTGTCAATTGAGTGTTAGTATCTTTGTTGCATTATTAGTTTTTTTTTTTTAGATATGGAATCAATTGCATTGGATTCTCAAGATCCTAGTAAACGAAAGTGGACTCCTGCTGAAGATATTAAGCTTGTTGAGGCTTTGGTAGAGTATCACCATGAAAGAGAAGGTAGCCCAGAGAATAAGTTTTAAACCTGGATATTTGAAAGTATTGGAAGGAAAGCTTTCAACCAAATTGCCTAATTGTGGGTTACGAGCAAAACCACATATTGAATCAAGATTGAGGACTTTGAAAAGAGAATTTCAAATTCTTCATGACATGCTGACTGGGCCAAACACAAGTGGATTTGGATGGGACAATGTGAGGAAGTGTGTTACTGCTGAAAATGATGTATGGGACGCATACGTGCAGGTTAGAGTTCACTATATTGTGTATTATTATACTTTATCTTTTCTTATTTTTTACATAATATACTCAACATCTTGTTTTGCTTAATTTTTTTGTAGGGTCATAAAGGAGCAGGTTCCTTTAGGAACAAATCATTTCCACTTTATGAGGAGCTTTGCATTGTGTATGCCAAAGACCATGCTACTGGTAAAGATGCTCAGACACCTGCTGATGTTATTGAAGAACTAGAAACAAATATTGATGATACAAATCATAATGTGGGAAACGGACTAGATGGGATTCATGAGGACGTGTCATGCACACAAATACCCACAACTGGTGGTAGGGTGGAGGGAATTTCTGCTCGGAAAAGGAAGAAAAAAGGTCAAAATAATGAAGATAATATGATGCAAGTGATGAAAGAAGTTGCAAGTATGCTTGGCTCTCAATTAAAGGATGCATCAGATAACCTTAGTAAGGCAGTTATTGGAACAATAGCATCTGAAAACAGGTCAAGAATCAATCAGGAGTTGTCGAAAGTAGTTGGCCTTACCATCAAGGAACGTCACAAGGCAACAAAATTGATTGTTTGTCAACATGAACTAATAGATGTTTTCTTCAGCGTGCCAGATGAAGAGAAAGAAGAATGGGTTAAAGGACTTATTAATGGTGACTTTTGAGTATTTGATAAATTGGATTATGTAATTTTTAATTATGTTTTTTTTTTCTTCATGTGAACATCTATTTTCTTTTTAATAATCAATGAGTAACTGATGTGGATGATTTTTATTTCTTTTTAGGTATATGTTTTATATTTTTATTTTTTTTATTATTGTTTATTATATTGCAATTATGAGCTTGTTTTAAATGGTTATAAGATATTCATACTTGTGAAATTTTTCCCAAGTTCAACGGAGATCTTATATATATATGTGTGTGTGGATATTTTAACTTTTAATAAAGAAAAAAAAATTATTATTATTTTTCAATTTATATAGAAAAGAATACTAAGCAAGACTCACAAAAGTGTAGATATATAATGCCTTTCAATATATATATATATATATATTGAATACAGAACAAAAAAAATTTATTATTATTTTTTCAATTTATACATAATAGAATACTAAGCAAGACTCACATAAAGTGTAAATTTTCAAGGGTATTTTAGGAATTTGACTAAAATATAATGTCAAACGTTTTTTTACTGTACCAAACTATGGAATAGAGATTCAGGGTTCTATTCATGTGTTGTTACCAAACTGATGAATAGTAATAGCTATTCCATTACAGCTTATTCTATTCCTTGTAATACTGATTCCTATTACAGTGTAATAACCATTACAGCGTACCAAACGAGCCCTAATTGTTGTAAACAGAATAAAAAGAATTCTTCACCGTTTCCTATAAAAAGTCCATTGACATATAGTTAAAAATGATTTTTTTTTTTTTTTAATCAATGCTTATTCTACAGCTTCAAGTTTGGTATTGGGATTATGGAGTAAGAAATAGGAACCCACATTGTGGATCTTAAGATTTTTTTTTTTTTATCAATACTTATTCTACGGCTTCGAGTTTGGTATTGGGGCTATGGAGTAAGAAATAATTAAGAATGATTTTTTTATTTTTTATTTTTTATTATCAATGCTTATTCTACAACTTCAAGTTTGGTATTGGGATTATGGAGTAAGAAATAGGAGCCCACGTTCTGGATCTTAAGAATGATTTTTTTTTTTTTTTTAATGCTTATTCTACAGCTTCAAGTTTGGTATTGGGATTATGGAGTAAGAAATAGGAACCCACGTTCCGGATCTTAAGAATGATTTTTTTTTTTTTTATCAATGCTTATTCTACAACTTCAAGTTTGGTATTGGGGTTAGGGGTGGGCAAAAAACCGTGAAACCCGACCCACCCGACCAATCCGGCCAAACCGTCCGTCCGTCCGTCCGTGAGCATATATACAGACGGATACGGATACAGATATTTTAAATATTCGGATAACGGACGGATAACAGATTTTGAAATTTTGGTCGAGTGGATACCCGACCCGCTCGACAATATTTACTTAAATAATAAATAAATAAATAAACCTACTTGTATTTATATGTGCTTAGGAATTGTTGCATACTTGCATTTATGTTTGGTTTTTTATATATAACAATGGTTTAAAAAGTTAGCAAATAAGGAGGTTTATATGAAGAGATGGGTTCAAGTTACACCCGGTATAACTTCAAAAGAGTTACACATTTTCTAAACCATTAATTTCCAATAGATCTAAGGATTAAAAATAAACTAATCATTTATTACCCTTCAGGTTAAATAACCTAATTTATATTTATTTTTTTACCCTCTCATTTATTGCATTATCTCTCTCCTCGTTTATCTCCTCCAAGTTTATCTCTCTCCCCACCAATTTTTCTCTCTCCCATCTTTCTACTGTAATTTTTTTTTTTTTTAAGCAAAGCTATTTATTTGAAAAGTTTGATTTGTGAGCCCAGGGATAGTATCATCATCCTATCCAATTATCCAACCCAATGACCCTGTTCCTCTCTCTACTTCCTGCCCACCCTTCCTTCCTCCTCCTCTAACCCCAAAACATCCACACCCATTTGTATCCAACTCAAAAAGTCAAACCCCAAGCATCCAGTTCCCCACAATTTTAATCCCAGCTGCACCTCAATGGTAATACGGGCAAATATTGGAAGAGATATTTTAGTGAATCCATATTCCAACTGCAACCCAATGGTAATATGGGCAAATATTGTAAGAGATATTTTAGTGAATCCATATACAATTCAAAATTGTCATCCATGGCAAACCAACTTTTTTATTTTTTATTTTTTAGATAAAACCAACCTTTTTCTTAAACTCTTTTCTTTATGTGTTTTTTTTAACGGTTAAAACTTAGAAGGATGTGAGAGGGAGATGTAAACGTGGAAGAGATAAGGGAAGAGAGAGATAAATGCAATAAATGAGAGAGAGTAAAATAATGCTATAAATTAGGTTAGTTGACTTGTAATAAATGATTGCTTGATTTTTAATCCTTAGATCTATTAGAAATCAATAGCTTATAAAAGGTGTAACTCTTGTGAAGTTACACCGGGTGTAACTTGAACCCATCTCTTATATGAACAATAAAAAAATAATTAAAAAAACTAAATTAGTAGGCCTAATTACATATAGTTGCTGATTTGGCTCTAAAATGGCCCAAAAAAGTCTAAAACAATGATATGGACTGAATTTTTAAAGTCCACTTGCAGGCCCAAAAAAGTCCACTTACAGGCCCAATTAAACCTGACCACGCGCCTAACATCCACCCGCCAAACCCACTTAACCGACCCGACCAACCCGAACCTATCAACGGATGGATTATCCGTGAACTTATTTTCTACGGATGGACAATGGTTTTGCCCAATACCCGACCCGTCCGACCCAAACCCACCCCTATTTGGGGTTATGGAGTAAGAAATAGGAACCCACATTCTGGATCTTAAGAATGATTTTTTTTTTTTTTTTAATCAATGCTTATTCTACAACTTCAAGTTTGGTATTGGGGTTATGGAATAAGAAATAGGAACCCATGTTCTGGATCTTAAAGAATGATTTTTTTTTTTTTTTTAATCAATGCTTATTCTACGGCTTCAAGTTCGGTATTGGGGTTTTGGAGTAAGAAATAGAAACCCACTTTTCTGGATCTTAAGAATGATTTTTTATTTTTTATTTTTTATCAATGCTTATTCTACCTCTTCAAGTTTGGTATTGGGATTATGGAGTAAGAAATAGGAACCCACGTTCTAGATCTTTCTCGTGGTTCGATTTTAAAGAAGTTGTAGGAGTTCAGGTTTCATAAAAAATAAAAATAGAAACGCCATAGCCTTTTTGACGTGAAGATATGGAAGATTGATGGTACAACTCTGTATTAGGCTCCATGCTATAGTCATCACTCATCACTAATTCACTAATCTGTTAAAAAAAAATGTCAGAACCTATTATCTAGCCTATTTAAGTGAAGTAGTATGGAGGAGTTGATGTGAAGTACAAAGCCAATAGGTATTTTAAAAATAAAAAAATAAAAATACAAAACCTATACATATACATATATGGGTAAAACTTTGGTACAGTCCCTTAAATCAAGTACATTAGATTTTCCAATTAAATTCAAACACATGATTGCATTAACCAATGAAACAAAACAAAAACAATGTATTTTGATCATTGTTCAATTGGTTTAAAGTCTGAATTGTGGATTTTAAAAAGAAGAGGCCGAGAGAGCTGATGACACTACTATGCTATATTTAAGCACAAAGCATTAGCCCAGTGTCTTCACAAAGTAATTTGTTTTCTTAAGGATGAAGCTTTTCCCAGCTCTTCACAAAATAGGTAAACTACAATAGGCTCCTAACATTGAAAGAAACTGCTCTGCAACTGCCTAAAATCATATGAAGCCCATATTTTCAAAAAATCAATTCCTTCCTAGATCCTCATGAAGCCACCCCAAAAAGCTATGGAAGGTCCCATCACAAGTGCTCCATGACAGCTTCTGCACTGCCCTATTCACCTTAGGATAATGGATGGACAAAGTCCCATTACGTCAACACTCGTAGTTCTGTTTGATCATACTGTCATTCTTTCCTCTTAGCCCAAATCATCACAAGAGAGAAGCCCATCAAAGACATGATAACAGTCTGCAAATCATAAAACAATGTGGATATTCATCAAAAATCTCCAAAGATTAATATTCAACACCTAATGCAGCCTTCATCAAAGATATAAAATGAGAGCGACAAAGAGAGGGCTTTGAATAAATTTTGGTGGAATGTTGCCAATGAGCTTTAGCTCAACTAGTGCTTCCTCCCACCACTAAAGAAGGAAGTGGAGGGTGAGGTCATGACTTCAAAACCCATTCGGTGTATGTGTAGTCTCACAAATCAAAAGAAAATTAAAAGATTGGTGGAGTTCTGTAAATCTTCGGCAAGATTTTCTTATCATGTGATATATGCTATGATTCTATCTATATTCCCAGCAAATCAAACAACAGCAAGTTGTTATAGCCAATAGATAAGTAGGAAATATGAAGCTTCTATATTGTGGTGTGAGAGTGCAACATCCCAGAGGGATGGTAACAACGTAGCAGTAATGCTGTCATGTGCAATTAAGTGATAATCAAATGGAAATGAAGGATCGTAAGATAGTACAAACTTGTGAGATATGTATTTCATTTCTTCATTAAAATGCAAGCTTGTGTGGCTTAGATGAGGTTTTCACATCATCTAATAGAAGGGCACAAAATAAAAAATAAAAAAAATAATACTTCAAAATAGGGTATATATAGGAGTTTGGTAAACTTTATGTCTTGGATATGTACAAACAACCTTTCTTGGAATAACGAAACATCATTTTCAGGCTAATTTCAAGATTGATTTTATAAGTAGATTTCATCAAGACATTGAACACGCAAATTGAGGTCCTAAGCAAGAGGGAGCTGATTCATAACTATTAGTAGGGTAATATCAAAATTTTAACAACAAATTCAATACAAGTGTGACATGCTCTGCATGGTCATATGGCTGCAGGTAGAGATGCACATCCATTACATGATGTATGTCTAAAATCAAAAGGTTACCCAGTGCACAAAACTCTCACTTTTGTGGAGTCTAAGAGAGATGATTGGTAGGCAGCCTTACCCTCATTTTTTTTTTGTTCTTTTGGAGAGGTTGATTCACGGAGATTAGAATATATGTCTAATATGTACCATAGACTTAAAGAACTGGATAGAATAGTGACAGAAACAGTGAAACCCTAATGCCATCAAAACCATTATAACACCATGACAGATGTAACATGCTTATGTCCCAAACTAATTGCCTTCATTAGTAGCAGAAAAAACCAGGTCTTGATCAATCACAGTCAAACTATACAGAAATGGAGTCGCCAGACAGGGAGTTGACATTGTCTTATTAGATCAAGGAAGAAAAAACCTGCTCGCAGTAAGAAGGGTGACAAGATTTGCAAATTTGTTTTTGGAGGATGAATAGGACACAATTGATACAAAAGCAATAGTATGGACTCACCGAGATTGCTGGAGGCACACTCACAAGTGGATCTTGGAAGAACCTATTCGCAAGTGCAAGGGCCAGAAGACTGCTTTGCATTCCTGCATAAGGCAAAATATCAGTTAGCCAGAATAATATGTTTTTTGCATAAGTAGTTAGCCAGAATAATATGTCACTAGGTACTGTGTTGATGAAAATGGATAAATGGCGGGACCTGTCTCATAGGATAATGTTCTTTGCAGCTCTTTCACATCAGGTGCCTTATGGAACACTAGACCAGTAAAGACATAACCAGCTACAAATGCTGACAAATGAAATGCAACAATGAGCAGCAAAATGGTCGCTCCGAAAGGAGATAGAACGGACTTGATGTTAATGGCAAGTGGGGCTCCAACACAGAGAGCTGTCACTAATACTGATAGCGGAGGCAACAATGGCCGAATAGCATTACAGATCAGGGGAAAGAACCTGTCAGCACAAATATAAGAGGCAGGTAAGGACCTCTAAAAGAGTTCAATATTTTAGCATCTGGAGTTAATGTATTACCGATTTAATAGCAAGCCTGCAGCAATGGGTGCAACTACAATCTGCGTAATGCTAAACACCATTCCTTTTACATCAACAGGCAATCTTTTTCCAATGAGCAAGAGTGATAACATTGGCGTGACAAAAACTGCACTAGCAGTAGACAAGGACGTCATAATAATGCTTAGAGGGGCCATTTGTGGGTCTGTGAGAAAAGTAGCATAATTTGAGAGCTGGGCCCCACTAACACAAGATACCAACATAATCCCAGCACCTGATACATAGAATGACAAAATGTTAGCACAGTGACAGATCCTACCTATCAAAAAGAAAAGAGAGAGAGACTGATCCTGACCTATGGAAGTTGGGAGACCAAAAAGCGTGACTGAGATTATGCCAAAAAAATATCCAAGAAGAGGCTTCACAACAAATTGACCAACATAACCAGCAAGAAGAGCAGCTGGTCTCTTGAATGCTTCAAGGAAGTCCTTTTCTGTGGAATTAACCCCAACTGCAAACATTAGAAACCCCAATGCAGGAGCATAGTACCTGGAAATAGAAAAAATATAAATTATGAATTATAAGCATATGATTTGGATAAACTTCTTTCCTTTTTTTGTTGATAATGTAGGGAACCTTTTTAAAGAAGAGCCCTTTGGATTTGAATAAGCATTTTAAAATATTTTTACTGCAAATCAACCTTTACGTTCAGATGAACTAAGCCAAATTTCAACTTCTGTTTATCAATTGTTGCACCCAAGTATGACACAACAACAGAAATTATGATTTTCTTCTTCATGTTCCATAGATAAAGAATGAGAGCTTATCCTAGTTTAGACAAGTAGTTTAAATGGATACATGCTTACAGATAATTTGGTTGCATTTGTGAACGGCTCAAAACCTTAGAAAAATTTAACTCCTGCTTTACATTTTAGATAGCAAAGGAAATCAATATGCAATGGCTTCTCATTTTGAAGTTGCTCATAAATACAACTTTTTATGTAGTTAGGCATACGATAGCCAACCAATTTATCTCAAGAGTGTTCAACAACCTGGTGGTAAACCATGTAAAAGAAGGTGGATAGACAAGAGCCAACAGTGTACTAGCAATGACTACATGAGGCAAAAGGGAATTTGATTCCTTCAAGATCTTCACCATAGAAATGCCCTTTTTGTTAGGCACCTGAAACAAGACATTCAGCAGTATGATCAATATGCCTGAAATGACTGTGAATTGATTTTAGACATCAATGAAACTTCAGAACCCGTACTTAAAAAAAGCAAACGTACACAAACCTTTCATAGTGAAACACAAACAAGTCATGTTTCCCTTGATTCACAAACAAAATATCCTTTACACAAATGCATTTATTTATACATGCATAATATATGAAATTTTAGCAATATAATCTTGTAATCTACCCATCCACTGTACAAGGTTGAGCCCAATCTAAGTTCACCTCTGGTAGGTCTTTATTTGAACAATTAAAACTGATGGCTGGTAGAAAGAGGATGGCAAAGATAGAAAAATATGATGAATCTAATTTATTGTTTGGGTTGCTTTAACCATCTCTTCTTTTTGGAGGATTTCAAATTATGTCTCTTGACCCAATGAAGAAAACTATACATCTCACTTGTCTGATTAATTTAAGTAGGTGGGAATTAGTATCTATGATTGTATTTGTCTTGCCAGAGCCAGCAAACTTGGGGATTTCGAATTGTTTCTATCTCTTGACCCAAAGAAGAAAACTATGCATTTTGCTTTGTCTATTAAGTTGGTGGGAATTTAGTATAAATTATTATACTTGTCTTGCCAGAGTCAGTGATTGTTATTACTTCAGGAAAACACTACAACCCCCTCTAAATAAAGGGGTTGTTTCACTAAAATACCATGAGAATTATTGACTTGCAAGGAACATAAAAGTTTTCATCATGATCAAAGGCCAATTGGTGGATGTTGTCCAAAAATCAGGTTGCGTGACCTTTGGTGTCCCTAAAACACCAACTAAAAATCAGCAGACATACCACTCCTAATACAACTGCTGATTTTGTATGATTAATAATATCTCTAGCTCAAATGACACCTCCTAACCACATAAGAATGGGGTGGAGGGAATGGTCGTGGATTTAAAACTAATTGAGAGTGCTGTAACTTACCTTTCCAAATACATACATGCACACAAATCTCTTCAGTGTGTGTGTTATGTTTAAGTTACACCTAGTTTAATTTTTGTCCATCTCACACACCACTTAATAACTTTATATTGGATCTAGTTTTTGACAATCCACCGATGAATTACATTGTCTCCTTACACCCACTTGCAAAATACATTAAAATCAATAACTATCTAATTTATAAAATGTTTAAATTTCAAGTTTTATATACTTTAAAATTATACATAAAACATAAGTTCATGGATTAGATAGTAAATAACATGCAATTAACACAAAATTTGGCATGTTAAGAACAGAGAGAACGTGCAATCCAACAGTGGGATTTTCAAACTATTAACACAATCAAAATTCATTAAATAGTGTACCATTAACATAAAAATTGTAACTTTGATTAGACCCTCTATATATAGTAATATACACACACATACTCTATATCAAGGCACTTTTTTACCCTTTGAACACCAAGATCAAGGATTCGTGAATAGAGCATAAACGTGAATAGAGCATAAACCTCAATTATATGAACTACAACACAAAATTTGAGTTGCCCAATTTAAACGATTCAATACTTTCTTTTTTTTCTTCTTAACTTACCAAAAATTAAAAATGATACACACCTGAGGTGGTCCGGTTGCATCATTTAGACCCGTACCTGGTTCCAGAGGATCCGAAAACTTCCCGGTTACACACCTGCTGGTTACAAACCTTGTGCTCCAAGCTGTTATCAAAACAATATGCACAATAAAATAAACACCCAATAAATCAAAATTAAAATAATTATTAAAAGAAATAAAAGTAAAATCAAAACCCACGTGGGAAATTAAAATCAGAGCGAAATGGATTTCCTAGAGACCGCGAGAAATTCAAAGAAACTGGGAGCTGGAGTTTTTGTATACTGGAAAGATTTCGACAGTGGAGCACTGAGAAATGTGGAGAGTGGATCTTCAATTGGTTACTGCTACTTATTGAATTCATTTTGAAAACAAATGTTGAGGGGAGAATCAAAAGTGTGTCTTTTGTTATTGGGGTTTTGAGGTTAGGAAAGAGAAGAAAGTTTTGGATTGAGAGTTGTGAAGTTTGTGAGTGAAGTAGTGAAGTGTGAAATCGAATATATAAGCAGTTTGTCTGAGTTGGAAGGTAAACCTCGTTATATATGTTTGTCAAAAAAAGTCAACGTTGTTTCTAGATGGGATTGATGCGTGCGTCTCAATTTTTTTAATGTTTTCTTTATTTGAAAACGGAAGGTCGTTGGGTAATTATCATTTTCTATTTGTTTAGATTTTTTTTTTTTTTTTTTTTTTTTTTTTTTTTTTTTTTTTTAATATAACCTGGTGTCCGGACAGCGTTCCGTATATACGTGCATCTCGACTAATCTCAAGGGACACGTAACATTTTACTAGCACATGTACCACAATAGGCGCAAGGCTTTGTCTGTTAGAATTATATGCCCTCAAAAACCAATTCTATGAATTTTATTTTATAATAAATTTGTTCTTTCATATACATGATTATTAAATGTATATTTATTATTTAAATGTGGCATGCGATGTCATCTTTGTAGAAAAATTATGTTGATGGTTAAGGAACCAAATGCAGAGAGTAATAATTTTTCATAAACTTAAAATTGTTCTAGGTTGTGGATGTTAATAGAATATCAACACTAAAGCCTACACTTGTTATGCTTCTATATGATATGATGATTTACTCCATCATTGAAGTAGTGACTTTAAGCAGACAAGTGGGTGTAATGTAACAATTACATACACTGAACTGGATCTGATTAAGAACACCTTATGGGTTGATTACTGTTGGTTAAAAGGTTGTTCTATCACAATTTTCCTATTTTCCTCAAACATGAGAGGTTTACATATATTTATTTATTATGCATATAACTTTGACAATGTCAACCGGTGATGCTCATTTAAAGGCTATATACGGACATATTGGGTTATATGTATAATGAGTAAAATATGTTAATGCTCAACAATGGATTCACCAGTCTCTAAATGAGATAGTATATTCAGTTGATTTTCATAATGGTATTGGACTCAAAACAAAACCGGCCGGTGACATTTTTCAAATTGTTTTCATATATATATATATATATATATATATATATAATATCTATATATATTTATAAAGAGTTTTTGAAAATTATTTTGGAGTCCAAGGGAATTATGAATTCAAGAAATTAAAGAGTTACATAAGCTAGGGACATAACAGTGATATTAATCCAGTCCTAGTGGCTTATGTGGAATATAGTATGGTGAAAGGACATATAGATATAAAGTTGTAAGTAAAGGGACTTCAGTTGTTATTCTCTAATCTTCAGGGGTCAATTGCAATGTATTGATAGACATTATTGTAATTTGTAGAAGTTCAAAATATTATCTTGATATGATTAAGATAATTAAAAAATTATCTTGAAAGAGTTTCAAAATAAGTCACGAACTTTGATAAGATATTGACTTATCCTTTTAAAAGGATAATGACTTATCTTTTTAAAAAGATAGAGATAATGACTTATCCTACTACTGAAGATAGAGATCCCTAAGGATTTGACGACATAATCTTTCTCTAGAGTTTTTACTATGGATATATAAATAAGCAATATCACGTTCGTAGTTGGCCATCAGAACTATTGTGATATTTTGTAGCCATTAGAAAAACTCTAAAAGAAACAGAGAGAGAGACATGAATACCTTGGGGGGCAACACACTTGGGTTGCTAGAAGAGGTTTACACTTGGGTTATTAAGAAGAGGCTTACTTAATTAGGTTGCTGAAAAGGTACGCTTATTATTTTAAAATCCATGATTATGTCGTTTAACGATTCTTGAATGAAATAGAAAATTGCTTCCGCAAACTCAGTGGTATCAGAGCAAACTAACAGTAGTATCAGAGCCTACCACATCAAATCATGGGTTTTAAATTTTAAAAGCATGACATGAATAGCATATAAGAAAGTTTATGCCGTAATCTATAAAATTGTATTTATATGTTTACGGACTAATCCGCAATACATGAATTATATATTTATATATGTAGGATTCGTTGTTTAGTGTATACCGCATGAGGTATATATGAATATGAGATATATGTTTTGATGTTGTTTATGCCGCAATGAGAAGTATATAGATATGAATCTGTATATATGAATTGTATACATATATATGAATCTGTATATATAATTGTTTGTTGTTTATGCCATATGACTTATATATATTCAAATGAAGTGATCCAATACATATAAGTGTTATGCTATGAATAATATGCATGATGTGCATAACAAGATTGAAATATTTGAATGATCTGGATGTCTATATGGACAATGCCGTGAATAAACCAACTACATGAATGTTGCCGTGAATATATAACTATATGTTTTCTACTGTGTTGGCAAATCGTGGGTTTCATTTATATTATTCAAGAGCATGCCGTGAATGATATATTGATGATTGCTTTAATTGATTCGTATATGATACTGTGAGAAATCAAATCTAAGTTATGAATTTAGTTCCAATTAATGTTAACACTTGAAAATGTTCAATTTTAACTAGTGGGAGTTGTATTCTGTAAATGTATACAGAATAATGATTAAAATGAAGCAATTAAAATATTAAGTGCAAATAGGATTCTTTTATAAAAGTAATTCCTATGGCCCCCCATTGTCAGTAAATAGAAGTTCTATTGAAATAAAATTATGTTGAAGCCAAAATGATAGACTAATTTTAGTTTAATAGCTGTTCTTATTTACTTCTTGGGAAGATAGGTGTGTGTATAACTAGTAGGAACTGTTGGCTAAAATAGCAACATGATTCTACAGTATATACATAACACCTAGATAATGGTCTGCACTTAACCAAATAAACATGACCACTAAAATAGTGTAAAACATGTTTGATTTGGAGGCCAAAAGAAAATCAGGAGTCATAGATAAATATAATGAAATTTAGAGCATGAGATGAAATCATGATGAATAGTATCTATTCGCCTTTACAAGGTGTGTGCAGTAAATTTCAAAAGAAATTATTGTAGCATGCAAGGTAAGGGTTCCCAATACCCACTTTGAACTCTTATGGATATAATTGTTATATTCTATTTTACAGATCTATAAATTTTTGTTTTTGTGGGAGGAACCATTATTGATTCAAAAACCTGAATATAATGGATATATGTATGTGAAAGAATTTTTATATCATTTTGCAGATTCATTATGACCAATTTTAATCCCTTGGCTAAGATTTTAGATGACAATCGGTTGACTGGACCAAACTATGTTGATTGGAAAAGAAATTTAATCATTGTTCTCACTGCTGATAAAATAGTTTATGTGCTTAATGCTGAGCCACCAGAGCTTGCTTTAACTGATGCCACTGAGGAACAAAGAAATGCATTTGATAAGTGGCATGAGGCTGATGAAATGGCTAAATGCTACATATTGGCCTCTATGACTAATGTGTTGCAAAAACAATGCCAAGGCCTAGTTACAGCAAAAGATATGATGTTCCATCTCAAAGAAATGTTTGGAGAACAAAGCAGAATTGCAAGACAAACTGCTATGAAAAACCTAATGTCCACTAAAATGGTGGAAGGAACTCCAGTTCGGGAACATGTCCTGAAGATGATTTCATTCATCAACGAACTGGATATGCTAGGTGCAGAGATGGATGCTGAAACCAAAGTTGATGCGATCCTGTCATCCTTGACTAATTTTTTTAATCAGTTCATCATGAATTATAACATGAACAAGATGGATGTGACATTGTCAGAGCTGCTCAATATGTTGCAAGCAACTAAGGATCTTATCAAGAAAGAAAAGCCTAATGTCATGTTGGCAGAAAAGCTTGAATTAACTCTTAAGTTCAAGCCTAAGGGCAAGAACTTTAAGAAAAAGAGATTTCAGTCTTTTAAGAAAGCTCAAGGTGTCAAAGTGAATAAAATCACTGAAAATAAGAAACCAAAAGGAAATTGTTTCCATTGTGGTAAACTTGGTCATTGGAAGAGAAACTGTCGCCATTACTTAGCTTCTCTGAAGAAGGACAAACCTTCAGAAGGTATGTCCAATATTCTTATCATTGAAACAAACCTAATGGATGGTCCCTTTAATAGCTGGTGTGTAGATTCTGGTGCAACCTCACACATCTGCAATATGTTGCAGGGGTTCAAGGAGACCCGAAGGCTAAATGAAGGAGAAGTGATCATGAAGATGGGGACAGGTGCAATTGTTGCAGCCACTGCCATTGGAACATTCTGTTTAGAAATATCTTCTAGTAGAACTCTTGTTTTAGATGAATGCTTATATGTGCCAGAAGTACGAAGGAATTTAATTTCTGTTTCAAAACTTGGTTGTTCTGGATATTCTTTTCTTTTTATTGCTAAACTTATTGTTAAGTTTAATAATAAATTCCTAGCTTCTGGCATTTTGCAAGATGGTCTTTATGTTATAAGTTCTACTGATAATTCTGTGAATTGTATTGAGAATGATAATGCTACCAGTGTGTTATCTCTTAAAAGAAAGAGAGATGTTAATCCAACGTACATGTGGCATTTAAGGCTTGGTCATATTAATATTGATAGGATCAATAGATTGGTGAGGGATGGGCCATTGAAACTTTCAAAAGTTGAGCCTTATCCAATTTGTGAGCCTTGCTTACAAGGAAAAATGACCAAAAACCCCTTTACTAGAAAGGGAGTTAGAGCCACTGATGTACTAGAATTGATACACACTGATGTTTGTAGTCCTTTGACTCACATGGCAAGATGTGGTTTCTTTTACTTCATTACATTTATTGATAATCATTCTAGGTATGGTTATCTGTACCTAATGAAACATAAATCTGAATCTTTTGAAAAGTTCCAAGAATTCCGTAATGAGATTGAGAAACAAACTGGAAAATGCATAAAAATCCTTCGCTCAAATAGGGGAGGGGAATACTTCTTGGATTAATTTAAAGATCATCTTAAAGATAATAACATTATTTCTCAACTAACTCCTCCTGGCACACCACAACATAATGGTGTGGCTGAAAAGAGAAATAGAACCCTATTAGATATGGTTCGTTCCATGATGAGCATGTCAGAGTTGCCTGTTTCTTTTTGGGGTTATGCTTTGGAGACTGCTATTTATTTGTTGAATAGGGTCCCCACAAAATCGGCTCCTAACACCCCATATGAGTTATGGACTGGCAAGAAACCAAGTCTAAATCATATAAAGATATGGGGTTGTTCATCACATGTTAGAAAGTCTAATGTGGATAAACTAGGACCAAGGAGTGACAGATGCTTATTTGTTGGCTATCCCAAAATGTCTACTGGATTCTACTTTTATAATCCTAGTGAGCAAAAGGTTTTTGTGAGCAGGAATGCTATTTTTCTTGAGGAAGATTATAGCTTGAATGAGAGTAGAACCAAAGTTACTCTTGAGGAACAAAATGATAAACCAATGATTGTAACTAGTGAGAATAATGAAGAGCAAGTAATAGTGCCTACTAAACCTTCCAACGTGCAAGAGCCTCGGTGTAGTATAAGGATTATTAGACCCCCAGTTAGACTCATTTTGTTAAATGAGATTTATCAAATGGAGTCAGATGGGTCTGATAATGATCCTTTTACTTATCAAGAAGCAATGAATGATAAGGACGTTGAGCATTGGAAAAAGACCATGGAATCAGAGATGGACTCAATGTATATAAACCAGGTCTGGACCTTAGTAGATAAACCAGAAAGCATCAAGCCTATAGGTTGCAAATGGATCTACAAAAGGAAATTAGGACCAACTGGTAAGGTGGAGACCTATAAAGCTAGGCTAGTGGCGAAAGGGTACACTCAAAAGGCTAGCATTGATTATGAGGAAACTTTTTCGCCAGTAACCATGCTAAAGTCCATAAGGATTCTTTTGTCAATAGCTGCACATTATGATTATGAGATATGGCAAATGGATGTTAAAACTGCTTTCTTGAATGGCTACATTCGAGAAGAAATATATATGGACCAGTCAGTAGGTTTCATATCTCATGGGGAAGAATCAAAAGTGTGTAAGTTGATGAAATCTATTTATGGCCTGAAACAAGCATCACGTAGTTGGAACATCCGTTTTGATGAGGTAATCAAATCGTTTGGTTTCTCACAAAATATAGATGAACCTTGTGTTTATAAAAAGGTCAGTGGGAGGATTATTACATTTCTAATTCTTTATGTGGATGACATACTACTTGTTGGAAATGACGTAGGAGCAATGTCATCTATAAAGATGTGGTTATCTAGTCACTTTGCAATGAAAGATCTTGGTGAAGCATCCTACATACTCAGAATCAAATTGTTTAGAGACCGAAAGAAAAGATTATTGGGACTTTCACAAGTCAATTATATTGACAAGATATTGGCTAGGTTTAGCATGCAAGACTCCAAGAAAGGGTTTTCACCTTTTAGACATGGAGTTCGTCTTTCTAAGAAAATGTGTTCCAAAACACAAGAAGAGAGAGAGAAAATGAGAAACTGTCCTTATGCTTTGGCTATAGGAAGTCTCATGTATGCAATGCTTTGCACTAGGCCAGACATCTGTTATGCAGTAAGCATTGTGAGTAGATATCAATCCAATCCAGGTCCTGAGCATTAGACAGCAGTAAAACATATCCTTAAATATTTAAATATGACCAAACATTATTTCTTAGTGTTTGGTAGTGAGGATTTGAATATTCAAGGGTATACATATTCAAATTTCCAGTCAGATATTGATGATAGAAAATCAATTTCTGGATTTGTATTCACTCTTGGCAAGGGTGCAATAAGTTGGAGAAGTTGCAAGCAAGATACTACTGCAGATTCTACTACAGAAGCAGAGTATATAGCTGCAAGTGAAGCTGCAAAGGAAGCTGTGTGGATTCGCAAGTTCATTCAAGAATTTGGAGTTGTTCCTTCTATTGAGTCACCCATTACAATCCATTGTGATAATAATGGTGCAATTGCAAATGCAGTAGAACCAAGAGCTCATAAGAGAACAAAACACATTGAACATAGATTTCACTTGATACATGATATCATACACAAAGGTGATGTGGAAATAACACATATTGCCTCAGCCAACAATGTAGCTGATCCATTCACTAAAGCTTTGCCTCAGAAAGTGTTTGAGAAACACCTTGACACAATGGGTGTTAAATATATGTATGATTGGTTTTAAGTGCAAGAGAGAGATTGTTAGAATTATATGCCCTCAAAAACCAATTCTATGAATTTTATTTTATAATAAACTTGTTCTTTCACATACATGATTATTAAAGGTATATTTATTATTTAAATGTGGCATGCGATGTCATCTTTGTAGAAAAATTATGTTGATGGTTAAGGAACCAAATGCAGGGAGTAATGATTTTTCATAAACTTAAAATTGTTCTAGGCTGTGGATATTAATAGAATATCAACACTAAATCCTACACTTGTTGTGCTTCTATATGATAGGATGATTTACTCCATCATTGAAGTAGTGACTTTAAGCAGACAAGTGGGTGTAATGTAACAAGTACATACACTGAACTGGATCTGATTAAGAACACCTTATGGGTTGATCACTGTTGGTTAAAAGGTTGTTCTATCACAATTTTCCTATTGTCCTCAAACATGAAAGGTTTACATATATTTATTTATTATGCACATAACTTTGACAATGTCAACCGGTGATGCTCATTTAAAGGCTATATACGGACATGTTGGGTTATATGTATAATGAGTAAAATATGTTAATGCTCAACAATGGATTCACCAGTCTCTAAATGAGATAGTATATTCAGTTGATTTTCATAATGGTATTGGACTCAAAACAAAACCGGCCGGTGACATTTTTCAAATTGTTTTCATATATATATATATATATATAATATCTATATATATTTATAAAGAGTTTTTGAAAATTATTTTGGAGTCCAAGGGAATTATGAATTCAAGAAATTAAAGGGTTACATAAGCTAGGGACATAACAGTGATATTAATCCAGTCCTAGTGGCTTATGTGGAATATAGTATGGTGGAAGGACATATAGATATAAAGTTGTAAGTAAAGGGACTTCAGTTGTTATTCTCTAATCTTCAGGGGTCAATTGCAATGTGTTGATGGACATTATTGTAATTTGTAGAAGTTCAAAATATTATCTTGATATGATTAAGATAATTAAAGAATTATCTTGAAAGAGTTTCAAAGTAAGTCACGAACTTTGAAAAGATATTGACTTATCCTTTTAAAATGATAATGACTTATCTTTTTAAAAAGATAGAGATAGTGACTTATCCTTTTAGAAGGATAATGACTTATCTTTTTAAAAAGATAGAGATGGTGACTAATCCTATTGCTGAAGATAGAGATCCCTAAGGATTCCACGACATAATCTTTCTCTAGGGTTTTTACTTTGGATATATAAATAAGCAATATCACTTTCGTAGTTGGCCATCAGAACTATTGTGATATTTTGTAGCCATTAGAAAAACTCTAAAAGAAACAGAGAGAGAGAGACGTGAATACCTTGGGTGGCAACACACTTGGGTTGCTAGAAGAGGTTTACGCTTGGGTTATTAAGAAGAGGCTTACTTGGGTTGCTGAAAAGATACACTTATTATTTTAAAATCCATGATTATATGGTTTAACGATTCTTGAATGAAACAGAAAATTTCTTTCGCAAACTAACATTGCCTTGGGTAGATAGCCTTAAAGGAACTCAAACTAGTGATTATTGGGGAGCACACTCAAGACTGGACCAATTAAATACTTGAGCTACCCATCAAGGTTCTATTTATTTAGACTTTAGACTTTAGAGTTTTTTTTTTTTTTTGATATAATCGATAGGAAGAACTTTATTGAAGAAAATACGAAACTACAAAAGAGTCTAACAGTCATCAACCATGGTGCTGAGACTGCGACAAACACCTGTCTAGAACAAGATTCACAAAAAAATTCCAAGAAAACAAAACAACAACCCCCTGGAAAGAAACAACGAAAAAACGAAAAACACCCCAAGTATAGTGCAGCAGGGACCACAGTTATCCAGTCGTGAGTACATTAAATGGAAAATTATAGAATACTTCGGGAGTACATTAAATGCGTACTTCCTCCTCTCATATAAGTAATAGGTCCCACCATTAATTTAATTAATAGGACCTACCCCTTATGTGAGAAGAGGGAGTACGCATTTAATGTACTCCCGGAGTATTCTATAATTACCCCTCTTAAATATATATGTATATGTATATATATTTTTTAATTTGTTTGATTGATTAATGCTTGTAGGAGTGGATTTTGATATGTATAAATTTTATTTTTCCTCTTAAATAAGCTAGTGGCATCCAATGGGAGACATTGAACCACTGCATTATATAAGAGTGGAACTGTGGAAGTGACATGAATTGAAAAGTTATTGAGATGACCATTAGAGGCTCTAGATGTTGTTGATTATCAGGTTTTCCTTAATCAATTTTCTTAATATATTATTTTATTTACCAAATAAATAAAAGTCATTGACAACCATAATATAATTGGAAAAAAATTAATATTTTATACTTCTATTATAAGAAAGGTTGATAGGTTTTACACAGGAGGATATATTAGGGATGTCATATGTGGAGACAAAGCCCGGTGTTGGTTGTTTAATATATATATATATACACGGAATCCAAAGGAGACACGCAACACCCTACTAGCACGTGTATTACGATATGCACAAGACTTATCTTGGGTAGGTAGCTTTGAAGGGACTCGAACTAGTGACTATTAGGGAACACATCCAAGACCGGATCAGTTGAACCACCCTTCGTGGTTGATATATATATATAATAATTCGGTTTTGAGTCTTTTGACTATTTAGCTTATTAGTCATATTTTTGTTATTTTATTTATGGGAAAATTACATTTTTCCTCATTGTTACAAAATTCCATTTTAATTTAAGCCTGTGTTTGGATTCTCTATTTTGGAAATGCATTCTAGAGAATACATTCCTGCTAGAATGCATTCTAGAGAATACATTCCTGCTAGAATGCATTCTCGAGAGTGCATTCTCTAGAATGCATTTTGTTGAAAATAGTGCGTTTGGTAAAATATTGAAATTATTTATAAGAAGTGATTATGCTGAAAGGAATTGTGTTTGGTTGGTATTTTAAAGAATGCATTCTTTCTATTAAATAATATATTATTAGTATACATTATGTAATTAACATTTTTTTTTTTAAATATCTCAATACAAGGCTAAAAATACATTTACTACCAATACAAAATTAACAATGTAATAAAGAAATAAAATATTACGTTGTGATTTAAATTAATGTCTACTAATAAAAAAAAAATAGGTCATGATTTGTGCACATCTCCTTACACACATTTTTATAAAATTTGAACAATGTAATAAAAAAATATAGAAAAATGTGTATTATGTGTGTAATAGAGATATACACCAACCATTTATGATAAAAAATATATATATTATAGATATCGTCTAAATAAATTTTCATAATTTTACACTTCGCACCAAATAAAGTGAACATACAAATAAAACCAATTTAGTTTTTTCCTTTTCAATTTTTTTTTCTTCTTTCTTTTCCACTCCCCCTTTTTTCCCACCATACTCGTAAACCCCACTCCCCACTCCCCATTTCTTTTTTTTTTCCCCACCACCCATGTACCCCCTCTGCCTTTCTTTTTTCTTCTCCCCCACCACACACATACAACCTCCCTCACCCTCACCCATCTCATATTTTTTCTCTCTTTTCCTCCTCATAGTTCACACCCCTCCCCCATTTCTTAGTTTATTTATTTATTTATAACATCCAAACATTACAAATAAAAGAAAATAAAATAAAAGAAAAAACATAATGTGACATAAAATCCAAACATTACAAATAAAGTATTGGAAAAAACACATCATAACAAGTTTACATTAAACAAAGAAAAAAAACATTACTAACGATCATTCCAAATATTCCTTGGTTCTTTGATACAAAATGAGAAAATGAGAATACTATTTCAAAGATAAAATAAAGAAAGAGAAAAAATAGGGACACATCAAAAAAAAAGAAAAAGTAGGGAACAAAAGAGAGAAGGAAAATAAAAGAAAGAGAAAAATTAAACAAGGGAAAAAAGAGTTGTTCGAGTAATAAAATGTAAAAAATCACAACAATTTACAGTAAAATCACAACAAATTCACAAATGAAAAATCATAGAAAAATCACAACAAAACAAACACAGATAAAAAAATATATATATTCGGCAACCCAATAAACCCACAAAAAAACAAAAACAAAAATAAAGGAGAGAGAAGAAAGAGAGTGGGACACAAAAGGAGAAGAAGAAGAAAAAAGAGAGTGAGAAACAGAGAAAGAATATAGAACGGGAAAGAGATAGTGAAGGTAAAGTGAGAAGAAGAGAGAGAGAGAGAGAGAGAGAGAGAGAGAGAGAGAGAGAAAGTAAAAAGAGGAAAAAGAAATGGGAGGGGGGGTACAGTGGGTGGTGGGGAAAAAAAAGAAGGAAAGAAATAAGAAAAAATAAATGGGAGGGTGGGGGAACGTGGGTGGTGGGGAAAAAGAAATGGAGAGGGGGTTTGGTGGGAAAAAAGGGAAAGGAAATGAAAGAAGAATAAAAAATCGAAAGGGAAAAACAAAGTTAGTTTTATTTGTTTCTTTATTTTGTTGGGTCTAAAGTGTAGAATTGTGAAAATTTGTTTAGAGAAAGTTTTTGATATTTTCATTATAAATGATCTGTGTACATCTTTGTTGCACACACAATACACACTTGTCTATATTTTTTTATTATATTATTCAAATTTAGTAAAAGTGCGTAAGGTAATGTACACAAATCATGATCTATTTTTTTTATTTTATTACTAGATATTAATTTAAATCACAACGTAATACTTTATTTCTTTATTACATTGTTAATTTTGTATTGGTAGTAAATGTAATTTTAGCCTTGTATTGAGATATTTTTTATAAAAAAAAAGTTAATTACATAATGTATCTTAATATTATATTATTTAATAAGAAGAATTCATTCTCTTAAAATACCAATCAAACACATTACTTTCAGCATAATCACTTCTTAAAAATAATTTCAGTATTTTACCAAACGCACTATTTTTAACAAAATATATTTTAAAGAATGCATTCCCAAAATGAAAGATCCAAATGCAGCCATACACGTTTAGCTCATTCTACAACTAAGATATTCCTTTTTGTATTATGTATGGATTATTTAAAGGTTAAGAAACCTAAACCTACACTCCAATAGTCTCACGCACCAATTAAGTTTCCAAAGAAGATTGAGAAGCGGATGCTTTGTGGTCGCGGTAGATGTTGCTTAATGGTCTTATTTGTTAAAAAATTCAAGCTTAGAAGGCATACCAATAATATCTTTCAAGATAAGTTATGCTTCACTGGTTTTCATTGTTGCTTTGGATTCTTGACTGTCTTGTCCAAACAAAAATCGTGCGTTGAAAAACACGGATTTAAAGAATTAGTCTACTAGTGCCAAATCAATCCAACTTCACCGGTAACCCATTCGTGAAGCTGTGACGAAGCTGCATCTCTTCTATAATTGCTGTCGCCAGCTCCCACTACACGTGTCATGATTCTATTGGTTTGACTCATATGTGAGATGTCGGTCCACAAAGTCCCAAACCTCTGCCAAAACAACAAAAGGAAATGTCCTCCTACATGTCACTTCACGTATACTTAGCGTTTGTCAAAAGTGTTAACGTTAAAAAAACCAATGGTGAACGAGTCAACCCACATGGGAATCGGGACCAGCTCTGTAGCTCACTCAGTAACTCAGTCAAAAAAATTGGAAAATCAGTGAGTGAGACCCACACTCACAGCCATACTTTCCGTGACGGTGAAGCCACGACAAACCAATGACGATTGACGCACCACCCCAGAGTCCCATTCCCAAAAGTCATCACACCTGTCACACAACTGTGCTCACCCGCCACGTTATCACTTATATATCGAAACCTCAAAACCTGCGTCTCTTCAATTCCAAACCCGTAAAATACGCGCATATTCTTAGATTTAAAAAATAAATAAATAAATTCAAAGTTAGATAAATTACATTCTAAACTAATAATTTATGGATAGAGTGTGCTTGTGTCGAATTTGGTTGGGTTTGGGATACCAATCTCCATCGCTAATTGTTTTTATAATTTTCTTTTCAATTACAACCTATCAAATAAATCTACTGAGATGACAGATTGAGGGTGATGAAACAAGGAACAACAAGGACGACGGTAGGAAAACACCGGTGGGGTGCCGGCCAAAGTTCCTCCGATGCCTTTGTCAGAGATTGGAGAAGGGTTAACAAGTAGTAAAAGTGTTTTTTGGCTAATAGTGTGCGTACCTAGTGTCTTTCTGATGTGAGGTTTATATAGGTCTCCCATATTTTAGCCGTTGGGCCTTCTTTAATTCTTTCCTTAATTGGACTTGAATGGGGGTCTTTTGAAGACAGTTACAATATCTCAGGGATATTGTCATTAATGGGAACGTAACCTATCTTTAATTAAGTTTATGGAGTTGGTCATCAATAGTCGAGGGGGGAATTTGTCAAGGACAACGCGAAGGTCGTCCTTGCATATGCTCGTCGTAGAGCAAGGCGCGCATATATTCGTCTGTTGGTTTGGTGTATACTCGTCCATGTCATTCTTTTAATGTACGAAGGACAATGTTGTATGTCGTCGTTATAGTCATTAACCATCGCAGGATCACCAGACGAGTCTTGATAATGGGAGTTCTGTGACATCATATTCCCAGCTACCAGCAGATGAAGATAGACAACAGTTGAAGCCTATTGATATTCCCCTTGTGGGATTCACAATCTCAATTTTCAATTGGAATGGAGAAATTTCACAATTAAGATTTTATTTCTTACATCTAACAATTAGCGGCTAACTGTTTTCTAAATATTCCTCATCAATTACAATCTACCACTTCTGCATGTTGTGAAAATGAGTGTGAATTTAGGTTTATCCATAATCTTATTCTCGGAGTGTTCTCCAACCGGAATATGATCATCTCAATTTTCACTTGGAATAGAGAAATTTCACGATTAAGATTTTATTTTTTATATCTAACAATGTATAGACTGCTATATTATTTAACTTTTAAATAATGTGATGTTAGATACATTTTTAGATTTGTAATATCTAATTTGGACCATGAAATCGATCGATTTCAAATGGAGATAAATTTTTTTCTTTCCAACCCAACCACTCTCATCAGATTGAGAAATCTCCAATTCAACCCAATCCTTGGTAACTCTAAAAACCAACCTAACATGTAGGGATCAAGTTGGGGCTATTTTGTTAGGCCTAATAAAATTTTTATTTTTAATTTTTTCATTTAACTATTTAAACTTATTAATTATACAATTTCATGAAAATCAAAACCTCAAAAAAATAAAATAAAATAATTTAACAAATTTAACTTGAGTCTTAAAATCCAAAATAACTCAAATAACTAAATTTAAAATACATATTTTAAAAATATATTAATAGCATGAGTTGACTTGGGGTGCTTGGGTTGAAAATTTTGTCAACCCAAACTCGATCCAATTCAATGTTAACAAATGTAAATAAATAGAACCCAACCCACTAACCTATGAAAAAACCAACCTAAGACGGTGGGTTGTGTTGGGTATGGTTGGGTCGGATTAGATTGGTGGATTGATGAACACCCATATTTATAAGTAGTTTTAAATTTAACCTTATATTTCTAGATATTTCAAATTAAACTTTACGTTGATTTCAATTAAAGTTATACACTTATCTTTATATATGATGAGGAAAAAGTGTGATGCGTCATCTCGGCTCACTTGGATTAGAGATGAGTGACATGGCAACTCGGTCAAGGCACACATCCTAGTGAGAAGGGCATGATTAGCGTAATCGGCTCTTTCCTCTTGTATGGAAATGCCTCCACACTTGCTTATCCACAAATAGGCTTACGATGCTTATCCTGAAATTGAAGGGGATCGACCCCATTTAAAGGAAGCAAAATTATCAGACTAGACAAATTAGAATCTTGGGAGGATTGGATCCATCACTTAGCCAAATATCTCAAATGGGTCAACTTTCTATACAATATAAATAAAAAAGACAAACCCCAAGGAAGGTATGTACAAAAAACACTAGAATTCTATTGCTCACCATAAAATCTCATATCATGATTTTATCATCGGAGAGTCCCCAGCAGGACAACCCTCGACGTATCTTTGTTATCCTTGCCTTCCCTTTTAAGATGAAAATAAGCCAAAACAAATAGGGCTTTAATTGGAATTAAGACTCTTTGGTATCAACTTTTTCTATTTTTAAAATTATCATTATTGCTTAGTTCAAATTGATTTTCACAAAAGCACAAGTCTAGAACATAATAAAAAAAATAAAAAATAAAAATAAATAACAAAAACAATTTGGCTAATGGTTAAAGGACAACTTGGAATAAAATAAAAAGAGGTAAAGGGTGAAATAGTCAAAATGAAAAAAAAAAAAAAAAAAAAAATATATATATATATAATATATATATATATATATATATATAAAAAGATATAACTTCATCCACGATTTATCATAACTAGTCGCAAACCTCGTGCGATGCACGGAAAATGAATTAAAATTAAATGCAAAAAATTATTGGTTTAATTATGATTTTTATTGTCTTTTATATTTTATCTAAATATGAAAATTGATAATTATTAAAAGACATTTATTATTATTGTGTTTATATATAAAATATATTATAGTATTAGACATTTATTAGGATTGTGTTTATATATATGGAATAATATATTATTTCTATTAAAGAAAATATAATATGTCAAGATTTTAATGAGATGTTTAATTATAGAATAAAATTTAAATTCAATTAAAATATATTAAAATAATGAGGTGTAAAATTGCGAGAACTCAAAAGCTTATGTGGCGTAATATTATGAGGTCAACTAAAAGTCAAAAAGCTTTGGTTTTACATTATAATATAGATTGTATGTAATTGTTAATACTTAATTTTGTGTTTTATAAACATATAACCTTCAAAAATTTCAAGACTCTTCCACATCTAGACAAATATTCTTTTGAACATAAAGAGTAATACATGAATGATTTTTTTTTTTTAAATTAAAAAAAAAAAAAAAGAGTTTACTATTTACAGCTAATAGTCTTGTATCTCAACTGATTGACACATCTTAGTCTTCTTTAAAGGATACATACTATACATAATTAGTTAATTACATTAATACTTTTAACATAAAATGCACAAAGTTATTAACTTTAAACAAAACCATAGAATGTGACTTGAAGTGAAATAATGTTATATATAATAGACACATTTGTTTCTTATTAACAATACGATATTATTTGAACCTATGTTGTATGATTCATAATGATTACTTTTTACCATTAAATCAAGATATCAATCAAATTTTTTATCTATAGGTAGGATTCCAATCTAACTACAATAGACCTTATCTGTTGTTTGTTTGTTTTTTTTTTTTTTTTAATTAATGGTTTATGGTTCAAATTAAAATACTTTTGAAATATATAAAATTTAATATAAAAATAGGGTTTAAGTTTAAGATGTAATTTGGAAAAGAAAAAAGAAAATCCAAATTAAAAGAAGAAAAAACAAATTATTGTTTTCTTATATACGTTTCTTTTCTTTATAAACGACAACTATGCAGTGGCAAGTGATAACCTCCCTCGCATCTACCGGTCTTTCTTTGCTTCGCATCGCTGCTTTATTGTCTCTCTCTCTCTCTCCTCACCCCCCAATTCACATACAGTTTGTAAATGACGTTTTGCTAGGGTTTCCGATTCTTTACAATTGTTAAAAAAAGAGGGAGGTTATTGCCACCGGGGGTGGTAGGAGGGGTCTCTGTGCCACCGAGATTTCTAGGGTTTTACCATGACGTATTATGAGGAAGATGGTGGTGAGGTGGTGCCGGAGCTGAAGCTGAGAATTGGGGGCGAGGATGTGAATGGTGGATACGTGAAATTGAGTCAAGGTCCGGGTGATTGCGAGGAACAGCAAGCGATTGTTGGGGTTGTGGTCGTTGGGGAGCCTTCTTCTCCGGGAAGAGGAGGGTATTGGTGGAAGTGGTTCAAGTTGGTCGTGCTTTGTATCTTCTTAGGCTTGTTGGCTGCGGTTTTTATCAAATGGGTCGGGCCGTTTTTCATGGATAAGGTCTGTTTTGTATAAATTTGATTGCTTTTGTGGTAATAGTTGTGTGTGTGTTAGAGTTGAATAATTGGGTTTTTGCGTGATAGGTTTTTGTTGAATTACCGTCTGCTTGGGATTTTGATTGGATTTTGTGGGTGGAATTGAAATTCATGGAAAAAGTTATTAGTTTGCATCTCTTTTAGACTTTTTTTTGGATGTATAATGTTTGTATATGGCTAAGGATGAGTAATTATGTCTCTTTTGAATTTCGATTGTAGTTCTTCTAAATTTTTTATACAAATTTAATTACTTGTCAAAAAAGGGGTGAGTACTTTGTGGTGTTTTTTAATAGTTTTAGGCCCCAAAATTTGGGACTAAGGTTTGTTTGTTGTTGTAATGGTTTTAGTATTTGTTAATGGAGATTGGGGAATCTGTATATGGTCGCATGATTGTGAAGTTCTTGGGAGATTTTGGTACTAGTTTTAGTATTTGCAATTTTGTTACTGCCTTACTGGTTGGTGTGTTGGCTTTTGTAAGCCTTATGGTTTTAACAATGTTGAGAGCTTGAGGATGGCTCTTTCTATGGGATATCTGCATCCTGCTTTATAGGGGAAGGGGAAATTAATGTATTATAGGTAGTTTTGATGAAATAATTCTTTACTTGTAGATTTTTGGAGTATATTAAGTCTGTTTTTGAATGGTGAAACTCTAGCCGTGTTGTTGGCTAAATCAATTATGTGGCAATTACAATAAGCACTGAAGTATGCTCTGTTAGATAGATTTGGTTCTCCTTGTAATAATGACTCCAATCATCATGGTTTTCTCTGAGTTAGAAAAATTCATTGTGCATACTTGAGTTGATGTACCAAAGCTTATTCATTATCTAATACTTTGTTTATCTGAAGCAATAGATGCTTCAACACAAACTATCACATGTATTATAAATGGGCTTGTGCTTTGTGAGTTGTGGCTGATTAATATGTAGTCTTGATTAATATGCTGTCTTCCAATGCAAACCAGATTCAACCCAAACTCTGATAGATTCCTATATCACCACTTTCTGATACCAACAGATTGGGGAAAAAGTGTTCATATGTATTGTGAAAATGCTTGCTTAGATGTAAAAGTTTTGTAGCTCTTCTACCTGAATAATGAGATAGTATTTTGCAGGAGATTATTCCGATTATAAATTGGGAGACAAAAACATTCAGTACTCCAGTTCTGGCAGTTCTGGTCTTTGCTTCTGTGGCATTGTTCCCCACCCTGCTTTTACCATCTTCACCCTCAATGTGGGTTGCGGGGATGACTTTTGGTTATGGCTATGGCTTTTTGCTAATCATATCCGGGATGGCTGTGGGTGTATCACTTCCATATTTCATTGGCTCTCTTTTCTATCGTAAAATTCAGGTGCGAATGTCTGCTGTTTTCATTATCTATTGCTTACTTCTCGCTCTCTCTCTGGTTGTGAGTTTGTCTACGTGCACATTTGAGTGTGAGTGTGTGTGTGTGAACACCCACATAATGTAAATTCAACATTTGTTGATTCTAATGTAGGGGTGGTTAGAAAAGTATCCAAAGAGAGCTTCCATTCTAAGAGCAGCTGGTGAAGGAAATTGGTTCCATCAATTTCGAGCTGTGGCATTAATCAGGATTTCTCCATTCCCTTATATCATATATAACTACTGTGCTGTGGCAACCAATGTTAAGTATGGTCCTTACATTCTGGGATCTTTGGTGGGGACTGTGCCAGAAATATTTGTTGCAATCTACACGTAAGAACTCTCTCTCTCTCTCAATTTGCATATTATTATTCATGTCTTTGTGCATGTATTTTCAATGCTAGCATATAGTCTTTGAATTCCTTGGAATGTGAATCATCCGGTTGCTTAGACCTGGTGCAGCTTGAGAATGACCTATGTTATACTGAACTTCTATGATGATATGATGGGAGGATAACATACATGCAGACACGCGCTTGCGCACACACACATGCTCTCAAAAGGCCATGTGTTTTCTCAAGCTGGCTGACAGTATCTTCTATCTGTTCCAAAGCTTGTTTTGATAATCACATGCTTCTGATTTGAGTTAAACAGTTTTTCAAGGTTTAAAAAAATCCCTCCCCCCCTTTATTCTCTCTCCCTCTCATAAGAAAAGAATTTGATTGAGGGACCATGAAAAGGACATATTTGCTTGAAGAAATGAGTGTTATATACATCTAACTACTGCAACAACTTATAGAGACGCACAAACTTAAGAGGCATACTAATGCTTGGCTAAAATATCTACATCAAAATGCCTTTAAGGGCACTTATAAAAAAAAAAGAGTCTTTAAGGGCTCTTTAAAACAAAAAAGACTCCAAAGTTTATTGAGTTAGATATTTCCAGGACTCATAAAACTTGTTAAGCAAGTTAGATAGTTTACAATGGCTCAGTAGATTCTTTGGTTATAACTCCAAATCAATCAAGAGAGCTCTTAACTCCACTTTGGTTGCTTTTCCATGATCATGAGGTCTGCAGAAGGCAAAAATGATATCACGGTCGTGGTTTTGTTGAAAATGCCATCTATAACCATTCATGCCAAATAACTGTGAGAAAACCTTCATAAAATTTACTATGACAAGATTGAATGAGGTTGGCAGTGGCAATTCATTCTCTAGAATGAGAAAATTGACTAGAAACAAATCTTCAGTCCTTAAGAACTATAAAAGAGCAACTTATCAAAAAAAAAGAAAAAAGAACGATAAATAGAGCAAGACCTCTAAAGACCCTAGAGGTATATTTGTCCCTAAAGACAGTAGAATAAAGCTTGTTTGAATGTAGATTAGATTGAAGCTAGTTCTGATTTTAGCATGCTCAGGCTCTTTATTAACTAGGATGCATGGATACTCCATTTAGCCCACGTACCGGTACTCGTATTGTTCTTGATATATGTACCCGTATCGTACTCAAAATCTGATATCCCTTGTGGCCCACATATGTTTTTTTAAGAAATGATGTATTCCCGTACCCGTATCGTATCCGTATCCATGCAACTTAGTTTATTATCTTAATATTTCTTGGAGAAACCCAACTTCGCCATGTAGAAGTTGTTCCAAATGTGAGAGGCAAATTCATAATCTTATTGAAATTGATACAAGATTTTCCAATCTTTTTACCTGATTCTCTTTGTGTTCATGCTTTATGAACACTTAGACATCTATTTTTGCTAATAAAATTTCACTATTACCTATCAAAAAATAAAAAAAGATCAAGGTTAAAAGAAACGGTTTCAATATCTTATGTCAGATGAGCCACATCTAAGCTGTAGAATTTTTCTTATTGAAGGACCCTTTTGCCTGATCAAGGTAACTAAGAGCGTTCATTGTGTAAGCACCTTTTAGCAGTTTCTAAACTCTGCCTCCACTTTTAAAATGCTAGTGGATATTTTGCATAGTTAAATATGAAATTTTCAATATTCCAACAGTGTAATTGCTTGGGTTGGACAGTTACACTTGTTCGCTTCTCCCTTACACTTTTAAGGGAAAAGAGAGTTCTCTCTCCCTGTGTCAACTGTCATTTGGCACATGGTTTACACTTACCAATCAATTTGCAGACCTTTGTCAACTGAAAGGTTAGTAGTGTGGCTGATTGAGCATAAATAAAATGCATCAGAACTTCTATGCCAGGTTGCTCTTTGGCCTCATTCACAGTGATTGTCTACTAGCCACCTGTTGAGCCTTGGCAACTCTTTGTTAGGCACGGTGCCTTGTTACTCTTTTCCCTTGTTCTTCCTGCTGATTCCTTGAGTTGGGAATTTTTTCATCCCCATATCTCCTCTAGCAGAAAGAACTCCCACTACTTTCCCCTTATAACAATAAGAGTCATCCACAAACATCTATATTGCAATCACCTTCAACTTCTTAGTCATTCCAATCTTGTGAAGTTTTAGGGTGGTCATGAGCAAAGTTTACAACATTTGTTTAATTAGCAAAATTTCAAAAAGCATGAGGTATTTAATTAGCAAAAATATGTTTGATGTCAAGTTTCTCCCATGTTCTTTTCTTCCCTGGCAGTTGGTTATCAACTTAACGGCTTTGCAGTTGGTTATATTTTCTTTATTCATATCACAGATTTTCCTTATGAATACTATTCACTTTGTTTCATTGCAGTGGGATTTTTATACGGGCTTTGGCAGATGATCGACACGTCCTTTCAGCCCCACAGATTGTCTTCAACGTTATTGGCTTCTCTGCAACTGTGGCTACCACTATTTTCTGCACATTGTACGCAAAAAGGCAGCTCAAGGAATTGCAAAATGAAGACGAGCTATTATTGCAGTAAGCTTCTGGTTTCTACTTTGGGGAACACCATCTTCATATTCCACGAGTTAGCTCAGGTTTGCATGGTGCATGACTGGATGAGGTTTATTTATTTAAACGACTTCATCCATAAGATAAAATAGTGTTATGTAAACACTGTGGTAGGTGGCGACAGAGAGGAAGCCAAACACATCTAACCTGATTGACGTAAATGTTAACTCCATCATTTTTTTTTTCCTTGAAAATTTGTCTTATCTCTCGCAATCCTCATTTGTATATGATTGAATAGTCTGCTTCAAAAGGATTGAATGGACTTGGGCAAGATTCTTGACTGTAAAAAGTCATGTAACAGTGTCATTGCAGTAAGATTCTTGACTGTAAAAATTGATGTATATAATGTTTTAAAGAATTAAGTTTGTTTTGTTTTTTTTACTTTGTGGTATTGCTGCTGCCTTTGCATTGAGTCTAGGTGCAAATTATGCCAAGAAAATCTTTAATACGAGTTATTTTTTCGGTAAATTACAATATACTCCATGTGGACTAAATTACAAGTTAATTCACAAAGTTTCAATTGCTACATTTTTACCTCTAAAGTTTGGATCACAATAAAAATATTAGGGTTCCATTCAAATTTACAGATTTTATATTTATGGACAGGTGTACCCCTTAATTGCCTATGTCTTCAAAGTTTTAAGCATTTCTTGAAGACATCATTAGAGCATTCCCAATAAGTTCTGTAAAATTTAAGTCAAATTTTAGCTTAAGGTTCTATTTTCTCAATTTTAGTAAACCACTTTTCGAAACACTCACATCCGATTTTCTATGCTTAACTCTATTTCATTTAAATATTCATTATTCATTCATTTTTTTTATTATTTCCTCTAAAAGTCATATATATATAATCATTAAAAAAACTAGTTTATTAAATTTTATAATCTATATTTTCCATAGTGCAATATATATTAAATATTTTTTTAATAAGTCTCATTTGATAAATTTTTAATTTTTTTCATGAATGACTAACTACCCATAGAGGTAAAGAAAGTAATAAAAAAAAATCCTTTTGCCTAATGAACAGTGCTAGGCATAAATGTCTTGTTACTTTAGCATATTTTTATTTTACCTAATCTCTAGCTCATCTATTGGGAGCACTTTTTGGGGTATATTAGCAATACTTTGCCTATAACAGTGATTTGACTATTCCATTGGGAATGCTCTTACTGTAGCATATTTCTATTTTGCTTAATCTCTAACTCATCCATTGGGAGCACTTTTAGGATATATTAGCAATATTTTGCCTCTAATAGTGATTTAGATATTCCATTGGAATCCTCTTATAACTATTTTTAGTTACAGTATAGTTTGTATTGGGCTTACTTTCTTCTGGCTCAACAATTGGGCTTCCTCACTGCTTCTGAAACTTGCTAGTAGTGTCTACAACATAGGAGTAATATAAATATTCAAAGGACTGCCAGCATAATCTCTATAGTCCCCACTTTTGCTCGTTTGCGTCCAATCAGACAAGCTCTCACCCTACAATTGGGCTGAGGGCATAGTGATGACTACTAGAAAAGCAGCAGTGCTCATTGGTCAAGGAAAACTGTAACCAAACTAATGCTGAATGACTTTAGACTCTTAATTGACGGCCTTCGCAAGCTATGTTTTTTCATGTTCCCCAATCCAGGCCTCTAAGACCATTTTATTTCTTGCTTGGACTTGATTCATTTCTGTTGTCTTCCTTATTTTTTGCAGTATATATAATAAATAAATAAATAAAATCATCGTTAATGTGCAGGGTTACCAATTTTGCGTTATGTCTCATGTACATGAGGTGAGTCTTACATGTAAAGTGTGACTAATTTTATTGACAATACGTAATCTACTTTCTTAATATGTATCCAGGAAGCATAAGCTGTGAGCTTAAAATCCCATGACAACGGAACTTTGAGTAGTGGCAGAGCAAAAAAATTATTCAAGATGATAAACTAAATATATCAATGAATTTTAAATGCACTAAATAACACACATACACACACATGTATTTCTATATTTATAAATCTTTAAAAGCAAAATGAAGAGTTTGCTTTGTTTAGAAAAAAGAAAAGAAAAAGGAGTTTGTTTTTGGAAATGAAAAATAGTTTTTATTAAATAATATGTCAGTGGCGGAGCCATAAATTTATTCACGGGGCAAATTAAATATGTCAATAAAGTTTAAATCACAAAATAACACTCAAACATGTATACCTATATTCCTAACTCTTTCAATGAAAATAAAAAGAGTTTTTTTTTTTTTTTTTAAAAGAAAAATAGTTTTTATTAATTAGATTTAGTTATATATTTTTATGAATATATGCTATAAATGTTAAATATTCCTAAAATTAATGAGTTATATATGACAAAGAAGTGATATTAAAGGAAAAAAATGGGACACTAAATATTTTAGATGTGTACTTATATATATACATCTTTTATAAAAAAGTTAACCTAGCTTTAAAAAAAATAGTAATAATATATAGGGGGAGGGAGAGAATTTGGAAAACCAAAATTGGGCCTTAACCCCCCTCCCTTAACCCCTGGATTTAGATATATATTTTATGAATATATGTTTTAAGTGTTCAAATATTCCTAAAACTAATGAGTTATATACGATAAATATTTTGAATATGTGCTTATATATATACATTTAAAAAAAAAAAAAATAAGGGGGCAATTATATAAAATTTAACCTAACTTCGAATAAATATTAATAAAATATAAGGGAGGGGGAGAATTTGGAAAACTCAGTTGGGTCCATGACCCTCTATCCTTGCCTTTGTTGGTTATTAAGTCTAGTAATTACATGATATGTGTAGGACGGGAAGACTGCACGTGCCATAAAATTAGTAACAACGGAGGTCCATAGCCCCCCTTTGCTCTCCTCCCTTCGCCCCTGCTTTTGTGGTCATCCTAGGGTAATTGGGCCTAGTAATTACTTGGTGTGTATAAGATGTGAAGATTGCATATGCTCATAAGATTAATATTGACAAAATTCCATATATATATATATATATATAATCTTTTTTTTTTGTTTGTTTTTTAATTTTTTTTTTTACGATGTCAAAATGCATTACAATTTTATGTCACCAGTTTGGCTTTACCTCAGTTTCATTGGGCAACAATTTCCAGTACTGCTAGCATGTTTTTCTTTACATCTTCTTTATAACTGAGATCATTACACTCTTTTAGAATAGGTGCATTATCCATTAGTATTTGTTTCTTAACACAGGTGCATCATCAATCAAATTATGAATTTGGATATTATTCTTTGCCTGCAATTAGCGAATCATGTTTTCGTGGGGTTGGAACACTATTAAGGAAAACAAATCCGAGATAAAGTACTTACATTAGTGATTGAAAGGATTTAATTAAGTTGTCTGATATCCATAAATTCACGAGAAAAATGTAATGATCATGTCAGAATGGGGATTCTTATAACTCGATAACAATTGTTATAATTGCAGCAGAATTAAAGTAACTTCTCTTCAAGTCCATCATGCACTTGCGTTCATTAACATGTCGCTTATATATATTTTTTTCTTGCGTGTTTGACTATGCTTTTGTTTTGAAGAGCTTATTTTAGAAAATCACTTTAAACAAATATATAAACTTATTGATACTTTAAGCATCAAGCTCACATTTCAAAGAAAATAATAACAAATTAACACATTACCTTATGTGCACGTCACATGTGACCAGCCCATGTATTTTTTATTGCCTACCCTGCTCAATCAACATTTGGGGTACCAAGTGGGTTCTATTAAACGTGGCATCATGACATATCTTTCAAAGTGTGTTGCAATCTTAAATTGGTATAGACCTCATAAACCAAACTGAATGTGATGTCTGGTTTGGTAGTTGAAACATCCCTATGTAAACATGTTTTTGGTAGGTTGAATTCATCCAAACCTATGATATTTGAGTTGAAGCACTCCCATTGTACAAATTAGATTGCTTAAAACTTTGTTCCAAGTTATTGTCTCATTAACAAGATGTTGAATTCTTAAATTTAAAAAATATATATATATATATATTTTTGATAAGATTAAAAAATATATATATTCTCCAAGACTATGACATTGTCTCATTTCAGAAAGCTACAGAAAGAGACTCGGACTTAATACCAAAGATTCTATAGACAGAAGAGAAGGTGAACAATGACAATATACATTCACAAGTCACAACTACCATACCATCGTTGTATAGTGCTTGCTGATTAGTACTATAATTAACACATACTAATTATATGCTTATTGTTTACCACGCGCTGTTAAATTTGTTTAGCAAACAGCTATAATGATATTTGACTGAAGGGTGATATACACGCGCCTTAATGTTACGTGTACTTAGGCTTCCCTCCCATATTATAAAGTGCTTCGTAGCAGTGTTTTGATTAAAAGTGCTTTTGTGACGTTGATATTGGGAGAAGAGAAAATTAAATGAAAGAAAAAAAAAATCATAAATAGTGTAATGGGGAGTCACTGTTTGGGGACCACAAATGAACATGCCAACTGTTATGGGGCGTATTAAAAGCATTTCATAGAAGAGCCAAACACGGCATAAGGACCAGGAGGAGGACCCTTCTGATATACGTCTTAGATAATTAAGCCGCAATAAATCCAACGGTCATTAATAACTTAAAATTATTGTTTTCTGCTGGTATACTTTACTTGACTATTGATTCTTCTCATTCTTTTTAGTCAAATGAAAACAGAGATATTTTGAAATGGAAAATGAGTAAAAGTTAAAACGGCCAAAGTTTATGACTAAATCAAACCTTTGAAAACGAGAAAAAAGCCACACCATAAACATTAAAAAAGAATAATAATAATAAAATCATATAAAACCCACATCATATTTATTAAGGGAAATAATTTTCTTCTAATCCGATTTAGAGGAATTTTCTTTCAATCTATTATGTGGCAAGTAAATAGATCACTCACATATACTTTTAGTCACATGACATTTTTAATGAGTCATGTGACTTTTTCAAATAATACATGTGGATAATCTATTTAATTGACACATAGTGGGTTGAAGGAGAATTCTTCCAAACCAAGTTGGAGGAAAACTATATCCTAAACTATGTCAACTATTATAAATTTTTTTTTATTTTATAAAATATTGCGTCATTAAATTTATTGAAAAAAATGTACAACAAAAAAACGCAATAAACAACAGTCACCAAAATGAAACTAAGGACGATTCATGATGGAATACTATGTAAATACTATTATGTGGTTAATTAACCAACAGGGTTGTGAAGAAATAGACAATTTTAACAATTGGGCACCGAACTATGAGAGTGACCTCATAAGCCTTGTTACATGCATCTTCCATAATAAAAGAAGAGAAAATTGATCAAAATACAAAATGAGCACATAAACCTAAAAGAATCTTTGAGCTTAAAACAAAACTAAAATTGTCATCAAGCATAAATCAAAATTGAAAGATTCTTATCAATCCATCCAGCTCAATCACATGAGAAAAATAGTGTAACTTTGATCAACAAGTGTTGTAATTGGCTTAAGCTTTTCAAGAAAAAATTTCAGTCACATGTTTATACAATTCTCTAAAAAAAAAAAAACCAAAATAGTAATTACTAATTAGGTACAATATTGATCTTAAATGGAAAAAAAGAAGAAGCATTTAATTAATGGCCATGTCATATCCTTTTCCAAATCATTAATTAGGAAGAAAACTTTTTTTTTTCTTCCTTTTCCTCATTTAGTTCAAGTGGGGCTTTAGAAAAGGAAAAAAAAATGTGACTTATTATCTGCTGAATTAAATATTAATAAAACTTAACAAACAAAAACAATAATAAAAAAATAAAATAAAAAACAACGAATGTCTTCTCAAAGTCACAATCGAAACGGATAGAAAGAAAGTTCAATGCGAAAAAGCAAGCAAAGCCCCTCTCTCACTCATCTTCGTCAAACAGTACAGATAGACAAAGAAGGCAAAGCCCCCCTCTCTTCTCTCTCTTTTTCCTTTTTATTTGTCTTTTGTGTGTGCTGGTTGTGAATAATAGTAATGGTGGTCTTGTGGTGGTGATTATGGTAGTGGTGGCGTGGTTGGTGAGAGAGAGTAAATGCTGGGTTTGAGAGAACAAAGACCCTACAAGGTGGTAATGAGATACTAGAGAGAGAGAGAGAGAGAAAGAAAGAGCAAGACAGGTTGGGTTTCATATATTTGATGCATATCATTGCTAAAAAAGAAGTCTTTGAAAAAAAAAAAATAGTGAGAGAGAGAGTGTCTGTGTAAGAGATGCACATGCACGTGGTTCAGCTTCTTTTGGTGGCAACTGCTAAATGTAAATACATGGTTTTTTAAAAGCAGTTCAAGTATTAAATTTGGCTCACCTGCTTTCTTTCCAGCCAACTCACACTCACTAATTTCACCATTTCCATGACAATCACTCTGTCCTCCATTTCTTCTCTTTCTCTATCACGCACACTTTGCAAGCTCAGATTTTTACTACTTTGATTTGAAGCAACCCCAGAAAACAAAAAGACCCAGATCTCTGTTTTTCAGGCTTGACTGAGAAAACCCAGAAGGAGAAGGAGAAGATATTTCTATAGGTACTTGCATTTCCAATTTTTGTTTTAATAAATGTGTTTAGATTGTCAGAGTAGTACTTTGTTTTTCAATTTCAGTGAGAGAGAGAGAAAAAATGTTGTTTTTTGTTGTCTTTTTCATACTGGGAAAAAAAATTCGTTACATTCCAAGCACAGTAGGTAGAGAACTCAGATCCTCTCTCAGTTGGATCCAACTACCATAATGCCAAACGGATAGAAACTTTGACTAGCCCAGTGTTGCGAGCATGAGAAGACTTTATCAATTCCGTCTTTCTCATGCTCTTTTGTGCTTTCTTTCCTGCTTTATTTGGATTGCTTCGGTGTCACCAGTGACTGAGAAAGAGATTTTGCTTCAATTCAAGGGAAATATTACCAATGATCCATACTTTAGATTAAATTCATGGGTTTCGAGTGGAGACCCTTGCCAAGATTACGATGGTGTGTTCTGTAACTCTGCTGGATTTGTAGAAAGGATTCTTTTGTGGAACACTAGTCTTGCTGGGGTTTTGTCCCCGGCCTTGTCGGGTTTGAAATATTTGAGGATTTTGACATTGTTTGGGAATCGGTTTTCGGGGAATATCCCACAGGATTATGCTGACATTAAGACATTGTGGAAGATCAATTTGAGTTCTAATGCATTATCCGGGTCAATCCCGGAGTTTATTGGTAATTTGCCGAGCATTCGGTTTCTTGACTTGTCAAAGAATGGTTTTTCTGGGGAGATACCATCAGCTTTGTTCAAGTATTGTTATAAAACCAAGTATGTTTCTTTGTCTAGTAACAAGCTTTCGGGTTCGATTCCTGTATCAATTTTGAATTGCAGGAACCTTGAAGGGTTTGATTTCTCTTTCAATAATCTCAGTGGTGGCATTCCTTCTGGGGTTTGTAATATCCCAATGTTAGAGTATCTGATTTTAAGAAGCAATGTGCTATCAGGAAGTGTTCAAGAGCAGATTTCAGCATGCCAGAGCTTGAAAATTTTGGACCTTGGTAGCAATTTGTTTACTGGGCTGGCACCATTTGGGATTCTTGGATCCAAAAATCTTTCTTTGTTCAATGTATCTCATAATGGGTTTTCTGGGGTGATTCCTGAGATAGCCTGTAGTGAGAGCATGGAGATTTTGGATGCTTCAGGCAATAATTTGGATGGGGAAATTCCATTGAGCATTTCAAATTGTAAAAGTCTCAAGTTTTTGGACTTGGGGTTTAACAGGCTGAATGGGAGTATCCCAGTAGGGATTGGAGATATGGAGAATCTATATGTGATTAGATTGGGTAATAATGAAATAGGCGGAACGATTCCAAAGCAGTTGGGAAGCATAGAGCTGCTTCTGATTCTGGATTTGCACAATCTCCACCTTGTCGGCCAAATTCCTGATGATATAAGCAACTGCAGGTTTCTTCGTGAGCTGTGAGTTCAGTCACCTTCTTAAATTATTCTACATTCAAATTAAACTGCTTTAATTCAAACTGAAAAAATTCTTATTTGTTGATGCAGGGATGTTTCTGGTAATGCTTTAGAGGGAGAAATTCCTGATACCCTTTACAACATAACTTACCTAGAGGTTCTTGACTTACATCAAAACCAACTCAATGGAAGCATTCCTCCGAGCCTGGGAAACATTTTAAAACTCCAATTTCTGGATCTGTCAAATAATTCTCTTTCTGGGTCAATCCCTTTTTCTCTTGGAAATCTGACAAATTTAACACATTTAAATATCTCCTCCAACAAGCTCTCTGGAACCATTCCTTCATTGATCCAGCATTTTGGTGCATCTGCATTTATTAACAATCCCCTACTCTGTGGCACCCCCTTGGACACACCTTGCTCAGCAAATGGCAATGGCACAATTTCTACACGGAGGAAAACAAAGGAGCTAAGTAATTCTGTCATTGTCGCAATTGTTGCTGCTGCAGTGATCCTTGCTGGCGTTTGTGTGGTCTACATCATGAACAGCAGGGCTCGCAGAAGGAAAAAAGTTGATGAAACAATGGTTGTTGAGAGCACACCACTGGGTTCTACGGAATCAAATGTCATAATTGGGAAGCTGGTTCTTTTCAGCAAAAGTTTGCCGTCTAAGTATGAAGATTGGGAGGCTGGCACCAAAGCTTTGCTTGACAAGGAGTGTCTGATTGGTGGTGGGTCGATTGGTTCGGTGTACAGGACTAATTTTGAAGGTGGGATCTCAATTGCAGTGAAGAAGCTTGAGACTCTGGGAAGGATCAGAAGCCAAGATGAATTTGAGCAAGAAATTGGACGGCTAGGCAACCTTCAACAGCCAAATCTGGTTGCCTTTCAGGGTTACTACTGGTCCTCAACAATGCAGTTGATTCTATCTGAATTTGTCCCAAACGGGAATCTGTATGACAATCTACATGGGCTTAATTATGAAGGCACCAGCTCTGGTGGCAGCAATAGTGCGTTGTTTTGGTCTAGGAGGTTTCACATTGCTCTTGGAACAGCGAGGGCTCTAGCTTACCTTCACCATGACTGTAGACCTCCAATTCTTCATCTCAACATCAAATCAACTAACATACTCTTAGATGAGAAGTATGAGGCTAAACTGTCAGATTATGGGTTGGGAAAATTGCTTCCCATTTTGGATAATTATGGTTTAACTAAATTCCACACTGCAGTTGGGTATGTTGCGCCGGAGTTGGCTCAAAGTTTGAGACTGAGTGAGAAATGTGATGTTTATAGCTTTGGAGTTATTCTGTTAGAGCTGGTTACAGGGAGGAAACCAGTAGAGAGTCCAAGAGCAAATGAGGTGGTTGTTTTGTGTGAATATGTTAGGGGGTTATTGGAGAGTGGCTCCGCTTCAGATTGCTTTGATAGAAGTTTGCGCGGTTTTGCAGAGAATGAACTTATTCAGGTTATGAAGTTGGGGCTCATTTGTACATCTGAGGTTCCTTCAAGGAGACCAAGCATGGCAGAGGTTGTTCAGGTTCTTGAGTCTATCAGGAATGGATTGGGGTAATATGCTTAGTATATACATTACAGGGTTTATTGGACAGCCTCCAAGTTAGTTTAGCAGTAAATTTTTGGAGCAGAAATCAAAGCAAGTAGTCTAGCTGCAAAAGGATCATTGTTTAGTTGTGCAGAGGAGACAAAGGAGTTGCTTATTTGACATATATGAGAAATAGAAATTCATTCTTTTGTATTTGTTTTGAGTTACCACCATCAATTGTTCATGAACTTTAATTTTTGCAATAAAATCATTCGTTTATATCTCATTTGCAGATCAATACTAAGTGAACTAAACATTTCTCCCAGTTCTAATTTTCTCTCAAGTGCACGCGCGCGCACACACTCATTTTTTACAATACCGCCAGAAACAGCCTGGTGAAAGATTCTTTAGCGTGCCTCTTCTTGTTGTGTCTTTTAAGTTTCAACTCTGGTAATCTTGGTGGAGTTGATTCCATACCGACTTCCAGAGGGGAAAAGGACTTTCAATTATGGAAAGCTATAGTGGCATGTGACTAGAATGCCACTAAGAGTTGAATTCTGACAAACTAAATAATTCCAACCAGAAGAAGATTGCCATGGGGACCCTTTCCCTGGAAGTTTCTGTTTGAAGTATCTCTAACTAAATTTACATTTAAGGAATCAGTTTGTTATGTTTAAAAAAAAAAGCATGTGACTTTCACGAATTGTCATTGAACAAGTTTTTTTTTTTTTCTTTCTAAATGTACTCTGCAAGAATCATTTTGCCCCAAGTTTGTCTAATCACAACTACCGCTAAGTCATTTTCAAATAGTCCACTAAGCTGCAACAAGAATCAAATATGTTTCTAGCTGTCTGCAAATCATTGGTATTGAAGGCGTAAAAGTGCACTAGAAAGTTAAGTGGAGGAAATGTTGGTGACTTCTCTTCCCTTTCTTTTGGGCCATGCTAAATATGGGCATAGAGGCCATAGTTGTTAGAACACTAGCTAAGGTCTAGGCTAGTCCAGCTAGAATTTCGCTAAAAAGGCCTAATAATGGACTAGCTACAAGCTAATCAAATTGTCTTTGAGCTCCGGTGTTTGGTCAAATATCTAATATCGCCTACAGTTTTGTAACTCAATCAATATTACTTGTTATCCTCTACGAGAGGAATCAAGATTCATATCCCTCCATCCCAATTATCGAATCATAAAAAAAAAAAAAAAAAAAAAGAGAAGAAGAAGAAGTATCTAACACCGTAACTTAGAAAAATAAATAAATCAACTATAAAAAAGTCACGTTGTATTATTAATAAGAATTCAAAGATTTTTGGGGACTTAGCTTAGTTGTCACAAGCATATGTATTCTATAAATTATCACAAACTCAAGTCAGTAACCTAGATAAGTTAAGATTTGTCTTTAAATATTACAGAACATATTTTTTTCTTAAAAATGAAATAAAAGAGTATTTTGTTGGAACGCAAGGAATATTTGATTCCGAATTACGACATAAAAACCCTCGAAATTTTAGAATTAATGAATTGAAAAACTGGCTAAGGGGTCATTATCAATATCAATATGATTTATCTCAGCTTAAATGGTCTAGATTAGTACCACAAAAATGGCGAACTAGGGTCAATCAATGCCGTATGACTAAAAATGAAAATTTCAACAAATGTGATTCATATGAATATGAAAAAAACCGATTTATTCATTATGAAAAAGAAAAATATTTTGAAATAGCCTCATTGCCAAATCAAAAAGAAAATTTGACAAAACAATATGGATATGATCGTGTATCGTATAAATCTATTAATTATGAAACTAAGAAAGACTCATATATTTATAGATTACCATTACAAGTAAATAATAACCAAGAGATTTCTTATAATTACAATACAACTAAACACAAATTTTTTGATATGATGGGAGGTATCCTTATCAAGAATTATCTCGTCGAAGATGATAGTATAGATATAGAAAAAAATTCAGATAGAAAATTTTTTGATTGGAAAATTCTCAATTTTTGTCTTAGAAAGAAGATCGATATTAAGGCCTGGGCCGATATCGATACCGTCAGGAATAAAAATACTAAGACTGGGTTTAATTATTATCAAATAATCGATAAAATGGATAAGAAAGGCCTTTTTTATCTCACGATTCATCAAGATCAGAAAATGAACCCATCCAATCAAAAAGTTTTTTTTTTTGATTGGATGGGAATGAATGAAGAAATACTAAGTAATCCAATATCGAATCTGGAACTTTGGTTCTTCCCAGAATTTCTGATACTTTATAATACATATAAGATTCAACCGTGGGGCATACCAATCAAATTACTTTTTTTTAATTTTAATGGAAACGAAAATGTTAATAAACATAAAAGCATCACTGGAAATCAAAAAAGAGATATTTTTATATTATCGAATGAAAAAACTCTTGAATTAGAAAATAGAAATCAAGTAGAAAAAGAATTCGCGGACCAAGCGGATCCCGAATCGGCTCTCTCAAACAAAGACAAAGATGTTGAACAAGATTCT
>OU015764.1:5887181-5997181 GCA_907173295.1 Fagus sylvatica | reverse complement strand
AGCTGGCTGCCTAAAGAGAACTTTTGAAACACCAAATAAGTAATTACCAAGGGTAATATGGGGTGGGAACAAGAAATGCATTTCCAGCGTCGGCTAGGCAGAAGCTAAGCATCTCAATTGCAGGGGTTGCACCAGCAGTTAATACCATTTGTGAGGGGTTGAAGGAAACTGACTTTTCCATGACTTGAGACATGAACCCTGCCACTGCCTGCAGGACAAGAGAATATTTTTTTTATTGATAGTAATAAGAAATTTATTAAAAAAACAGGCAAGAATTATGTACACTGGGGATATACAAGACATACATCCCCTACGACATCTGAAAAGAACAAAGATCAAGAAATTCTAAAAAATTTGAACAAGAGAAACACCCTGAAGCTAACACCCATTCAAAAAAGTTTTGAGAAAGAGCTGTTTCAGGTCAGACAAACTCCGTTCACACCCCTCAAAACTTCGATTGTTTCTTTCCCTCCAAATACACCACATCAAACCGTGATGAATGTACCTCCAGAAAGAATACTCGAGAAGACAAAAAGAATAATTGCAGTCCAAAGATATACTGCACATACAAGAAAGCTACATGCATAGTCCATGAGAGGGAAAGCACTATAGGTTTGAATTTTTAAGTGCCACACAAAGTAAAGTAAATAGCTTTACCTTGGCATCCATCCAGAGACCCAAGCTTTTGTCAATGATGTGAGAAAAGGAAGGATGCCCCAATCAGTACTTATATAACTCTTCTAATCAAATGGACTCACATGTGTTTTTATCGGTAAGTTACGCATACAGTGGGTTTTAAACCCACAACCTCACCCTCCAACCATGTATTCAACACTAGTTATTCAAATCTCAAAATTGTTTATAGAAAATAGTTTGAACAATAACCTATGAAGTAAAACAATTAATAAAGTTTTAAAGTGGCAGTACATAAATCCACGAGTGTTCCAAGGGCAACTAATCATGCATAGAACATCAGCTCTTAATCTTGAATCACTTAAAATGAGAACTTCTCCACAAACTTGAGTATATACCAAGCATGGAACAATTAATATCTATAATAAAAGTGGATTGTCAATCATATAAGCAACTGCCCATCTATTCTGTATTAAACCCAGATCGCATATAATTAAGACAGAAACCACAACATCAAGAAGGCTATCATTTTTTAACTTAGAAATGTAGTATATTCCACTCGACCAATAGCAAACTATGTTAAGAACATGCTTGAAAGGTCAACTGCTGCTATGGCAACAAAATAATAGCAAATCATATTCATACAAGCACATAAAAATGATCTCTGCTAAGAATTAAGAGCAACAGCTAGAAGAACATCCATTGCTTTAAACTGCAAAGGATAAGTAGATTCCTTTGACTGGAAACAAGTCATTCTCAAGATTCCAATAAATCTATAGATATAGAGCCTACAACAGGAAATGACAGGAAGAATAGGAGAATATTTATCTACCATAGAAAGTTGACCTTGCTGAGGCTGCACAACCTAGTACAGTGAACTAGCACATGTTTCTTAAGAACACATCCAACAATTACAAGAAGAATCTTACATGTACTTCATTCAATGCAATCCTCTTAATGCTTACACAAATCACAAAAACAAAAGTTCATCAACCACATTTTCTAAGCAATAAAATTTTGTAAAAAGTCCAATCAAAATCAATTCATGCAAATAAAAAGTCCTAGAGAAGTAGATAATACAAACACCACCAAACAAATAAACACAACCACACCATTAAACAAAACCAATAACATAGAGACAAAAGTTGATATCACAAAACTTCTATTAATAAATAAAAATTACCACTTTGAGCTCCATCAACCCGTCAAATGGCTGGTAATTCGCTATTGCTCCAATACTCAGCTCACCACCAAATATCGCATTCTTTGCTAGCCATTCTCCCACCAAGTCCAACGATAGCTAAAAAAAAAAAAAAAAAAAAAAAAAAAAACCCAACGAAATCAAAATTACTTTACTTTATACAAATACAATATCCCAATTTTTCATTCAAATAAAAGCAAAACAAACCCACTTTGTTTTCGGCCAAGCCAAGCTGGATAACCCCATCCGGGTTACCCGACTCGTGATACGGATCCTCCGAGGCCTTCCTCAAACCGACGTCGTGCGGCCACTCCCCGTTCTTTAATATCAAATTCGCACGGCCCGACACGTAAGCGGGTCCGCCCGCGCTTCTGGGCGAGAGATGGACCCGAGAGAGCGAACGTGGCAAAACAGACACGGATACCTCAGTCAACTGCCGCTCCGAAGATTCCGGCGGTGGAAGCGGAGGCGGGGGGTTTGGTTCGGAACGGTGGCGTTTGAGGTAGAGCTGAAGAAAGTAAAAGAGAGCGCAAGGGATTACTGAGCCCAAGAAAAGGCCACCTCGACCTTGAACCACGCCTTGTAGAGGAACTATAACTCTCATGCCTGTGGTGGTGGTGGTGGAGTTGGAGAAATAATTTTCTTCTTGTTCTTCTTCTTCGGAGCCCCGAGTCTGGGACAATCGGGTCCGGGTCATTATATTATTGACATAGGGAAGGTAACCGGACCGAAATGAAACGGTGCGTTTTTGTGGTCGGAGAGTTCGAAGAAGAAGAAGAAGAAGAAGAAGAAGGGAGTGGATTGTGTGTTTGTGTTTGTGTTTGAGTGTAGGAGAGGAAGTGTGAGAGTAACGAATTTTCTGACTTTTTTATTTTATATTTTTTGTATTTTTAAACTGTTTGTTGTGCGCCGTTCCTTGTTTGAGGCTGAAGATTAGATGATGGATCCAGTTGTTGGGATTTGTTTTCTACGCGAGATTTTTTACTTTGATAGCTCTGTTTTTTATTTATAACTTGCTTCTTGTGTTGTGGGGTGATATTAAAGTTTGGAGCCATGTAATTTTGCCATGGTTTTGATTCTTTTGAATTTGCAATTTCTTGATGGGTTGATCTAATGCTTCTTAAGTTTCATGAGATACATAACGTCTTGGGTTTGAAATCTCTAGTCAACATTTTGAGGTTATCTAAGGAATTCATTATTGTAATAATTCGATATATGTTGGATCGGGATGACTCAATACATTTGAAAAATCAATCAATAATCTGAACAACTTTGAACACCCTCGTCATAATATATATATATATATAGTTTGGTTTGAATGTACTTTTAGTAATAAGGACAAAAAAAAAAAAAAAAAACCAACTAGTCATATGTCCATTGGTCCATTTTATTCATTTAAAGTGTTGGTGTGTGTGTGCCACCTTATAACACCTTCAAGACTTTATATGTTTCTAACGTAGGACAAGTGCACAATTCTTCAGCCTCCACTTTTATCTCACTACAAAATAATAGATTTACAACATATTCTAATAATCTACCATTTTTTATTTTTTATTATTATTATTATTTTTATAGATACGATAGATTGAACTTATAACGTCTGTAATATGATGATTGTTTTTTATCATTAAGCCAAAACAATACAGATTGATTTGTCGTGTAAGCAGGATTCGAACTCATATCTTTTATTCAACGTAAAATATTTTACTAGATGAGTTATAACTCAACTATCCACCTTAATGATGAAGGATGAAGACGTCAATCACCATCACCATATATAATCATGCAATAGATGTTGGATATTTTGGCAAGTTCAATGATTATAGCTAATACTTTTATTATCAACTTAACTGTTATTAAAATTATTGTAGTAGTAGCATTATTACTCTTTTATCATATGAGCCGTCATTGTTTATATCTCATCTGTTGTATGATCCTCTCCTCACTAGAAATCCCAAGAGGAATCTTAAAGACAAACATTGGCAGAATCAGCCCATAATTGGTCCACAAAGTCCTTGCCATACACTAGATGACAAAATTCCGGTTTTGTCCCCACTCATATCTACCCCAACAAGCCACGCAACCAGACTCTAGCAAGGCAAGCCACCATACATCCCCGAAGCCATTTATACAACACAAAAACTATGTCATCATCTTGTTTATCTTACGTAGTATATACATGGGTCCAATTAATAATTCGATAAGTCGTGCCTTGTCACTTTCCTAAAACTTTTAGCCAGCACCATTTCCTTTTCGTAAACAAATTGTTTAGGAAGATTTAACATTTTAGTAAATGACATTCTTTTTTGTGGTACTACGTGAGCTTACATTGGAATTATCTTTTGAAAAACGATATTTTTATTCAAAAATACAATTTCATCAATTTGGATGGGTCATTTCCCAAAATGGCTATTGACGTAATCTACATTACTTAATTTTTATTTTCCAATAATGATGAAGCGTGTTATTGAGACTTAGAGAGAGAAATGTAAACTCCCCTTGTACAAGCAAATACATACTATCGACACTATAAAATAGATTTTTAGTTAAAATAAAGAGTACTGTAACAAAAAAATACAAAACAATCCTCTCCCAACCAGTCTTGTATCACTGTTCATTAGTTTACAAAATGCTACATTACTTTGTTAGAATACAAAGCACTATAGTACTTTGTAAATCTTTTCTCTTCCTTTTTTTATTCACCCATCTCTCTTGCACTCTCTCTCCTTTCCTCTCAGATCAGAGATACTTGTCTCTCCATGCAGTCTCTCTCCTTTACTCTCAGATCTCAGACCTCCTCATTCTCTCTCGCAAGCACTCTCTAGTCAACCCTAAACGTTGACTGATCTTGGTGGTCATGGGTTCGTGGTGCCGATTCCCATTCTCTCACTAGCACACTCCATTTGGTCGTTGATGACCAATTTAGATCGGTGGTCCTTGGTCTGTTCTATAGCCTCAACGACACCATGTGGATTGATTTTGGCTATGGGTTTTCTCCTATCTCGCACGGCTTGTGTTTGATTCTGGCAGTGGGTTTGGCTTTTGATTTGTGGCTATGGATATGTGGTGTTTTGATGGTGGGGGTTTTCTTGGTTGTGGGTTTGGTGATGACGGTGGGTTTGGGTTTGGGTTATGGGGTTGGAAGAGTGAGTTTGGAGGAGTATATGAAGAGTGGGATATTGGTGGTTGGGGTTTGTGGTGTTTTGGTGGGAGTTTGTGGTTTTGGTGGTGGCAGTAGCCATGGTTTTGGGGTGGCAAAGTGGCTTGAGTTTGCATGTGGAAAGAAAATTTTAAGATTATTTTAATAAAATATTCTGTAAAATGAAGAGTGGGATGTGAGTAGGATATGAGTATATTGTAATAGCGGTTAGCTAAAATAAAAAAGTAACATTTTGAAGAGGTAGAATAGAGAATTTATACAAATTTGGCTAGAAATGTTCTTACATTGAAAGAAATAATTATAAAAGTTAAAAAGCTAACTCATTCTCTCGAAGAGTGGTTATATGATAAGATTTGTTCAGGTACCTTTTTTTTTTCAAGGTCCAAAGCAACCCAAGGCCAACTATTTTGGGGCTCATTATTTGTTTTTTATTTTATTTATATGGCCCAAGCACATTCAAAATTTTTGGAGATTTTGAGGGAGTGTGGGATGAAGGGTAAAATTATGCATAGTTATTTGGCAAAGTGTGCTTGGAGCACTTGTAAAACTCAACAGCTCGTAGGCAAACTCACATACAAACCACAAGACCAAGAAAACCACTTCAATTATGGTGTCCAATCACTCTAAAGTCTAAACCCTAAAGAGTAGATTGATGAAATACAGTACCTCAAGCTAGCATTCCCATCATTAATATTGGACTACTATGATTAGCAAAAAAATAAAATAATGGACTACTATCAATGATGCATAAGTGGAAGTAGGATTTTGAAACGCTTTGATGGTTTAGGGATGGCCCGGTAGGATCTAAATGACAATAGACTTGATGCTTGGGTATTTGAAACGATGGATGTGGATGTTTGATGCTCGGGTGCAAGATGGTTTGGTTTGTGGTCTGAATCTTTAGGGTATTTTTCTTGGAGATTGATAGTTGCTCTGTGTTAAACTAAGTCGGAGGGCATTTGTCTTAAATGTCTACTTTACTTCGGCATTGTATAGCCACTACGAAGTGATTGCTAAGAAAATTGCACTGTATTTAGATGGAAATCGTTGAGATGGACACTTCTAACTTCTAAGTTCTAACTCAAATTCAAGCTCTTTGAAATCCGATTTATACCAATCAAGAATCTTGTAATTAAATGATATTGTTTGTTTTTTTATATGAGGAGAATTAAGATTCAAATCACCATTCTCTCAGTGTTGTAACTATTGAATTTAAAAAAAAAATAATAATAATTTATACGAAAAAGAAAAAAGAAAAAAGCCAAGTCACTTGTCAACACCCCTCCTTCTCCCTAAAATAACCAAAACAAAAATGAAAAGTAAAGTTTTAGGAAACATACCTTAGCTTATTGGAGATGTGGTAAAAATAAAATTGAGTAAATTATACTCATACCTCCGAATTTATGGTGAAGTTATACTCGACACACTTGATTTTCAAGAAAAACACCAAAATGATCAAAATAGTTGACACTTTGCTCCAAAATAATTAAACTTCACCCCAAAATTATTCACTCCGCTTAAAAAATGGAGTATGTGTGAATTATTTTGGGAATTTTGGATCAGAGTGTTATTTGTTGAAGGTAAGGTATAGCAAATGTAACTTTACCAAATATTGGGGGTGTCAATATAATTTACCGAATTGAAAATAGTTTACCTCCAACCTGATTTGGAGGAATCCTCTTCCAATCCACTACGTGGTAAGTAAATAGACCATCCATGTGTACTTTTTGTCACATGACATTTTTAATGAGTCATGTGACTTTTTAAAATATACATGTTGATGGTTTATTTGCTTGCCACATAGTGGGTTGAAGGAGGATTCCTCCAAACCGGATTGAAGGAAAACTATATCATTTACAGAATAAAATTCCTCATCCTATAATCTTATTAAACACCTATACTGAGTTATTTTATTTATTTATTTATTTTGAAAATGTCTATAGTTGAATAAAATGGAATCCAATGAACACACAGAATGAACATAGCCAGTGAGTGGAATCCAATGAACACAATGAATGAATATAGCTATAAAGTAGTACTTGAAAATAAATGAACATGTATAAATTTTGATGCATCTGACAATTTTGAGCTGCAAAAGTATTTATTATCTCCCAGCCAAAAAAAGAAAAAAAGATTGGAAATGGAGGGAACCACCCAGGTAAATGCAACACAGAGAAAAACAAAAGATTTATTTTTGACAGATGAAAAGTTACAAACTATCCAATTACATCTGTGCCTTTTTCACTTGAAGAATATGCCATTTTATGTTGTCTTTTTACCACATTCGTAACCTGACAGCCAACTTTAGATTTCACAATCTTAAAAGACACCAAAAAAAACCCACAAAGATTACCTCTTTTAATACAGAGAGATCATGTCATATCATATCACTCAATGCAAAAATTTTGCCCTCCCATCCTCATTTCCAATTTGCTGAAGAAATTCTCATACTACCTGTTAATTACTTAATTGTGTTCCTAATAATAATAAAATTATAAAACTCCCACACAAGTTACTCCAATGATGATTTTTTGGACCTGACCAAACTTATCACAATATTATTACTTTATGTAGGGCTAAATTGTTTGCCTATAGTTAGAATATATTGCTCATTTAAGCCTCTGAAGTGACTGGCTCTTCCCAAGGTTATAAGGTCAACAACATTAATATATCACCAGTATTTGTAGCAGTTACAGTTGCAAATTTACAACATTTGTGGAGTGGGCTCAGTAATACTATATGTCAGAAAATTTAATCAATGAATATTAAATTTTCACTAAATTCCAATTTTACCCTTTGAATCTAATGTCATTTCATTTGAATTTTGCTGAGGCGAGGCGGGCCCCCTCTGCTACAGATACTTCTTTTTCAACCTGACAACGAATAAAACCGTTAGTGTCAATCTCGCAATTATCTAAAACCAAAAGGGTGAATCCACCAATGTGCCGAAATTTTAGAGTCGTCCCGTCCGACAAGTTCTCGCCGCCCGATACGAAGAAGCTCAAAGCCCGATACCACTGCCTCCCCTCAATGGCTTTGAAAAACCGAAATTACTAAAAAGCCCCCCATCACCAACGGAATTAAATAATGTTTCCTCCGGAGCCATTAATTCAAATTTTTGGATCGTTACAAAAAGTAGAAGCCTCGCCGCTAGAGAACAAAATAAGTATACAAAAACAAAAATAGATGAAGCGGTTGTGAATTGTTGTACCCCGTGCTTCAATAGTTTGTACCTTCAGGTTCTGTTAAAATATCTAAAAAGCCCCTTTCCTTGAAAATATTTCAGTTTCTTTGTTGCTACAGTGTTCGCAGCGAAATCTGCGCCGTTCTCTGCTACAAAAGCCCAGCTCGGATTTCCAAACTTGTTAGGGCTATACCGGATCGGATTCGGAGCTCTAGAGAGAGAGAGGGAGAGAGAAAGCTTGGAGTTATGGTGGTCACGTGAAGCAGTGGGTTCATCACGGGGGATTGGTAGAGAGAGAGAGAGAGAGAAGGAGAAGGTTCTAAAGAGAGAAAGAGATGGATGAGGAAATGGAAGTTGAGCCAGTGTTTGAGGTCCGTGAAGTGGACATTGACTATGAGTTTGAGGCTGCAATGTATTTCGATTTGAGTCGAGCCGAGACTCAAGCGGAGGCTAGTGAAGCTGAGCTTTGGTTCGACTCCGCCAAGGAATATCCTCCTTCTCGTCAGTACCTTCAGCTTAAACCCTAATCTCATTTCAATCTTATAACTCAAATACTAATTATATCATTTCCTTCATTTTTTTTTTTTTTTAAATTATTGCTATTATTATTCGCAGTGTTCAATGCTAATGGCTTGTGCCTTGTGATTTTGTATCTAATAGTTTCTCTAAAGAGCTGCTTATTCTGATAATGATTTTTTTTTTTTAAATAAATAAAATAAAATGCTGTATGTCACTGTCCATTCTCAATTTCTTTGTGTGTGTGTGTGTGTTTTCATTTTATTTATTTATTTAAATTTGTGTTTTTTTGTTCCAGCTTTTGTGACAAAATTAGTAACGAGAGAGGATATCATGCTGGAAAATGTTAATACCTCACCAAAACCAAAGGATGTGGAGAGTAATTTGGACTCTGATGGCGGCGCAGGCCGAGATTTTTGTACATTAGATGTGAATAACAAAGGTATTGATTATGCACTTTATCTTCTATTCAACTTGTTCCGTGATTGTAATATGACACCATGTGTTATAATTCCTATCAATATGAACATTGCCGTTATTAGTGTCTGTTTGGGTTAGCTGTTTGAAAATGTGCCTTTTTTGAAAAAAGTGATTTTTCAAAAATATAGTTGAGCGTTTGGTAAAATTTGTGAAAAACTGTGGTGTGAAAACAAAACTAGGATTTGAAAACGACGTTTTTCCTGGTTTTAAAAGTACGATTTTCTTAAACACGCAAAGCCAAATGCCGACTTTTCTGCGTTAACATTTAAAATAATCGATTTTCCCCATGAAATTGCAGGACCAAATGGACTCTTAATCCGTTCAATACCTTCATTATAATCAATGTCATCACTGTTTTTATAGAAGGACCCATTTCCAGCTTCTGTCCATTATCACCACCTGGTCTACCTCCATTGTGGTTACCACTTTTTTTCTTTTTGGCCTTAGTTATACCCATTGACAGCATCTTGACCAGAGAACCATTACCACAACCACTGTCTCTGATTCTGTCACTCTGTTGCTTCCACTGGTACTATCATAGAGTACTTTTCCGGGCACTGTAATAGTGGAATATATAATTCAAACTGTAGCATTGTGGCTGGTTGATTCCATGGGATGATAGGAGTGTGTGATTATTTGATTTATCAGGCTTTCGAGGCTGAAGTAGCTCACTCCTTATAGTAAACATTTAAGCCTTCACAAATTTGGATCATGATGATTAGCCCATACTTTATTTTGATGTTAGGTACGTGTGTTAGACATAGTTCAGTCTCATGGTTTAAGGCTTTCATGAACAGATTCTTTACAAGTTACACCTTGAGGCAATAGTCCCAAACCACATGCATCTAAGCCATTTATTGCCAAGCTTGCTGCTGGCTAGGAACTCCTCAAGTTTTCTTTAGTGCTTTTAATTAAAACCAGCGGTTAGTCATTAAAGAATTAGTATTGTGAATCTGTAGTAGGACTATCTGTAAATAGAATGAGACAAATTTTATTGAAGCTCTAGGCGGATGGTGTGAAAAAGGACTTTAAAAACAATCGTTGAGGCATCTTTATTTAGTTCATGTATAGACTGTGGTTGTCTAATAGTATGATGTCTTACATGGTCTTCCAGAGTATGAAGGAATGGATAGAGGCATCTTCACCAAATTACAGAGTGGCAATCTGCAAAAATTTCTGAATCAACCCTTTGTATTAACTACAGGTGAACAGTTTTCGACCTTGACAAATAATGCATTTGCATAAGTGATCTTTCCAGAGGGTTAAATACTTATCAACACAGCAGTTTATAGTGATTATTTAAATTCACAGTAACATATAATTTTTACTATTATATGTTTTGATTGATGTTCTGTTGAGCCATCCCAATTTACAGACTGGAATATGTGTGATTTCTTGATCCGTGAATTACTACTGTAAAAATTAAACACCTTTAACATAATAACAATTTGCATCTGCCATCGTTTAATCATGTATCTTATGATTGTCTTCCCATTATTGCTACTTTATTATGACTTTGTGTTTGTGATGCTCTTTCTTTGCAGGCATGGCATTTTACAGTCACACATCCACTGGCACACTAAAAGCTAAAGCAAAGTCTGCTGTCAAACCCTTTTTCCCTAGGAGCTCAACCTTGATGAAACCTACGGCAAGCCAGTTGGCTAAGCAAAATCGGCCTGTCCAAGTTTCTGGTTCCAGGTGACTTTTGGAAACGCTGTGTTCTTTATTTATGTTGTTATTACTTATTATTCCATTCTCATAGTGATTAGTGAAATCTTAAAAAGACGTTATTGAACTGATTTTTTTATTTTTTATCTATCAAAAAAAAAAAAAAAGTTCTTGACGCTTCTTCATTGTTACAAGATAAAATTATGGCAGGTTTAGTACTGTATCTACTTCAATATGTTCTCTGTTCCTTTGAGTATGCAGCGTGGTATAAAGGCCCTGAATTTGTACATTACTGAATGCCCTTGATTCCAGGGCAGTGCCCATTTAACAAGATGCGGAAGGTCTTCTTATGTACTATATTCATCTTTTAATATTCTTCTGTCCTTTTGTTAGATTTCAGATGCAACTGGTTCAAAACAATGAGAGGAGCTTACATAGTTCTTCTGGGGCTGAAAGTCAAGCTGTTAAGAGGCAGAAGCTGGAGGGAGGTCACTTGCGCAAGGTACAGAAATTGTGTCGTCCTATGTTCTTGTGCCTTTTGTCTGCTTATATTTTAGAGAGCTCGTCATAGAAGATATTTGTGCTAACTTATTGACCATATTGGCAATTTTAGTGATTGCCTAACAAGCGTTTTTTATTCTTATAAAAAAGTTATGAGAATTTTATATATCACACTAACCAATAATGATGACATGAATGCATGTTATTAGAAGTGTTCTTATGATTATGTTATCGGAATTATTTATGAATCCTTCCAGAAAATTTAAAAAGGTTTTATTATTAGGAGCTGCTATGTTCCAGGTAACCTACCTGGCCCAACTCTTTGGGTGGCTTGGTTATGAATTCTTGCTTCTTGTTCCAGACCAGGCTTCCAATTAAGGGAATGTTCTGATAATATGTTTGTATGCAGTTTTTCATCATCAGGTAGGCCCCAGGCTCACCATTTGTTCTGTGTAACAGGTTACAGCCACAAACCAGGAAGCCAATTTGGTCCACAAGCCATCTAAAAAGGTTAATTACACACTCTTGGTGCTTGCATTTTTCACTCACATTAAGTTTTGACTTTTCTAGTACACATTAACTTCCGTTCATTTCGTCATTGTTATAGGCTGATTTTTGTAGTGGTTAACACCCAGAAATTTTAGAATTGTATCCCCAAAATCCCTAATCAGCTACACTTTAATGAATTTCTATTTGTAATTTGCAACTTTTTGACATTGCTCCTATAGTCCTATGGGTTCAATAAATAGAATAAAAATCCCACCTAACTTAATGGAATACTTCAACCAATGGGAAAAAATTTTGGTAGTCGGCTTTGGGGTTATACTAGGAAGCGCAGATATGTTTTAAAGTTTCAAAGCTCTGGGTGTGGAAGTGTTCACATTTTGGATCTTTTATGTAAAATGTGATTATTATAAAGGTGGACTTGAAAGAAAGATGAAGGTCTTCCGGAGGGTGGCATGTTGATGAAATTCTAAATAAGAGTTTGTCATTTTTGCCATATTGAACATGTTGGGGTGGTCTTGCAGGATGAAACAGTTGATAAAAGCTCTGTGCATGGCAGAATGAAGATTACTATTCCAAGAGAGCCTGAGCTTGAAACAGCAAATAGGGCCCAAAGGATAAGGTTAGCTCCTGTTGCTATTTTGTCATGTCTTCATGTATAAACCATTTTGTCTAGCATGCTGCAGGGGTAATGACATTCTTATATATCAGGCCTAAGAATAGTACAGAACGAGAAGATGTGAAACCAGCTGCACGTAGATTCAAAGCACGCCCATTGAACAGAAAAGTTGGTACTTGAAATTTATAAGGATGGAATTTTGTATCTGTTGCTGCTGTTTTGACTCCCTCCTCTCAACTATATATGTTGTAATTTGCAGATTCTCGAGGCCCCTTCATTGTCACTTCCAAAGAAGAGCACTCCAAAGCTGCCAGAGTTTCAAGTAAGTGTTCCTTATCTGTCTCCTACTTAAAAAAAAAAAGTCATACTCAATGCACAAACTCCCACTTCTGCGAGGTCTGAGAGAGGTGATTGGTTGGCAACCTTACCCCAATTATTTTTTTGGAGAGGCTGATTCCCAAACTCAAACCCATGACATATCGCTTTGGGTGGAAGGAACTTGCCATTGCACCAAGGCCCAACCTCTATTTGTACTTGCTTTTGCAGAACAAGTCTCTTTTTAGTATTTGCAGGCCTGATTTTTGTTTTTCCTATTGCTTCTCAGGAATTTCGCCTAAAGACGTTGGAGAGGGCTATCCAACACACATCTTCTCTTTCATCATCATCACTTAATTGCAATAATTCTGACAAGGTCGTCATTAAGTTTTTTGAATATATGATATTATTACCTTATTCTAAATCAGAGTGTTATTGGTTCAAACCTTATGCCCAAGAAGTACAAACTGGAATAAACATTGTGCCAGTGATATTCATGACTAAAATATGCATTCTTTCTTCTAGTTGGTGATTGTGTAATCATTCTCGAAAACTTAAAAAGTTCTCTTTTCAGGGATTGGACAAACCTAGCACTTTTATTGTTGCAGGAAATGGAAACCCGTCCGGAAGGTAAATAGTTTGAAAGTTTTTATATCAACTTCAACATAAGAGGAAAAAAAATGGAAACACTCAAATTACATTCAAGTGTATTCAATTGAGACAATAGTGCTTACTTCAGAGTGACTCTTGCTTTGTTTAGACCAAATACCATGGATGCTACAAAGCAGGATGGATGTGATGTAATGCACAATTTCAAAGCTCGTCCTCTAAATAAGAAGGTAATCTTTGTTAGTTTAGATCATTTGTTAAATGTTGTGCTAGCAATGCCAGTTTTGGACTTATTTCCTATCCTAATGCAGATATTTTCAAGCAAAGGAGATATTGGTGTCTTCCGAAATAACAAGCGAGAAGCAACAGTGCCAATGGTAGTCTATGGATGTTTATCTATTTCCTAGTCACTGTATCAATTAGATTTCTTGTTGACAGAATTATCTGAGATAATATGATGTTTTGACTTCCTATATAGGAATTCAATTTCCATACTGAGAAGAGGATTCAGCATAATCCACCAACAGATCTGTTCAGTAAGGTATGCCTAGAAATAATTAAGTTGCATTCTCTGCTGTATCTCCCTTTTCTATATTTTAAAAGTTTAGTTTACACAACAGTTATGGAATGCAATTTTAGTGTTAGATTTATCTCCTGGTTTTCTTATTTCTGCTCCTTTTGGCATGCTAGCTCTCCCTGACATCTGAGCTCCAGCAAAGTAATGGATCTCGCCTCAAATTGCCTCACCCTACCTCTATGTCTATAAAGGTTCCTTGTTACTTAACTTTCAGGTTTTAAATGGATATATATACTACCGATTTTACTCATAATTTTGTTTAGTACCTTATTGAGTATTTGTTTTTCACTTTTTTGGTATAAGGGCTCAAAAGAAAACAGATTGAGTTCTTTTCAACCAGAACATGAGGTAAGCATACCATTTTGTTTTTATATTTATTTTCCCCATACAGAATCCTTTCACCTTGCCCTCCACCACTTGTTAATGGAGGGAGAAGATGCCATTGGTCTGAAAAAGCATTTGCTTTTCAGTATGGCATTTATTTCATTTCTTTTCTATTCCAATGACAAAAACATAACTAATAAATGTAAAGCTGTGGGTCATTCCTTCATTGTGATGATGTAATGTCATGTCCTCTTGTAGATACTGCATCCGATGAAGGGAAAACCTCCTATTTTTGGTGGAAAGCAGATTCAACGTGGAAGTGATGGGTGCATCTCTGAAGGTGGTATGCAGAGTATGAGGTATGCCAATTGAATAAAGGACAACTGATGCTAGAATCTCTGTCCCTCTCTCTCCTTAAGTTTTCACATTCTGAGTTTGGTCATACAACAACCAAGCATTAGTCCTAAAACTCACATCCTGAGTTTGGTGATCTTGCTTTTAAATTGCCACAGGAGCATGGGCATCCGCTGAGAGCAAACGAGGACAAGGTACCAAGAATGATTTTCCTCAAAGAGATTTGAGTTTCTGCTGTTGATGAGGGAAGATAGATGAATGTACATAGAAATGTACTACACATCAAAGATCATCAAGCTCTTTTGCTGTATATGGAATCCATGGAAGTCCACTTGTTATCTCACATTTGAAGAAATGATGTTATCACAGAGTTATGTCGAATTAGCTTTTGCTTTTCATACAGTTTCTAGGTTTTAGTTCATAGTCCAATAAATATGTTAAAAAAGGCTGGTGTTGTATAGGCATTACAGTCACCTCACCCTCATAGCATCCTTTTTCCACCTTTTTTGTAGCATCAACACCACATGTAATGATCAAAGTCAAAAAATATATGAAATACAGATATTTCCCTCCAAAGGTCATGTATAATTTCCTGCAGTTGGTCTATGCACGACATGTTTTCACAACTTGCTGCAATGATTACTTTGTGAAGGATGCTAGTGGGTCAGATTCTTATTTAAAATTTTCAATTACCTGGGCTGACACAAGGGGTAATTGATGCATTAAATACAGAAGCACAATTTACAGCAATTTCATCCACATTCTTTGTATACTGAATTGGACTTATGGTTGTAATCACATGGGATCTGCATTATGCAACACTTATCACTGGATTTATTGTAGAATGTAACTTTTTTCTTTTTATGGCCGTGGACTGTGGTGCAATCATTTTAAGAGTCAAAAAAAGGCATTAAAAGGGAGGAATAGGACCATAACACCATAATTACATAAATGTAACACCATGATATTTGGAAGCCATTGAAAGCCTTTGTTGCAAAGCTGTCCGCATTTATTTTGTTCCAAACTAGTTTTCTGCATCATTACTGGCACGGTATGTATAAGATGCTTTGACATAAAGGTGGGCTTCTCATTGTCCGGAAAATTAATTCCATGTGCTGCAGAAATAGTGACTATAGCTTCTGATTGTGTGGTGTCAGTACCCCGCTTTGTCAGAATCCTTGTTTACTGAATTGTGCTTCGTTAAAGCGTGCTTTGTCCAACGCTTAATATCATAGGCTCTTTTGAAGGGTTTTTTCTGTTTTACAAGTCTTCTGTTTGTTATGGCAATGGCAAGATCATTTGGAAACAATGTGTGCCAAACAAAGGCATGAAGAAGGGTGGAAATGAACAAGACGGTCACCATTGTTGTTGACATGAAAGAAAGGGTAAGCACAAAGCCCTTGCTTAAAACTGTAGGGACCTGCTCTGCGTACTTGATGGTTGCCACTGAGAAAGTTGTCATGGGGAAGGTGTAAGACCACCATGCTACAGAAAACCTGCAAGATTGTGAGTGATAAATAACTGTAGTGAAATGCTAACTTTTATAATAGGGTAAATATTGTTGCGCACCAAAAGTCCACATTTTATGATTATATCCATATTTTAGGTGGTGTGTATAAACAATATTTACCTAAATCCTGTAAAGAAGTTGATTCGTACAACCAGCGAGGCATAAAGAAACAATGCGATGAAGTAGCAAGTCCTTGAACACCCATCAAACTCATTATATATTGTTTGCCAAGCAAGGCTTGCAGCAGATGGAGCAGCAATGAACATGGAGTACACAGGATGTAGCTCTTTAGGCAATGTTTCACTCGTTGGTAATCTCTGATACAAAGTCACAAACACCACAAGATAATGTGCAAAGCCTACTGCCCACAAGAACTTAGCAGCCTCATTCCACCCCACTCTAGAAGCTAAAATAGCACCCACAAAGTTGCCAACTACTGCGAGATGAGAAGAGGGATTAGCTACTTTACAAAGACGTCTCTTCCCTCCAGAGAGCCACTGGCCGTATATCTTGAGCTCGAGTAAAAAATATGGAGCCATGAAGGTGCACCAAATCGCAGGGTGAAGGGCTTGAGGGAATAGCATAGGAGGTGCACCTATGGCTAGGAACATGCAGACAACCCAGGGGGCAAAGAAGAAGTTAACACGGACGGGGTGGAAGTACTCTCTTTTGACAGCTTCAAAGTAGAATATGCATTTGAGTATGTAGGTGAAGGAGACTGAGATTAGGACTGCAAGGGCTAATAGCCAGAGGCCAAGGTTGATGAATGGTGTAATGTGGAGAAATTTGGTAGCAGGGCTTGTTGCCAAAGCACCCCATAGGATGGCTTGGCTGCTAAGGCCAAGACACATACCAAAGCATCCAATTGGGAACCGGAGGAGGAAGGGCCATTTCTCATCTTTGGGGAGGAGAATGTCCTCAAAGTCCTGCACGATAACAACATAAATGAAAGTTGAGATTAATTATGGCAACAAGATCTCCTTGCTGAAGATATTAACTTGTTGGTCATGTAGCATTTATTAGCTATCTGATCCATAGGGTTCATGAGTTGAACTTAAATTCAAGAGATCATTCACATCCTGTTTTGAAAATATATATGCACTTAGGTGGTATATATTTAAGGTTATGTGAAATAAGATAGTGTGACACCATCATTGCCTTTATAGAATTTTGAGAATCAAGTAAGAAAAAAAAGGTCAAATTATTCAGCCCAAGTGTACTACATGGAGTATCAACTAACATAGGTCTAGTCTAAATCTTAATTGAAATTAGTTAATTTACAATTGACACCTTTAATCACCATATAACCTTTAATCACTATATATATATATATATATATATATATATTTAAGCAAAGTGAAATTTCTTTTTTACCTTCTTTTCCAGCTTGTTTTTTACAAATATTATATTCAATTTCTTGTAACCAACCAAATGCATTTTTCAAAAGCAGCAAATTTAGGGATATATTTTTTTCCACAATTATTAACACTGCAAATTATATAATAAAAATGGTGTTAATGGTGAGTCATTTGAAGTGATATTACTTCAATTATAATTTATTATAAAAGGTTGTGAAAAAAATTGTCCCTAGTATTATAAACACGGATGCTTTAAATTGCTAAACATACTTGCCTGGTACTTGACAAGCAATACATTAGCAAGAACAATCCAAGAGGTGCAATCATGCAACATATATATATATATATATACAAGTTTACCATGAAAATATGATTGCGTTACCTTGACTTGGTCTAGTTCAGGTCCTCTAAGTGCAGCAATGTATCTTCCAGCAGGAACACTGTTATTAACTAACTCATCAACCCCAGCAGAGCCATCAGTCCTGTGAGACTCCATTTCCCTCTCCTCCTTCCATGTCGGCAACAAAGAATTCTGCTTATTCAGAGTTGATTTCGTCCTGAACAAACTGAAACCATCTTTCCTTCCTTCCAAACCAACCCTGTCGACCGAATCAAATCCTCCAAAACTTCGTCCACTTCTAGGAAGAACCCTCCTCTCATCTTTTTTCTTAGACTCCCAATTGTGCACCGAAAAACCCGTCTCTAGCGAAACTTGCCTGTTTAAGCTCCTATGTGATCTCTTAGTGTCTCTAACTTTGATGGGCCTGTTTAAACGCTTATCAGCTTTATCTATCTTTCGGGTTGTTTCCTTCTTATCTTCTTCGTCTTCTTCTTCTCGTAATACTTCATTGATATCTACAAAATGAGTCTCAAGAGAACTATGAGAAGTTGGCCTTCTTTCCATTTTGCTTCTTCTAAAGACGTAGCAAATACTATGCTTAGTCCAAGGGCTAGTCTTTAGAGTTAAGTTTATTATATAATTGATATATGATATTTTTGCATGTCAAAATTTGTGTCAATTTTTGGGATGCTTCACGAGAAGTTGAAAAGAAGTAGGTCTTTTAGGTGGTTGATTATTTTGTAGATGAAATGGGAGCCATTACTTTATTGGATAAAAGTTGGTCTTTGTTGGAAGGATATCCGTGAGAGGGTATCAAATTAAGGTTTTGTGGCTTCGGAGATTAGTACTATATTAAAGCTTGAGACCAACTCCGAAGAAGATTGGAAGAGCAAATTGTGCCATGCATAGATAGAGGGAGAAAGAGAGCTTTCGACAATTCACGGGTTCGGGAGAACTGTTCAAACTATCCCAAACGACTGTCTACACAATGTGGTTGTCGCTGTTTTGTTATTGTTAATATCCAAAATGTCAACATGCAGAGAAAGGAGAGGAAAAAAGAGAACAAGGGATAGGTTATCCTCTCATGTTTGGATGCATTCTTTGAGGGTTGAGAAAGGATTAAATGGGACTTGAAGTGGTATCATAGACATCTAAGCATTTTTTTAAAGGCATTGATATATGCACATTATCAATGTATACAATAAGTACACATCACTTAAAATATAAATATATATTCATAACTTATAAATATTTGTAAGCCTTAATTTCAACAATTTGTGGATGTATGTCAACACTTAAATAGTGTGGTGTAATATTTACTATTTTTTTAATAATACTTTTAAAATTATTTGGTTTTTGAAATATCATTATTTGAAAAATATTTGAGAAAATAACATTTTTCTAAAACTCGAGTTCCACACGAAAATCGTCATGTATTAAAGAGATAAACAAATCAATGTATTCAAGTGCATCTCATCTCTTGATCCATTTTGGAACTCGTAAAAAAGTCATTTTTCAAAATATTTTTCAAATAGTCTTATTTTGCCAAGTATTTTTATAAAATTATTATTAAGCAAATAATTGTCAAGATATCTGAGCAAATTTTTTAATTTCATTCAAATTGAGGGGATTTCCATTGAAGAGTAGAAAGCCACACATGAGGAGATCCTGAAACGTCCCATCATTTCAAGAGACACATATGAAACATCAATAGTACTAAATTTAGGTACAAATATTTAATAAGTATCAAATTATAAAAATTCTTAAATGTGTTTACCTATAAAGATCTACAAAACCAGTTGTTGGAATATTAGAATTGCTTTACAGTTATCACTTACTAGTCATTTCCTCAAACAATACACCACAAGTCAAATTTGTATAGTTAAGAGCCTTGTAGTTCAATTAGTATATTCTTCTTAGTGTTTCAAACACTCTAATACCATGTTAAATATACGTGATTTGGCACAACAGCCTACATTATAATGAGACCCAAGTAGGGTATATATACTAATAATAAATTTAGTCTAACTAGAATTGGATTTGCTTCTTTTACAAATAATGAACCTAAACTTGATTGGGACTTATGACCCAATACATCTCTGACATATAAAAACGCTGTATAGTTAAAAAATTAACAATACCCCTTACCGATATATATATTCATGGAACAGGTCATAGAAAAAGTCTATGTGAGCAGCTCCAACAGAATTATTAGCCTTTCATATACCTCTAGGATCATATTGTGCCATTCGGCGTTGCCGTCCAAAGACGGTCCATATGTTAAACTTTCAACTTATACATGTCAAAAATCTATAAATAGCCAAAATTTTAACACTTTAGGGCAAGCACTTCCATAGCACCAACACGAGAATCAGTTTGATAAAATAGAGCTTCTTCTGATTGTAATGGCCGCTACCCAATTCTTCATTTTTGCCATTTTAGCAATTCTTGTTCCTTCAATTTTGGCCACATAGTTCATTGTTGGTGACGATAAAGGTTGGACCATTAGCTTTGATTACCAAGCTTGGGCTTCGGGGAAGGAGTTCCATGTCGGTGACAAACTTGGTAAATTAAGCTCTCTTTTTACTATGCCTTAACTAATACATGGATGCACATATTATCCATTTAAATTGTGATTGTTGATGGAAGAAATTAACTTACTTTTTGATACAGTTTTTAACTATCCAAAGGATGCCCACAATGTCCTTAAAGTTAATGGCACTGGCTTCCAACAATGTGTGGCACCGAATAGCACTCTGGCCCTGACTAGTGGAAATGATATAATTACCCTAGCAACCTCGGGAAAAAATGGTACATTTGTGGTAAACCAACTCATTGTGAGTCTGGAAACCAGAAGCTTGCCATAACAGTGCTTGACACCGCATCTCCTGGGCCTGCTCCGTCTGCTCCCTCATCAGCAACTAAGGGAAGCGTTGCACCTATATATTATGGGATGGCTATTTTTGGCATCCTCATGATGGCCATCGTTTGATATTAATTGGAATTTCTTTAATAAGATTCATTTTTATGTTTTTCTTTTTTTAATAATCCTTTTATGGTCTTGGAGTGTATTGAATTTACAGTTCGCATTGTATTGGTTTCATTTGTAATACTACTTTTGAATAATAATTAAGCCGTTTGTGGTTTCTAATACAAAAATGTTTGGCACACTTGTTAAATTTCCATGCAGCTTGGGTCTGAGGCAATGAGTCAAATGACATTTCATAGACTTTTTGTTTTTGGTATTTTTATCAACTCAAACATATTTCTGGTGGACTATGGAGAATGATGTTGAAATCTACATACTTAAGACCTCTTTATTCTCAACATTGTGATAATTCGATAGTTGGGTGGGAAGGGAGAATTTAAACTCTAAATATATGTTGAAAAACTAAAATTATGTTAACAATCTTGTAATTCAACCAATATCTCTTAATGTTTTCAACAGCATAGGGCTTTGAGCCGCAAGCACTCTACTTCCTTTGCTATGGCAAACAAGAAAATATCTTCATAAAAAAAGACATGATTAAATCTTAAAGCTAGTCTATTAACCCTAAATAGGGTGAGAGTCTTCTCAAGTAAAGATTGTTCTATTGTAACATTAACGACAACCTATTAAGATATAGGTTCAATAGGTACAATGAAAGAATGTCTCCTAGGAGAATGCCTTGAGACTGTTGAAAATAATCACTAGCCACTCCATTCCATTAAATAGATAAGGAGACATTTGAGACGCAAGACTTAATGAGATCAATGATTAAACTAGGAAATTGATAGAAAAAATAAGGTGTCTTTGATAAAGCTCCATTCCAAATGTCTTTAACTTTATCAAGATGAATCTTTACAACAAGAAGATTAGTTCGACCTTTTTTTGTTCTTGATCCAATAAGATTTCTTGTACCAGAATAAAGTTTGTTTTTTTGATAATTTGTACCAGAATAAAGTTATCAGGTACACATTTGCTCAAAACAAATCCAGCCTAACAAGGATGAATCAATCAATCCAAACTTTAGAGCATTCTCAGCTGGATTGCAAAAATTTTACTATTTTACATCCACAAAAACCCACTTTTCTCATTTACCTATCAACCTTTTACATAAGAGCATTCGCAACGGAGTTGTAAAAGTAGGATTTTTGTTAAAATGGATGGTACTGTAGCTAAAAAACACAAAAAAAGCCTCCCAGCCGACCCTCTACTTTAACTCCGAGTTTTACACATTGCTACAGTAACGTGTATTTTTACACGTTACTGTAGCAATGTGTATTAATTTTTTTTCGTTTTTTATTCTGTCTTCTCTCCTCTCTCCTCTTTTTTTTTTTCTTTCTTTTTTCTTTCCGTTTCTCTCTCTCTGCGCTGCTCTCTCTCTCTCCCTCAGTCTCAAGTCAACAGCTCGGTGGAGGTGGAGGTGGTTGTGGGTTGTTAACGGCTCGGTGGAGGTGGTTGTGGGTTGTCAACGGCTCGGTGGAGGTGGTTGTGGGTTGGTGGTTTTCGGTGATGGGTTGTTTCCGGATCTGTTGGTGATGGTGGTTCGCGGCGGTGATGGGGTTTCTGTTTGGGTTTGCCGGCGGTGATGGGGTTTGTGTTTGGGTTTGCCGGCAGTGATGGGGTTTCCGGATCTGATTTCTCTCCCCCTTCTCGGCCGTGGTTGCAGACAAAATGGGTTGTGGTGGGTTTGGGTTTGCCGGCGTGGGTATAGTGGTTGTGGGTTTGGGTTTGCCGGCGTGGGTGTGGGGGTTATGGGGGGTTGCTGCTGATCGGCTGCCGTGGGTTTGGTTGGGGTGTGAAAAAAAAAATATAAAAAATGGAATTATTTTATAATATTTTAATGTGATGTATTGTAAAATAGAGAATGAGATGGGAGTTATTTTGTAAAAGTGGGTAGTTAAAATAGAAAAGTGGCTTTTTAGAGTTGTAAAATAGAGATACAATGCATTTTCCGTTGGGAATGCTCTAACATCTCCCCTGTCACTTTTTATTTTATAAGATGTCTTATTAAAATATAATAAAACAATTCTTTTATTATTATTATTATTCAACACCAGCAAAATAACCATCACAGCCCATGGCAGCCAATTATACCCACAGCCCATGGCAACCAACGATACCCACAACAAAATTGTAACCATCACGTTGGCAACCACCAACCCATGGCACTCAAGCCACCGTAGAGCTCACGGATCAAATAAAAAAAAAACCCAAATCCATAACCCACGGCTACCGTGAGGCTCACAAATCAAATCAGAAAAACCCCAAATCCATAACCATGCATCCTCAGCCCCCAACCCATGACCTCCTCCACACCGGCAACCACCCACGGCTACCCAAAACGACCAACAGACCCACACCAGCAACCAACAACCCACCCACGCCGGTCAAACTCCGCCACCCAAAACCCATCAATTGCCGCCGACAGAAAAACCCACCCACAGAAACCCATGACCCAAGTCGATCACCCACGCCAACAGATCTTGAAACACGACAACCACCACAAATCTTCAAACCATACCCACAAATCAAACGTAAATCCGAATCACCCGTCTCCATTTCAAACCCAGAAAAAAAAAATAAAAATAAAAACCCACAAAAGCTTCGATCATTGGGCCATCGCAGACGACGCTCCACGCCGGCGACCCACGACCCACACCCCACGGCTTACGCCTAACGACCCGCAACACTAGATCGGAAAAGAAGAAGTGAGAGAGAAGAGCTGAGAGTCGACCCACGACCCACACCCCACGGCTTACTGTAACATGTGTAAAAAAAAAAAAAAGAGTTAATTTAGAGTAACGGTTGGGAGGGGGTTTGGTATGTTTTTAAGCTACAGTAATAGCTATTTTAACTAAATTGGGACTTTAGCTTCCTAGATGGGAATGCTCTTAGGAGGGCAAAATATAGTAATTGAAAATTTGTAGACTTAATTGTGATATGACCAAACCATAAGTAATTTACGTTATAAAGTATTATATAAACCAATAAGTCGAAAAATAAAAAAATGTGAGATCGGATTGGGTATTTCAGTAGATGACAACACAATCTTAATAAAATTGAGCAACAAATTGGTTTGGGAGATGGCCATGTATGAAAATGGTTTGGATAAATTTGTTAACAAGGGAAGGGATCCAAAAAGATTGATAAAATTGAGCATGAAAAGGGATTTAGTATTTTTCTTAATTCTTTGATTGATTATGTAGTTTATAAATATGTTGCATCGTGTGATGAATGCACATACATTGTCCATATGGTGAGGGTCGATGATTATAAGGTTACTCTAAAAATGAGAAGTATCTGTTTGTAAAGAAGATCTATATCAAGATGACGACAAAATGAAGCATAGGATGGCACGGCGATTACATCACAAGCAAGTGAATGTGAATCACAATTTGGTGTGTTACATTAAACTAGGTTCAACAGCTCTATTAGGCTCACAAGTCATTGTCAGGAAAATTCAACTAAATATTGAGAATTGCTTCGGGCCTAAAGACACCTAACAAACAACAAACTTATGGAGAACGACGACTCAGAAAAAGAAAAAGAAAAAAAGACAACCTATAAATTGAGAATGAGGCTTCCTTCTTCTGAAAACGGTGCCTATGAAATGAGACATTTGGCAGGCTCTATACCTTGAACTTGACGTTATATGTGAGCCAAATCAGCAGAGCCAATCCCAAGCTTTTACCTAAAGGACTGCCAAGCCAAGACAGAACATTCTTCTCCTAGACTGGGTGTGCTTGAAGCGCTGGGCTATTTCATTTTCTTTATTATCTTCCTAAGTAATCTTGTTTTAGGTTTAACCTTTGAGAGAGATGAGTAATGAGAGTTCTACCAAACATTACATCTACTGTCCAACACTCCAACTAATTCAATTAATAGAATTTAAGCTAGCTAAGCTAACAAGTGTTTTCAACAACCACCAAAAATTAAACAAGGGCATGTCTTCACGTCCCAGTCTGATGCAGATAGATGCACAAAGAGAAAACTCACACAACAGCACAGCAAAGACACTACACCATAAAAAAAACAACGTGGTTGGTTATTTTGACCAATGGTGGGAGCCCTCAGACTTAAACTGCATGAAAAATGTCACCTTCAAGTCAATCCCCACCGACACGCACTTAGTGCAGATTGGTCCAGATAGATAGTAGCAAGTTGATTAATCATTCCAACCACCAATGCCCCATAATCAGAAATGTCCCCAGTTGGACAGAGAAGGATGTAGGGCATGTCACATGTAGTTGATGTTGTGGGACGTCAAACTTTTGCTGATACAATTGACTGGAGGTTTAGATCACTCTCATTAGCTCATGGTGGAAAAATCTTTTTTATTACTATCACAATGATTCTCAATGACCTTTAATCCACTCAAAATCTCATTTGAATCAAGGTTAAACAGAAGATGATGTCCTAACAAGAGAAATAAAACATACCCCAAGATAATGACAGCCACAAAGAAAGGGAAAAAGACGAAGAACAAGAGCAGAGGCAATAACGTACTCAAGATTATAGCCAAATAGAGAGGAAAAAAACCTGTAACCAAGATTTATGGTATGCAATGCATGATATACTAGTACAAATGACCAAATTTGTAATGAAAACAGTACATAATCACATTGAGAATGTGTCTCACAAGCACAAGTAGATTTCAAATTCACTAGAAAACCCACTTTCACGCATTTCTTTTCCCAGCAAGTAATTCTCAATGGCCTTATCGACTTATCCCTGACTTTAAACTACCATGAAACTAATTCTATTTGAATCGATTTCACCCTCAAGGTTTCTGAATTTCGCAAAACTTATTTTTGGAACTTTATAATGCTCGAGATAATTCACTTTTGTACAAGTAGTAAAAAAACAAAGAAAAAAACAAAAGACATTAATTAAGAAAGTAACAGATAATAAGATAAATTGGCGAAAATACATATGACTGAACTTGATTAATTTGTTATACATTCATAGTCTTTTGTTGTTATACTGGTCAAAATAATATTTCTCTCTTGAATCATTTCCCTGCAAACTTTTATCAGAGTCCATTCATCAAGTACTCAACACATCCTAAGTGACAGAACCTAGAAATCATTTCCTTGCACCCTTTACCAGAAGAGCTAGAAATCAAACCACCAAAGAATTCCCTTATAGCCAACTGAGAATCTAGCTAAAAAATCATATGCTGTTGTCTTTCAAATTATCCCTAGTCCCAATGACAAAAAAATAAAATAAAAAACAGAACCAACAAATAGACACACAGAATTATTATATCAGCAAAAATAATAGTCCAAAGACAGAATTATAAGAGCAGAGAAGAATGTCTTTTAACCAAATAGCTGTGGGAGAGACTTTTCTTCCCCCACATAATTACATTTAAGATTGATATGTGATGTGAGTTCTCAAAATGGTTACACACAAGGAGAAAGTTTAAAAATGAGGGAATTCTTCTTATATTCTCTAAACACTAACCGCCTCCACCAATTAAACCCCAAAAAATAGAAAACAGAAAATAGAAATATCGAAAAATACAAAATTCCCTCTTTCCCTTTCTCCCCATCCTATACAGTGCCTTAATTCAAAGATTTAAAAATAAAAAATAAAACGATAAACAATTTTATAAAAAATAAAAAATAAAAATAAAAATAAAAAGATCCGCACCGTGTTTATCACAAATCAAAATGAAATTAACTCTGTTTCAATGAGTGGTGACCTTAGACCGTTTCTTGGCCTCGCTGTAAAGCACCACGCCCATGATTGTAACGGCGAAGCCCGAAATCCCCATAACGGTAACAGGATTCCTGAAAATCAAAACGGAAACCACCGCCGCCACAGCGGCTTTAGCATTCCCCAATACCTGTAACGTCAAAGCGCTTGTGTGCTTGGTGACCAAGAAGTTAGTGAGGTTCACCAAATACGCCACCGTGGCATTCCCAATGAGGAGGAAGATTATATAAGGGTCCCCACGCGCCTTCTCGATCGTAATGGCCGCCACGTTTCCTTCAATGTAGAGAGTGAAGGGTAACAGAATTAGCGAGGCCATCGGGGCCATGTATAGGAGCAGATTCATTGAATGTAGCTTTTCGGACTCGGAGGTTAACAGAATCCCTTGAACCACGGATTTCAAAGCTCGTCCTGCCGTGGACCCTATGCAGACTAAGAAACCGAATAGATGAAACAAAGGCTCGCTGTTAGTGGCTAAGACGATTCCGAAAACGACAGGTAGGAGAGCGAGGTAGACTTCGGCGGACTCTTTCTTGCAAGTGATTATGAAGGCGAATACAGCGGTGAAGAACGGCGTCGTTGCGCCGATGGCTTGGTTGAACGACACGGGGAGATAACGCAACGACGTGTTACCGCATACGACGGAGAAGCAGAAGATGGCGCTGAGCGCGAAGATCTTGAAGAACTGTCGTTTTGAGTGGATGTGCTGGAGAGGAACGAGATCGAGGAAGTTGATGGAGGCGTAGCTATAGGCGGAGCAGGAGATCATGTGGAGCATTGTGAGGAAGATCGGGTATCGGTACCCGTGGAAGCTAAGGAGGTACTTGTTGAGGAGGAGGACTCCGATGTTGGAGAGGTACCACGACGCGATGATCAGAGCCGTCGATACTGTCGGAGAGAAGTAAGATCCAACGGAGTAGGCGTTGTTGTTCCGTACGTCTCCCGGTGGAGTCGCCGGAATGTCAAGGACTTGGTCGGTGGCGGTAGTGTCAAGTCTCGGGTTGGACATTCGCCGCGTCGTCCATGTCTGTGCCTCCACCATTGCCGAAGGACAAAATGGTAATTAAAAACTTCGAACTCTGCCCCTTTCGGTAAATATAGTTTTGCGAGCGAGGGAGGAGCGAGTGGTTTGGTCAGATCTGAAGGAGTGTGGGAGATGAGGATGACATAGATAACGAGGGGAATGAGGGAGGAAATGAAGTGTGGATCTAATCGGAGGGTGGAGATTTAGATTTAGGGTGGAGCAGTTGTGGGAGCCGTTGGATTAGGATTGGGGCATGGAGGGAATAAAAACATGAGATTGGATTCTTGGGGAAGCGAGCTGAGTGAAGGTAGAGGAGAGTTAGAGTGTCGGTGTTGGACTCGGAAGTTGCGGTACACATCATCTATACCTTTTTTAAAAAGTGCTACACTCTGACTACATTTACTACGTGTTTTTTTTGTTACTGCAAGTAAAAAATCAGAACGTATGGTCTAATCGTGTGGGTGTTTGACTGTAAACGACCAATGGCAGAGCAAATTTCTCATGCTCTATATTCTGGGCTTTTTTTTTATAAGCTTTCTGATTGGTCAGTTGTGTCTAGAATCTTGGATGGTATCTAAAGAGGGATTCACGCAGATGGTGAAAATCTTAAAAAACTTTTATGCAAATTAGGAAATATCTGCTATGACTTTAGGTTGGAAGCCCATTTGGGTTCCGCTATCATTTTGTGCAAAATTGTAGAATTTAATTTTTGCTATAGAATTTAAAAACTCGGACATTAGTGGTAAAGATGTTGAAATCTTCTAAATTTGGTTGTTTGAGATAGCATGAGATCTACAGCTATAGGGTATCATTTTAGGTGTGAGCGTAATGTGTACATGAGGAAGAATGTCCGCTTCAATCGTGATTAAAAATTATGGTGTTGCCAATCACATCTATGAAACATGTTCACATCTTAAAACACGTATCAATGACTTAATTGGTTAAGATGACCACCTTTATTAGTTTTAGGACCACTTGTATTTGCCATAAGGTACACTTCTGGCTTTGTGGTGTAAGCTTCTATTAGAAGATTTACTTTCTGCTTCTCCTTACTTTAAGGCCGATCCACCGGTTAGAATTTCATGTTAATATTTTATATAATACATAAAAAAAAATGTTAAAAGCCTAAAAGCGAAAAAGTCTTTGTCATTGTGACTGTGAACCACTGAACCTTTAATAAGTTGTTGGGATCTAATTCCACCCTTTTACCACTTAAAAGTTCTGCGTAACTTCATTCTCAAAAAAAGAGTTCTGCATAACTCAGACAAAGTCTACAAACTGTGAACAAGAAATTTAACGCCGAGGCAATTTGAAGAGACATCTTGAATCTACATACTTTTGGCTCCCACTTGGGTTATTCATCAATAATATACATCTTGAATCTTGAGCAGTGACTATGAGTTGACAACCGATCATGTGAGCTGATTAAAAGGTCATATAAGATTAGGAATTACATGATGAAATGCCATTGTTATTGTCATTCTCGTGGTATAATTATAATCATATAAGACAATAGATTGTTCTCCATGCTTCAACAATATCTTTACATTATTAACATGTCTTCCTACCTGAGTCATATCTTAACTCATACGTCGAGTTGTTACGTTTTTTTATGAGACTGAAACATATTTATTTGATTGTGCTTATTTTATTTATTTACCTTTTTTTATGTAAATTTTTAAAATCTCTTATTTTTTAGGTACAATTATATTTTTACCTAAATTATTTTTTAAACAAAAAATAGCCAATAAAAATAACTTATACCGAACCAATATATATAATCATCAAACTACAACATATAATCTTCAACCGAATGAGTACATAAGAGCAAGAAATTAGTTTTTTCGTTTTTGTTTTTCTGATTAGGCTAGAGAAATTACTTTTAGTTTTGTTTGGCACTTGAGACGTCTAGATGTTCTAACTTCTAAGGTCGAATATAATTCTCTTTCTTTTAGGTCAAGAATGATCAAATTACAACCATACACAAAAAGATATCCCAATTAGTAGGTGGTTTAGAGCAAAATTAATATAACATACAATCATTCAAGTCAAATATCATCAACATGGTCCAAAATATTCACACAATATTGTGTTTGGACTTATTGGGTCAACATGTCAATCACATACACCCCCATAGTCACTTTTTTTCTTATTCAGAAGAATTGACGAGTTTGATTCTAATTTTATCAGGTTTACGCATAAGTATACTGCTAATTAAAGATAAATTTAGAAACAGTGTTGTCTGTGTCATCACGATTCATGAGTAAGCAGATGAGGGCCTATTTTGAAGTCTAATGAACTCTTTTAAGTGTAATTCTCGTCTATCCCTTATTTTTAATTTTTTGGGTTTGTTGAAAGTAGATTAGGCTTTCGGCCCTAAATTGATTTATGTCACACTACAAAGAACCTACGAAGAGGGCTTGGAACTAGTGTTGTTGCTCGAGTCGGATTGAGATCCATGTAATACTAGAGTATTGTATGGGTTACAATTCATTTGAATAGTTGAGATTTAAAGTTCAAAAATTAATTTTTAATCTCAGCCTTTAAATAAAAAAAAAGAAAAAAAAGAAAAAAGTGGTATTGCATAAAAAAAGTATTGATTCCTCATCTGGAGATTCCCTTATAGTTATAGGATCAGTTTGACGTCTAATAATTGCTCATCTTAGACTCAAGTGGCCCAACTTTCCCACTCAATTTCTACTCCCCCTGTCCCATTAAAAGCCCAGTTGTGTCCCAAATCTTTAATTGTACAAGAATATAAGGTGCACCGTGCACGTAGACAAAGTTGTGGCACCAACAAGTGAACCGTTGGTTCAAACTTGTCTCATTGAGCCCAAAATACGTGTAACCTGGGTCATCGCTCGCTTACGCTAGGTTCAGCTTTGAACTTCAATTTCTTTTTTCGGTCGTGGACCCTTGAGGTTCTAGTCCATCACGTTACTCTAATGAGCTGATGTTTCTGGGGTTCTAGAGCATCAAGGCCTCAGGCAAGCTCGAGTACTAAGTACTATAGAGAAACTGGAATATACAGAAAATAATATCTGTCTTACTTTCTTTACAATTGTATAAGGAGTTTCTGTTGTATATTTATTTTCGAAAATGTACAAGATAAAGATATCTATTACAAAATAAATATCGCCTACAAGATAAAGATAATTATTATAAAATAAATATTATGTTTCCCGAAAAACTAGTATTAACAAATACTAGTTCATGTGAATATCTTAACGATGGACTTATCTGCAAATTTCATCCTAATATGTACTAACATCAAAGGGCCAAACTAGGGGTGTTAAATGGGTGGGTTTGGGTGGGTATTAAATGGGTTCGGCTTTTAAAATCCAATAGCCTATTTAAATCCATTTAGTAAAATAGATATTACCCAAACCCAACCCAACCCAACCCAATTATCTAAGCTAAAACCCAACCCACCCATTTAAACCCATTTAATAAAGTTGATATTTACCAAAATACCCTTAAAACTATAAAAGGATGAAAAAACAATTAAAACTTAAAAAAATTACTGAAATACCCTTGAAACCTCCAAAATGACCAAAACCTCTTAGAATTTTTTTTTTTTTTTTGTGAATATCTTAACGATGGACTTATCTTTTATTTTTGTAATTTTTGTTTGGGCTTTTTTATTTTTTTTTTTTGGGTTTGGGCTTTTTGTTGATGCCCAATAAGCAACCCAATTAAAGCCCAATTAAACTCAACTTAATTGGGTCTAATTGGGCTAGCACCCATTTGCCCATTTATTAAATAAGTGGGTTTGGGTGGGCAATCAGTGAGTGGGTTTGGGTGGACTAATGGGTTTGGGTTAGGCCAAACAAACTTGAAATTTCCAAGTTTTTTGGTTAAAGGATTGCGTAACTTGATGGAGAAATTAGAATGCAATAACAGTAGACATTTTGTCTGATATTTTGTCTAATTAACACTTCAATCTCTGATATTTTGTTTTTAAAGTATGACATTTTTTTAGGCTAAATGTTTTAAAGCAAGACATACCAACATCTACTTCCTACTTTTACTTCTTTTTTGGTTTGGTAACTCATTTACTTGTACTCGAAAATAGAAAATGATTGAATAATGGTGAGAATTATTTACCAAACAAAAGTGGTGAGAATTATTTTAGCTTTCTAGAAACAAATGGTAAGATTAAATAAAACAACAGCCAAAAATTAATTAATAAGCAACAAACAATTAACCTTGAATTTTTTCTTCCAAAAAAAAAAATTAATAAGCAACAAACATGTTTCCATGAGTTTTTTTTCCCTTCACATCGACAAAATTGTTTCTTCTATCTGAAACAATTCCACAGAGAAAGCATGTACTCCCCAAACTAAATTTTGGAATCCACATTTGACCCCAAAAAAGGCACTTCTCAACACTTACAGAGCAATGTTTTCTGAGTACATACCTCAGTGAAAAACACTCTCCGGAGAAAAACCCAATCTTGGAGAGAAATTATTGCTACTGCTACTACTACTGCCACTGCTATTCACTGAGAGTGAAATAGAGAGGTTGGTGCTGGAGCTAGGAGGAGCATCCCAAGTATTAGCAGTATTAATAGGTTGAGAAGGTTCCACAAGCTTTCTTGAACGCTGACGGCCTCTTTGCATGTGCCTCTCACAGTACTTTTTATTTGGAAAAACTTCCTTGCTACACCTCCATTTCTTCCCATCTGTTCTTCTACATCTTCCAGGCTCTGGATCAGGATCCATGCCCATTCTATGGTCCCAAGGCATGGGGCTAGACCCCAGTACTGAGGGGGCAACAAAATTTTAACAAAAAATTAAGGACATGAAGCAAAAATTGAAGAAATCAGAGATATTGGGAACATATATCTTGAAAACTTAAAAAACCCATCTAGAGGAGATGATTTGAGGTACTTACAGCTATTGTAGCCTAGAGGAACTCCATCATTGGGACCACCAAAAACGTTAGCAACACTCTTCCATATAGGGAGAAGAAGATGATGTGGCACAGGAAGCCCAGCTTCCATGTACTTGTAGATGAGTGTTTGAAGCTGCAATTCCTGCAGCTGAAAAATGCTGAACCCACTCGATCTTGCGCTAAGTCCAGACCCACGTCCTAGCTCAAGATTAAGCCCAACTGCAGTTGAGCCATCTGCTATGGTTGATTCGTTGAAATTCATGTCCCAAGAATTACCACAACTAGTTGGTCCAATCCCTACTGATATAACACAAAAGAAAAACCAAATAGTTATTGAAATTGAGGTTTAAAAATTAAATAAAAAGCATGAGAAGAATTGCTCAATTTGATTGAATGAGTACCAGTATTTGTGAAACGGGGAATCTTTGGAGGTGGGGTTCTGTGCTCCTCCATATTAAGAAGCTATGTGCACCAAGATGGATGGTCAAAGAAGTGAGCCAGAAACAGCAGGGTTGGTCTCTTATAACTCTGAACGCTGAAAGCACTGCGTAAAAAGACTACAATCCTCTGGGCTGGTAGCAGCAATATATATATATGCAATTCCCAAGTCAGAGATTTCTACAGCTCACAGCCCAATGGATGCCCGTGGGAACAGCCAAAAGGGTATTATAATATAACATAAGAATATGTTTTTGAACGACAATGTAGCTCTGAGCCTCTGACACCACACGTACTACCTCTTGTCTAATTTGCGCTCCTATCCCACTCCAATTGTTGCGAGTAAAATGACAAGCACCATGTACTTATCACTATTCCACTTTTACCTTTCAAGTCCTGAATCTGAACAGAGTTGTATTTGCATGTGGATCTATCGTCATCATTCATCAACACTATCTTCATTTGTCATAATTTATTTTTTTAATAAATTATAAAAAAATATGCGTGACTAATTTTTTTTTTATCAGATAGAAAATGTGTGACTAAATGTAACTTTATTAGTCACTTCTTTTTTGGTATAACGAACATGTGTTTTAGTTTCCGTTACATTGGTAAGTTATGGAAAGAAAATAGTGAAATCATATATGAATCACAATCACTAGGCACAGACAGAGAAGGTGATAAGATTAAGGTGAGAGTGGTGAGACTGCAAGTTTTCTGAGACTGTCAGATGTTGCAGTAGCTGCAGCAGAAGCAAGCGCGTTGTCAGGGCTTCACAAATTCAAGTAGGTTCCAGCTGATGTCATTGTACAAGTAGCTTTTTGTCTTGGCCTCGCTTCCCCTCCAACTTATGCAGTTTGAGACTGACGCGCATCCTGTCTGCGTGTATTACACTGTCTTCAGGACTAGATTCTATAAGGATCACGTGATCCATACTCCCACTGTTTGCTTTTTTATTTTTTTATTAAGACCACTGTTTGCTTATGAACCAGGCGGGTAAGGGTTAATGTATTTTTTTAATTTTTTTTTTATAACAGAGGGTTAATGTATTTTGTAACTTAAGATTTAACTTATCTAAATCGTCAAATTCATAGCCATTATTAATCAATTTATGTCATATCAGTAATTTAGTAATTTACATTGAAACTTCAGATAAGTTAGATTCTTGGTGGCTAATTCAGCATTTGGTGTAATCTTTCTTTTTAAAAAGTTTCACCACTTTATGAGGAGCGTGAATTCAAATCCTTAAAATTTAAAAAACATAGTTAATTTAAATTAATATTTCTATCATATATAAAAAAAAAAAAAAAAAAAAAAAAAGATTTCTCGTGCAAATATGAATCTATTTTAAAATTTTGAAATTATATCAAAGTAAAAATAATCATGTGTCACCTTAGAACATTCTTAATAGGTTAACTAAAAACCAATTTTATTGAAAATGCAGCTGATAACTTCTAACAAGATATGATACGATATTTGATTTGTAATATTTGAAATTCAAATATTACAACTATATCAGCGTCAAATTCATTTTTCTTTCTCAAGATTCTACTTAATTCTTCTTAAGAATACCATGGACAATTGAATTCTTAACAATAATTAGATACTAGAAAAGTCTTAAACACTCACATTAACAAAGAAGAAGAAGAAAGTAGAATAAGAAGGGACTCATTGATATATCAGTAATTAAAAGGTGAGTAGAGGGGGGAAGCTATTTAATAGTCTTTTCATGCTGTTCTTCTCACCCATGGGCCATGACGGCATGACCTCCTAGAGGAACAAGTTAGTATTTCACCTGTCATGCCAAATGAACCAGTTAACCAGACTAGATCATGGGGTGACAGAACCATATAGTTCCCTCACCAGGGGTGCCCCCAGTAAATACCAAAGCTTGTCCGGCATGAAGTTTTGGGCCTCTATATGCATCTATTACCACATTGTGCTGGTTATTGAGGCCTTCTGGTAAAACCCAACATTCCATGGACCACATGCAAGGTCTAGGGCCTTGGTCTTTTTTATTTTATTATTATTATCTTTCGCCAAGCCCAGGACCTTGGTCTTTGACTTTGCATAGGGTGGAACTACTCTATAATCAAAAGTGATGATCTAGAATTGGTTGAAAAATGAAATGACAAGTTTGCTTACATATATAACAAGTTTGACTAATTTGAAAAATACGGTGAGTTTAATGGAGGCTACAAGGACATTTCGGACTTGAACCAACTACACTACAACAACATGTGTGGCCTAATCTGAGAATTTGTTTAATATATAAAAGCATGGAGAAACTCCATTAACCATCACTTAACTGAATAGCTCATTCTAATAAGAGCTTGGAACATTAACGAAGGCTTCAGGCCCTCTGTCCTGTAAATTATCAAAAAGAGAAACCCAAGGTGGTTTTAGCCAACAGAATGTGAATTATGATAGGAAAAGGGTTCGGTTCAGTACTTCAGTGTATTAGAATTTGGATCCAATATGATGTCGGAACGTGACTAAAAATGGACATGTGTTTGTATTATGTTGGATCTAATGCACTGGATCCAAGCCGAATTCTCTAATAATTTCTCACTCACTTCATTTGAGTTGATGAGGCCCAACTTACTTCATTGTGGCATATTTGGGTTTGTTTTGGGTAGTGAGAAAAGGTAAAATAAATTTGGTTTAGTGTGAATTATAATTATTGAGTTAATTTTCAATTGCTTAAACAGTATTTTTAATTAATGTATATTATTTTTATTGAGTCACCTCTTAAACATAATAGAAAGAGATGGCCCAATAAAAATGTCTGAGTAAGCAATTTAAATCCAATTCAGCTGGGCGTCAAAGCTCGTTAATCACAAAGCGAAGATTCTAAACTCAAAAGCCCATATCCAAAAAAAAAAAAAAAAAAACCTCAAAAGGCCCCAAAGGCCCAAACCTCATAGAAATCTCTCTCTCTCTCTCTAAAAAATAGCACAAAAAACTCAGCCCCATGACTCACGTCGACAACCATGGTTTTTCACGTCAATCTTCACGCCATAACAAATGTTTGCCGCCGTTGCCGAGACAGCCTGAAGGTGAAGCCATGGTTATCGGTGGCGACGGAATCTGAATCTGACCGGTGCTTGAAATTGCTGATTTCGCTTTAAATTGCTTACTTGGCATATTTAATTGATGTGTCATATTTTGATTGGACCACCTCAGTCAAATAGCAGGGATTACTCTTGCTGCTGTGTTCTCTCTTTTCAAGTAGATTGCTACCAATTCAAGGCAATTCAGACAAAACCCACGACACTGCAAAACCAATAAAACCTTAAAAGGTTTGATTTTTATTTTTCCCTTGTTCTTCTATTTTACTGTGATCACGTACTTTCATGTCTATTTTGGTTCAAATTTTTCTGGGTTAATTTTCTTCTTTACAATACCATATTTTGTGCTAACAAAATAGATATTTGTAATTTGTTATTTATAGCCTCTCATTTTTTTTTTTTTTTTTTTTATTAGTAATGAAAAGTTGACTGGATTCTTGGTTTTTTTCTTCATTTCAGTTGGGAATTGTAAAGATGGCAAAACAAGCTACTACTCTTTTCCTTGAAGAATGGTTAAGGAGCATTAGTGGCTATAGCAGTAATGTTAATTCCACAAATTCTTCTTCCTCATCTGCTCGAGCTATTATTCAAGCATGGGCTGAGCTTAGAGACTCACTTCAACACAAATCATTTCATTCCCATCACCTCCAATCTTTGAAAACCCTCCTTAACTCTCAAACCTCTCTTCATGTTGCTGAGCCGCAAGCAAAAATTGTTCTTTCTATTCTTTCCTCTCCATACTTATCTCTTCCTAATGAATCCTATCCTCTCTTTCTTAAACTTCTTTATATCTGGGTCAGGAAATCATTCAAACCCTCTTTGGTTCTTATTGATTCTGCTGTGGAGGTCCTTTCTCACCTTTTTAATGCTGAATTTGATTCAAAGAAGAGTCCTCTGTTATTCGCCGTAGGCGTTCTCCTTCTGGGTGCATTTGCTTTTGTGCCTTCTTTGTCTGAAGGCTCTAAAATAGTCTGCTTGGACTTGCTCTGTAGGCTGTTGGAAGAGGAGTACCAATTGATTGGCTCATCCGGAGAGCTTATTCCGGATGTTATTGCAGGGATTGGGTATGCTATATCTTCTTCTGTGAATGTTCATTATGTTAGAATTTTAGATTCTTTATTGGGAATTTGGGGCAAAGAAGGTGGGCCTTGTGGGAGTATTATTCATGGGCTCATGATTCTGCATTTGATTGAATGGGTGGTGTCTAGTTTGATCAATTTCCGTTCTTTTGAGAAAATAAATGTTTTTGCCCGCGAGACTTTAGAGACTTCAAAGGCTAACTATGTCCCATTTGCCATTGTCATGGCTGCCGCTGGAGTGTTGAGGGTTCTCAATAGATCTAAAATGAGTGGTCTAGGGCTAGAGACCGTTTCCAAACTAAGGGTTTCTGCAGAGGATCGGGTAGAATCTTTAGCAAGAGATATTATTTCTAGAAGTGGTTTTACTAATGCAGATAATGACATCACTAATAGTCTGCTACTACAGTGTGTTTCATTAGCACTGGCTCGAAGTGGCCCGGTGTCATCCCGTGCCCCTCTGCTTATGTGCCTCGCTTCTGCATTGTTGACTGAAATCTTTCCCTTACGAAATTTATATACAAAAGTACTTGATTTCCCACAAAGCAATTCAGCTAGACTGGGGCATGATGAGGTCAAAAAGCATTTGGATAGTGTTGTTTTTAAGGAAGCAGGGGCCATAACTGGTGTTTTCTGCAATCAATATGTTTCAGTAGATGTAGAAAGCAAGGGTGTGGTGGAAAATCTTATATGGGATTACTGTCAAGATATCTACTTGGGGCATCGACAGGCAGCTTTGTTGCTTCGAGGTAAAGAGGATGAACTACTTGGGGATATGGAGAAAATTGCTGAATCTGCTTTCCTTATGGTTGTGCTTTTTGCATTGGCCGTCACAAAACACAAACTGAATTCACAATTCACCCAGGAAATTCAGTGGGACATATCAGTACGCATACTGGTTTCATTTTCTTGTTTAGAGTATTTTCGACGTATTCGTTTACCAGAGTATATGGATACAATTCGAGGGGTTGTTGTGAGTGTTCAGGAGAATGAGTCTGCCTGTGTCTCTTTCGTGGAATCTATGCCCTCTTACATGGACTTGACCAATGGAACAGGTATGGATTATCTACCACTATAACTGTAGTTTTCATGATTAAATTTTTATTTCTCCACTTTGAGGTCCCTAATGACCCCTCCCCACTCAATATTTATGTGTAGACATTGTTAACCTTGATATGATTTGAATTGTTGTCTTGTAGAGTTTTCCTTATCTCAAAAAATGGAATATGTATGGTCCAATGACGATGTGCAAACTGCTCGCATATTGTTTTACCTACGTGTCATTCCAACTTGCATTGAACGTGTTCCTTGCCTCCTACTTAGGAAGGTTGTAGCTCCAACAATGTTCTTGTATCCTTACACAAGACAAACAACTCAATTTATGAGAATGTCAGATTTTATTATCATGGTGAACATTTTGCTTCCTTATTACAAATGCAATTAGATATATGGGACATCCAAATGGAAAAGTTGCTCGAGCCTCACATTCCATGTTTGCAGCATTCATATCCTCAGGGAAGGATCCTGATCAGGATGAGAGAGTGTCATTAAAGGAGCAGCTTGTTTTCTATTACATGCAGAGATCTTTATCGGTATCAAAAGCTATCGAAACCATATTAGTTCAACATAAGCTATTGAGCTTGATCATCAAAAGTTGGGTACTCACTTTGTTCTTTGCTGCAATGTAGGGATATCCTGCCATCACTCCTTTTGAGGGTATGGCTTCTGGGGTTGCAGCTTTGGTCCGAAATCTTCCTGCTGGAAGTCCAGCCATATTCTATTGTATCCACAGTCTTGTGGAAAAAGGCAGCATGCTCTGTAGTGGTGTCTTTGCTCCGGAGGCTGATATGTTGAGGAACAGGCAAGGAGATTCGGAGGCTTGTAAGAAAATTCTGGAGTTGCTTCTACGGCTTATTTCCCTCGTTGATATACAGGTCATTTTTTATTCTATTTATTTAATGATTCCTCAAAAAATTCTTGTTGATTCTCTCCGCCATTTCTGTTTACAATATGAATAGTAAGTCCACTCTAATTTATTTGTATCCCACTTCAAAACAATCTTTATAATGTGCTAAAGATTTCAGAGGAAGATATTTGCAATTGAACTGAAGCTATATATGGCAAACATTGAATTTCAGAAGTCTTCAAAATAGAAGTTGTAGAAAAGGATTTACTAAATCTTGTCTGTTCCCTCCCATTGTTCGACTTATTTTTAATATTTGCAGTTGTGTATTTGTCCAGGTGCTACCGAACTTGATGAAGTTGTTGGCGCAACTGATCGTCCAATTACCAGTAGATGGCCAGAATATGGTTCTTAATGAGTTATATTCACAGGTTGCAGAGTCTGATGATGTTACACGTAAGCCGACTTTAGTTTCCTGGTTGCAGTCACTGTCTTACCTTTGTGCTCAAGCTACAAATGGAAGTGCCACCTCCAAAGGGGTGGGAAAAGAAGTAAACATGACTTCTGCACGGAGCACAGACTCATTAAGCCTTACTAGACTAAATGCACGACTTTGAGACATTGAGGTGCAGATTTTGGATTACCCTCCTCTCGTTTTGATGGACTTTACTTCTGGTTCTTGTTGCTGAATATTTCAGTATGTTTCAGGAGTAATTTATAGACTTATGAACTTTCATTAGTTATTTTCTAGTTCTCCTCACTAATGCAATAAATACATCAATCATTTGCAATTTCTATATGTCCATACTTTCAGCTCAACATTGTAGTGTTTTAGTTAAAAAACGATGATCTACATTTATTCATATACATGAATGGATTTTCTTTCTTTGTTCATCTTGTGTGCTGGGAATTAATACTTAGCATTTCCTGTGCCAACCTCTAGAAGCCCAGAACTTTGAGGGTATACATTTGTCAGTTAATGGGTGTAAACTTGGAGGGATACATTTATTAGTTAATTCTAGATTGAATACCTTATAGAGGGAAGATCTGAACTCGAACATCTTGTACACGGTCTTTGTTTGTAGAGAAAGCTTATCTCGCTTTTTATATTTCACTTTTGAGGTAATTTATAAATACTATTTTTGTTGTTTGGTAGGACAGAAAATAAAAGATAATGGAAAACTTAACAATTTGTCAACAGAAAATCAACCCTTCTTAGTGGAAATCGTTTTCTGCTTTTTATCAGCAGAAAGCATTTTCAGAACGGAACAGAGCATTGAAACACAGATATTGCTCCCAATGGTGAAAAACATTTATCTTCCTTTCCTCGCTCTTCCCAATGGTAAACTCATCGGTCCGCACTCTCTCTCTCTCTCCCCCTAGCACGGCATCCAGCTGAGTTCTTCTTCTCTTCTCTATTATTGCTACTTTCATAGAATCTTTATGCTCGCCTCATACTTCTCTGTTTTTATAATTATTTGACTCTCTTGTGCTCATACTTTATGCACACGGAGTGGTCCATTTTTCTTCAATAAAACTTCATCATTACTTATATATATATATATATATATATATTACTAGCCTTTTTTTTTTTGCTGAATTTTCTTTATATGTTCGTCAAATGTGGAATTATTTGGCTGAATTCTCTGATTTGTTGTGTTTTTATCCTGATCTGTACATTTTTTTTTGTTTGGATATATGATTTTTCTCTACTATTTTGATCTCTTAACGATCCACTTTGTATTATTTCTGAATTTTCTTTTCCCTTTCTAACACCTTGGTACCTGGTGCTGGGAAATGGCCCCTTTTGTTTGTGTTATGAATTGCTGATATGTTTTATGTATGAAGATTCTTGGAACTTGTTGCCTCTGGGTGTTTTGGTTGGTGAGTGTAAAACTTTGATTAAGCATGGTGGATTTTTTGTAAAAGTTCTATATAGAATAATGATCGTCACAGAATATTATTGGTTGATAGATTCTTCAAATCTGTACTCGTTGAATCAGGGAATAATTAGCGTGCTAGTCATTGTTCATGCAAGTTATGAGAAGGAAAAGTACTAATTAAACATTTTAATAAAAAAATAAGAGCACATGGAAGAAAAAATGAGTGCATAATAATTTTGGGAATTATTAAAGTTAATTTCGTATTTTTGCTGTAGTGTATTTTTCAATCAAAAGCATTTGCCTCATATTATCAGATATTTTGAAGTATCTTGTAGGAACAGATGTAGAGGCTCTATATGAAGTTCTTACCTCTTTATTCCTTGTGTTGTAAGACCAATGAGAAAGATAATACTTATTTGGTGTTTGAATAGTAACTCATAGCCTTTTTGGGTGGCCTATTGAATTGATAATACTTATTCACTTCTATTTCCTATTACAAGGCAAGTGTTGTTAGATTATTACATTCTTTATTTTTGTCACCAAAAGAAACAATCAGATATACTTTAATGATGTTGGTGTTGAAATGAAATTGATGTTCTCAAACTTGTGGTATGTCCTATTCCATCTGGCATGGTTGGATACATGTTGCTTGAATTGTGCAAGGTTTCTTGGAGTTTCTTTGATGATATATTACAAAATGTCATTAATGGTTTTCATGTTGAGGAGAGGTTGTATTGATTTTTTAAAACGTTTGTGAACTAGTAAATGTGTGTAATTGAAAAAAAATATTTAGGTTGGTTTTGTAGCTAACACTACATAATATTCACGTTGTGAATGAAATTTTTGGTTCATATAATTATTTGGAATTAACCTATCAAAAAAAAATTATTTGGAATTATTTAAAAAATAATAATTTTTAGGTTGGTTTGCTTACTCTACTTAAAATGCATGTTGTGAATGAAAGTTTTTGTTTATATAATTATTTATAATTACAAGAAATGTTAATGATTTTCCGTACGAGTCAGACATCAAAAGTTATTTTTCAGCTCATTTTCAATGTTGCAACCATGTACTGGATAACGAGTCAGTTTCCTAGAATGACCATATTCAATCATAATGGAAGGATGCTGATGTTGGAGTAGGTTATTGGACTTGAGGTTGGTAATCTTATATTAGGCATCAAGTTTTTTCTTACAAATGAACCTTGAGATATTCTAGAATGACCCTTTAAAAGTAGATGGTTTGTGTGCTTTCTTTTGTGCTTTAATATCTGTTGCTTTTCTCCAAATTTAGTGCTTGTAAAAATGTCCAACCCTTCCACTCAGAAACTGTACGTGGCAAAGAGTCAGTTGTTGCATAACTCGAGTGGTATTGTGATCATTTCAAGCTTTAGATATTAGGATTTATCTCAAGGTTACTTGGGCTTAGCATTTTCACCTCTAGGAGGTATTTCACAATCATCCAAGGAAGGGCTGTCTTTGGCTTCACACATGTACGCATTTATGTATGTAATATAAATGTCAAAGTTCACTGCTTGGTTCAATTTATATGTAGAATAAGTCGGGGATACCCGGGAAATCAAATGTGTGTTTCTTTTAGGCATAAGTCCTTATCAAAGTGTCAATGAGCTATAGCTCAACTAGCACTTCCTTCTCCCATGATAATGGGATGGAGAATGAGGTCGTGGGTTCAAGACCCATTGGCTGCATATGTAACTTACCAATAAAAAAAAGGGCCCTTATCGAAGCATGGCAATTGTTTGAAAGAGATTCTTGATGGTATTGATCAGTATATAATTACTGTCAAGGTGACGATTTGATTCTTTAATGTCTAACCATGCATTGATAAGCTTCTCTGAATAGCAAACAGAAAATTATCTTGCATTTTGTTAATGCTTGTGTCAAAATTGCACTGGAAATCGAAAGAGCAAGTAGAAGTGCAAAAATTCTATAAAGGAAATAGTATGAACTACGAAATGACATGACATTCAGTGGACTTATATGGAACATTTGTTATTGGTTAGTATTATCCTTTTACTGTCTCACTTCACTTTCTCAATTTTGGTTGCACCCTTACAAACAAAAATTCTGATAACTTATTCTTAGTGCTTTGTCCAAAGCTACATTTGTTGACAGTTTAAGTAAGGCCCAAGTCCACAACTATTATGTCAGGAAGCATGGGTTTTAAATACTCCAATCAGGATCTCACCAATTCACCTTATTGGCTTTCAATAAATTTTATGATATGGAAGTTTGGAGTTGAATGTGGTCACAGCTAGCACCAACAATTACAATACAGCCAAGCATCATATTTTACTGAAGCTGAATGATGTTTTAAGTCACAATGTAATTTACATATACTTTCATACAGATACAAAGGAACTATGCACCATGTGCATCTTATGTGGCTAACATACAGCCATAAAGCAACTTCGCACGTAATGCATTTTCCAATTTCCTGCTCTCTTGTCCTTGCTCCCTTCTTACTCTATGCTCTAGTTACTTAAGTCTCACCTTGAAATCTGTCACGGTACCCATTTTCTGCAGGAACTCATACAACTTTGATGACACTGAAACAGGCATTTGGCAGAGTTACTCCACAGTATGCAATCATGTCAGAAGCTAAACAAGAGTTGAAGCAAGAAAAATCAAATATTGCTTGAGGCTTGAAACTTGCAGGTGATTTGGAATACCCTTTCTACTTGCATAGCTGAAGCAAATTCAGAGATCTGCGGTTATATAGTCCTAAAGAATGCCCATGGGAAGACCAAAACTCTTTTGTTCCCAATAGTTTCAGGGTTAGACATGGTGTCAGGCTTTTTAGTTTTTGAGTTGATTCAATTTGGCAAAGGCCAGCGATTCTTTCATTTAATCTCCTTTAGCCCTTTGAATGTGATTTGCTTGACGTTGGCTTCACTTTTCACTCCCCTGATTGGGATCATTTGCGGGAGGCTCAGCCCGGATGTGCTGTTTGCATTCATGTAGTTCTTCACAGAATCACAGCATAATGCGCAAACAAGCAAAAAGTGCTTTTGGAATGAGATTGGTACTCTAGGAGACTACTATGTGCAAGTCATGTTCCCATACTTCAGTTCAAGGTCCTTCAATGTTTTATCTCACTGTCATCTATGGAAGATTTCAAATGTATGGTGACTCTCCCTTAAAGAAAATAAAGCTATGATGTAGAATTTCAGTTGCCTTTTAGTGGAATTCATAAAGGCTCATTGCTGGATCAATTCAAGTGTGGTCCCAAACCTTACTTCAGAATTTCAATTTTGACCTTGGCATCAGGTATATAACATATCAATCCTCTTAATATTTCCTTAGATGCAATCGATGGGAACTCTGAATGATAAACTATCTGGAAGGATCTTCTAGTGTAACTTCGATATGCACTTGCTATATTTGAAATTTTGGAGGAACTCTGTGCCCATATTAATAGCAAGTCTGTCTTTGAAAGTACCATAGGCTTCATCACGGCAACATCAAATTACAACCTGCAATTTAGTTCCCCAGCTGAATTGTTTTGGCCAAATGCTTAGTGAGCAGACACTGCTTCCACTATTCTTTGTGTCAAGAAGTGCTTGGTCCACTCTTTGAAGAGCCGGGTTTATTGGGAATTGAGGTATGCCTAATCACCATATACTTTGTTACTCTAGCATTAATGTACAAGTTGCAATTATTTAATCTCATTTTTAATTGCTTTCCCGTGCATTGCACGGGTTTGTGACTAGTAGTATGTAAAACCGAAACTTTTTGACTTTTGGTTGAGCTCATAATATTGCGCCACATAAGCTTTTGAGTTCTCACAATTTTACATCTTATTATTTTATATATATATATATATATATATATATATATATATATATATATATATATATATTTAATTGAATTTAAATTTTATTCTATAATTAAACATCTCATTAGAATCTTGACATATTATATTTTCTTTAATAGAAATAATATATTATTCCATATATATAAACACAATCATAATAAATGCCTAATACTATAATATATTTTATATATAAACACAATAATAATAAATGTCTTTTAATAATCATCAATTTTCATATTTAGATAAAATATAAAAGACAATAAAAATCATAGTATGTAAAACCGAAGCTTTTTGACTTTTGGTTGAGCTCATAATATTGCGCCACATAAGCTTTTGAGTTCTCACAATTTTACACCTCATTATTTTAATATATATATATATATATTAATTGAATTTAAATTTTATTCTATAATTAAACATCTCATTAGAATCTTGACATATTATATTTTCTTTAATAGAAATAATATATTATTCCATATATATAAACACAATCATAATAAATGCCTAATACTATAATATATTTTATATATAAACACAATAATAATAAATGTCTTTTAATAATCATCAATTTTAATATTTAGATAAAATATAAAAGACAATAAAAATCATAGTTAGACCAATGATTTTTTAGATTTAATTTTAATTCATTTTCTATGCATCGCACAAGTTTGCGACTAGTAAGGGGAGGGTACTACATGATTGTTTTTATTATACTTATTACAAAATGCTTTTGTTAACTAGTGCCCTAAATAGTGCATTTAATACTTTATGAAATTATTTTTGTTATCTTCTTCAAAAAATAAATCCACTACTCTTTGATTTCAATAATGTCATATTAATTCCTCACACATAAATAGTAAATTTTATTAATTAAATTCATAATAAGGTCTACTATTCATGTGAGGGGAGAGTACAACATTAAGTATTTTACTCCAAAAATAATTCTCCACATATATTGTGAGAATTGAGTACCTCATCATAGTCTCCTTATTACACCAAGAGTATTAGTGGAATCTCAAGATTGACCATTCTCACTCTCTCTCTCTCTCTCTCTCTATCTAAAATTTGTATTAATTGTATCTAATATTCTAATGACATGACAACTATAATATAACCTTTGATTTCAATTATTTTTTGGAATATGAAAGCATAATTTACTTATTTAATAAGATTTAGATCTTAATTGGATAGAATCATCACATGTTGAATCTTAAGAATTGCATTCTGCTTTAAACAATCAGATCTCTTCAATGCAGCAATCGAAATAATCTCAAAATTGGATTTTTTTCCCCTCTTTCCTCCCACAAAAATAAAAAAATATAAAATGGCAGTAGTCCTTGTTCAAGCATGTGCACCATTAAGCCCACCACACAACTGGATTCAAGTGCCATGCTTGGCGGTGTGAGATAATTAACGTCAGTTGTAGCCTTTTTGCTCTGGTTAAAAAAAACATCATAGTAACCAGAAAATGAAAAATTTACATCGGAGTAAAAGGACTAGTAAAGATTCGTACATTATGCTGCAAACGTCCTGGTCATCTTATTGCAAAACAATAATATTAGAAGTGTTGTGAAATAAAAGTAAATAATAAGAGAAAATAATTCTGAAGATGAGAATATATTATGAAAACTCTCTTTATATCAAGTGGTCATCCACACATTCAAAACTTGTTGAATGCAATTGATTTCCATCTCATTCTCTGCATCTTACAATACTATAACTCTCACATATTTATAGACATAAGATGCTTGTCTTTTAGGTAGTAAACTTATCGTGTGTGAATTCGTAGGAGGAGACAAAGTCGTGCTCCCATTTAATGGTGAGCACACTTTGTCTCTAACACAAAGCAATTCACCTTTCGGTAAATGTGAAAATTAATTGCATTCACCTAACATCATATGAGAAATAATCCCATGTGATGCACCATATATGTGGCCAAATACAAACCATTTTATCCACAATGTTTTCAATATTTACAACAAAAAGCATATAATTTAGCAAAAAAAATAATATTAGAAGCATATTGCATTGATACTCAGTTTAGTTTTTAAAGTAACAATTTAACATAGATAAACAATATTTCAGCAAAAGCAAAACAATATTAGAGAGCAATAGGGACAGCTCGAAGTGGGTGAGCCATCTCTAATGTAATGCCAAACTTTTCATCCATGTTCATGTCCTTTGGTGTAACACCATCTTCAAGCTTCCAATCAAAAGAGTGGATAAGGGAGCCCAGCATCAAGTGCACCATTCTTATCGCCAATGGAAATCCAGGACATATTCTCCGCCCACCACCAAACGGAATAACCTGAAAAGTCCGGTCTCTAACCTCAATTTCTGACCCCAAGAACCTCTCTGGCATGAACGAGTTTGGGTTTTCCCATATGCTTGGGTCCCTGCCTATTGCCCATGCATTGACCAGAACTTGTGCACCCTTTGGGACTGTGAAACCCCTGACTTCAACTTCTGCTCCGGCTTTACGTGGGAGTAGTAAGGGAACTGCTGGGTGCAACCGGAAGGTTTCTTTGACTACAGCTTGTAGATAAGGTAATCTAGGTATGTCTGATTCATCAACATGGTTGCCTCTGCCAATGGTTTGCCTGAGCTCCTCTTGGGCTTTAGATAGAGTCTCCGGGCTGTGTAACAGCTCTGCCATTGCCCATTGCAATGTTGATGATGTTGTGTCGGTGCCGGCAGAAAATAGATCCTAAGTATGAGCAAACAAACAATAGTCATAACTCATAACAATAACTATCATATTGTGAATGGTATAGATAAGAAATTGATGTGAATAATGAATCAAGATAATTAAGAACTAATTAAAAACTATCAATTAAAAAAAAAAAAAAAAAATTGTTACTGAAAATTGATATGACTGCACCATTAGTCTAATCATAAACCATAATACCACTAGAAAATCAAAGAACAAAATAGTGATAGTAGTACTGACCAGTAATAAATGTTTGATGTAAGTCTTGTCAATTTCCTCGCTATTTTCTTCACTAATTTTTAGAAGAGTGTGTAACATATCATTATTTGGTAGCGCTGTTGTTAATTGCAACCTTTGGTTGATTAAGCTGTCAAAGAGCTCTAACATCTTGCCAAAATGAATTGTCATACGCCGCCTTATGCCTTGGAGGTCAAACTTTCTTAGAATGGTAAAATAATCCCCCAGGTTTGCTTTTCCAACCTCTTCCATGATATTCCACACTAGCTCCTTGTACACTCTAGCTGTGTCTGAATTCGGGTCTGCTAAATCCATTGAGAAAATGGTATTGGATAACAAATTAAGGGCAGTTTTAAAAGCTGCTCTTCCAATATCGACTGCATCACCGGCTAGGCAACTTTTATGGATATCTGCAAGGAGGTCTTGCACTTTCTGTCGCCGGAGATTCTGGTTTGCATCAAGAGTCTTCATGGAAAATAATTGAGAGTTGCATAATTTTCTAAGGATTCTCCACCTGGTAGAAACGGGCATCCAAGGCAAGCCAAAGTCATGGTGGTTGTGGGCTCGGACGGAATCTGGGATGGAACGGTTTGATAAGACTTGGTCATGGGTTTGGAGAACTTCTCTGGCCATGGTTGCTGAAGATACGACTACGGAGGTTATCTGGCCTAGTTTTAGGCTCATTATGGGGCCATGAGTCTTAGCAAGCTTGGCTAGAGACTTGTGAGGTTTGTCACCAAGTTCCAAGAGGTTTCCAATGATGGGAAAAGGTTTGGGTCCTGGAGCAAGCTTTCTGGGAATTGCTTTGCTTTTTGTGATCGAATAGAGGGCTTGAATTAAGATCCAGGTGAGAAGAAGAGATAGTATACCACTCAAGAAATCCATTCTCTCTGGCTTTTCTTTCTCTTACAAACAAGAGAAAACTTGAAAGCACCTCAGTGCCAAACGACTATGAATATTGGTTGGTACTTTGGGAGGGTCTGCCTTTTGGCATATATACATACACACAAAGGCCATTTTCATTGAGATCCACATATTGAACTTAAATTTAGAAAATAACACCAATAAAGTAAGAATTTTAATTCATGATTTTCGTCTTTCGGCTATGTATGTAACAAAAGGTCTACTTATCCAAATAATAATGTTGAAGCGGTGACTCTCTTTGGTCAATCTAGTTGACCGTGTCCTATTTAAACTAGGACTTGTTGTTCGGTGCACGGCACCATGTGGTCCAGCCCAAATTGAACAAAGCCGCCAAGGCATTAGTTCTATTTCTATTGGAAAAAGACTTCAGTGAGGCGGCAAGGTTTTGGCTTTTATAAGAGCATTCCCAATCGACATGCTAAAACCTAAAATAAACTCAAATTTAGCTCAGAAGTCCAAAAAAGGGCTCCCAATGGACGAGGTTCAGGTAAGACAAAATGAGTTTTTGCTACAGTTGCAAGGCATTTATGCCTTGCACTATTCATTTGCTATTTTATTTTTTTATCATTTCTCTGCCAATCTCTCTCCTCTCTCTCTCCTTTTTCCATCCCGTTTCTCTGCCAAAACAGAAAGGGCTACGCCACGGACCGCCGGTGATCTGCCTTGGGTTGTCGTCCTCTGCCTTGGGTTGTTGTCGCCACGGACCGCCGGTGATCTGCCTTGGGTTGTCGTCCTCTGCCGTCATGGGTTCACTGCCGTCGCCACCAGTCATACAGCCGCTGCAATAAGTGTTGGCTGGCTATAAAACTCAAGACCCACGCCCACAACCACAACGAAAAGGCTACGCCAGTGACAACAACAATTGAGTGCTTGTGGGTTTCATGGATTTTGAACGTGTTGGGGTTGGAAGAGTTGTGGTTTGTGATAAGCAAGTTCACAAGGGCTGTGTTGAGGTTATGGCAGTGGACAATTTGGAGATAAAAAACGTGGGTGGTGGGGAAAAAAAGGGAAAGAAAAAAGAAAATAGAAAGAGAAAAGAAGTGGTACGTGGGTGGTGGGGAAAAAAGGAAAGAAAAAAAGAAAAAAAAAAAGAGAGGGAGGGAAAATACAACGGCAATAGAGAGAGTGTGGGAGGAAAATAGGAAATGAAGGTATTTTGGGATTTGTGAAATATAAGAGGAAATAATAAAAAATGAATAAAGAATGAATATTTAAATAAAATAGAGTTAAAAATAGAGAATCTGATGGGAGTGTTTTGAAAAGTGGTAAGCTAAAATAGAAAAAGTAGGGTCTTAAGCCAAATTTTAGCTTAAATTTTAACATGTTTGTTGGGAATGCTCTAAAGCCGTGTGTGTGCGTGAGTCTTCAATAGTGAGGTGAAGAGAAAATCACGCAGAAAAGAACAAAGAGCAGTGTACTGTGCGGCACTTGTGAGAAAGAAAAAAGGTTTTTTTCTTTGGTTCAACAAACACAAGGAGATAAATTGGGGGTTTCTCTAGGAGGGGTTTTGGATGCTACAACCATAGAGAGTTGAAGTATTCAAGGGACATCTTACTACGTTATTGATTTCACTGGGTTTCAGTTTTTTTGTGATGGGATTGTATTTATTCCTAGAGAGTGATTTCTCAATTTATTGTGAACTCAAGTTTGGGCATAAACTTGAGTATTGTAATCTCTGTTTTATTATAGTGTATTGATCGGATTTGCCCCGTAGTTTTTCCTCTACACTAGAGGGTTTTCCACGTAATTTTGGCGTGTTCTTGTGTAGTTGATTTTCTTGATTATTATGTGATTATTTATCCCTCTATTACTTGGAAGGTTATTTAATTTAATTCACACATAGATTGTAATTTGGCCTAACTAATTAGTGTCAAAAGCTTTCGTTGCCCTAACAAGTGGTATCAGAGCCCAAGGTTATTTGGGCGTGGTTGTCTAGTGTTGAATTAAATGGAATATACGTCAGGTACTATGATTAAACTCTCGGCATCAAATTATTCAATATGGAAGCCGATGATGGAGGACGTCCTTTATTGTAAGGATTTGCATGACCCTATTGAGGGTGATAGTGCCAAGCCAAACAGTATGCCTGACAAAGAGTGGGCCAAGATGCATAGAAAAACCATTGGTTGTATCAGACAATGCATCGAAGTTAGTGTGTTTCATCATGTATCTCAGGAGACAAAAGCCAACACTCTTTGGAAAAAATTGGAAAGTCTTTATGAGAGGAAGACTGCTCAAAATAAAGTTTTTGCAATTAGAAAGCTTGTGCATTTAAAGCTTAAGGAGGGAAGATCTGTTGCCGAGCATCTAAGCGAGTTCCAAGACTTGGTTAATCAATTGACTAAAATGAATCTAGTGGTAAATGAAGAATTTTTTTTGATAAGTAAGAAAGCTTTATTAAAAAGGACAATCCTAATATACTAGGTGTATACAAAGGACAGCCAAAGAAAATTAGAAACTACAATAGTCTATCAATTCCGTAATGGAATTAATAGAGCAAAAACCCAAGGAATTAACCCACTCATACAAAGTTTGAAAAAACAGCAACTTGAGATCTACAATAGAACGATCACTATCCTCAAAATGACGAGCATTCCTTTCCCTCCAAAGACACCACATAACACAATGCGGGACCATCCGCCAAACAACCAAATTCTTAGTATCCCCAACACAGATCTGCCAACCAGCCCACAACTGCAGCACCTGACCCGGCATCACCCAACACACCCCAAATAAACCAAACACCATAGACCACAACTCCCAGGCTAGAGAGCAATGCAGCAAAAGATGATCAACACTTTCACCACTTGACTTGCACAAACAACACCAGTCTACAATGATAAGATGACGCTTCCTCAGATTGTCAATAGTCAAAAGTTTTCCCAAAGCCGCTGTCCAAGAAAAGAAAGCTATCCTTGGAGGAACTTTTGCCTTCCAAATACTCTTCCAAGGAAAGAGAACATAAGAAGAAGGACAAATGTGAATATAGAACTCCTTGACAGTGAACCTCTTAGTTTCTCTACCCCTCCAGCACAACCGGTCCACTCCAGTCCCCTCCAGATTACAAGAGTAGAGTAAATCCATAAAACTAGTCAAAGACTCTAACTCCCAATCTTTCACATTCCTAACAAAATGGAAATCCCAATGGAGAAGGCCATTAGGGAAAGACATCAAATCCGCCACCGAAGCATCTTTATCCCGAGAGAGAACAAACAATTCAGGGAAAGCATTTCGCAAAGCCATCTCCCCACACCAACAATCATGCCAAAACTTCACTCTCTGGCCATCCCCCACCAAAAAAGAACAATGGGAGTAGAAGGAGTCCCAACCTTGTCTAATAAACTTCCAGACACTCATTCCATGGGAACCCTTGCTTGATTTCGAACACCAACCACCCCATAAACTCCCATACTTCGCCTCCACCACCAACCGCCACATGGCCTCCCGATCCATACCATAACGCCACAACCATTTTCCTAAAAGAGCTTTATTAAAGCACCTGATATTCCGAACAGCTAGGCCACCAAACCTGAGAGGAACACAAATCTGGGACCACTTCACCAAATGAAATTTGGGCTTCTCATCCACCCCACACCAGAGAAAATCTCGCTGGAGCTTCTCTAAACGATCAGCCACCCTAACTGGAATAGGGAACAGAGAAAGGAAATAGGTGGGTATACTGGAGAGAGTACTCTTGATGAGAGTAATCTTACCACCCTTAGATAGATAAAGCCGTTTCCAACTTGCTAATCTCTTCTCCACCCTTTCCAAAACCGGATTCCAAATAGATGTCTCCTTAAATGTAGCACCCAACGGAAGACCCAAGTATTGCATAGGCAACCCTGATTGTTTACACCCCAGGCTTTGCACAAGATCACCTATATGCGGCACATCCCCAACAGGGACAATTTCAGACTTGCTTAAATTAATCTTCAACCCTGAAACCGCCTCAAACCAAGTAAAAACATACCTCAAGTTAGAAATCTGCTCAGAATCAGCACCACAGAATATCAGGGTATCATCTGCAAAGAGCAAATGAGACACCATCAAAGGATTAGCAGCCATCGTGCCAACAGAGAAACCCGAGAAAAGACTTTCACGAACAGCGCGATCTAACAAACGGCTTAAAGCTTCCATCACAATAACAAAGAGAAGCGGAGACAGGGGATCCCCTTGCCTTAACCCTCTAGTGCTCGGAAAAAAGCCATTTGGGCAGCCATTAATCAGAATGGAAAACCGGGCAGTAGATATACAGGAGTACATCCAATTCCTCCACCTCCCAGAAAAACCACATCTCTGCAGCATATAAATAAGGAACTTCCAATTGACATGATCATATGCCTTTTCTACATCCAATTTACAGAGCACCCCTGGCTCCCCATGCTTCAACCGAGAATCCAGGCATTCACTCGCAATAAGCACAGAATCAAGAATCTGACGACCCTGAACAAAGGCATTTTGGGAGGTAGAAATAATTTTAGGAAGAACCACCTTCAGCCTATTAGCTAACAACTTAGCCAGAATTTTATAAATACCACCCACCAGACTAATAGGCCTAAAATCCTTAACCTCCAAAGCGGCTGTTTTTTTAGGAATGAGGGACACAAAAGTAGCATTCAAACTCTTCTCAAAAGAACTCAACCCGTGGAAATAATGAAGAACAGCCATAACATCTGGATGAAGAATATCCCAACAACTTTGGAAAAAACCCATAGAAAACCCATCCGGGCCCGGGGCTTTGTCCCCATTAAAACCAGCCACCACACCAGCCACTTCCTCCTCACCAAAGGGGCGCTCTAACCATACAGCATCCTCGCCGGATATCATAGAAAAGTCTAATCCATCAAGTAAAGGCCGCTCATATTCCTCCTCCTCAAATAGGTGAGTGTAAAAATTTATGATGCATTCAGAAATGGCTTCTGAATCTGAGGACATAACACCATTAATGGATAGAGAAGAGATGGAATTATACCGTCTATGAGAGTTGGCTAATCGGTGAAAGAATTTAGTGTTCTTATCCCCTTCCCGAAGCCAAAGAGCCCTTGATTTTTGGCGCCAGCTAATCTCCTCCAACAAGCTGGTACGTTCCAAATCCACTACAATCTGAGCCTTCTTCTGAGCTTCCTCTTCCGTGAGCTGTCTTAAATCAGCCTCAACATCTAGCGCTTCTAATTCAGACATTAATTTGTTTCTTTTCACTCCCACATTCCCAAAAACCTCCTCATTCCATTTTTTCAGATCGACCTTCAAGGCTTTAAGCTTGCAAGCCATAATGTAACTTGGAGTACCATAAAAGCTATAAGAGTCCCACCACTCCTTAACCCTCTCCTTAAACCCATCAGTTTTAAGCCACATGTTCTCAAAACGAAATGGTCTTCGACCTCGAGAGAAATCCCCACACTCTAACAAAATAGGGAAGTGATAAATGAAGAATTGCAAGCATTATTGCTTCTGAGCTCTTTGCCTGACAGTTGGGAGACTTTGGTAGTGTCACTTAGTAACTCTGCTCCGAATGGTGTGTTACAACTTGCGATAGTCAAGGACAGTTTGTTCAATGAAGAAACTAGAAGAAAGGACATGAGCAAGGATGATGCATTGGCTCTTGTCACAGAGAATAGAGGGAGGAGTAAGGGTAGAAATTCTAAAAGGCGCGGAAAATCCAGAAGTCAGTTACAGACAAAAGGAAAAGTCAAGTGTTTCTACTACGACAAAGAGGGTCATATAAAAAGAAATTGCAAGGCTTGGAAAAATAAGCAGAAATAGGGGACAAATCAGAAAAAGGCGGATTATCATAATACCACAGCTGTTTCGTTAGATGAAAATGTGGTGGTACTTTCTATAGGAGAGGATGAGTGTTGTCATGTTGCAAATCCTTATGATGAGTGGGTGATTGACTCAGCAGCTTCCTACCATGTCACTCCAAGAAGGGAGTTCTTTACTTCGTACAAAGCAGGAAATTTAGGCAGAGTAAAAATGGGTAATAAAAGTTATGCTGACATAGTGGGAATTAGTGATATTTGTGTTGAGACCAATACTGGATACACTTTAAAATTGAAGGATGTGAGACACATTCTAGATATGCGCCTGAATTTGATCTCAATTAGTGTTTTGGATAAAGAAGGTTATGAAAGTCATTTAGGCAACGGTAAATAGAAACTCTTTAAAGGATCGTTGGTGTTTGCTAGAGGGAAGATTTGTTGCACACTTTACAAGACTCAAGTAAAGTTATGCAGGGACGTGGTAAATGCAGCTCAAGATGATTCCACGCTTGATTTATGGCATAGGCGGCTGGCTCACATGAGTAAAAAAGGGTTGCAGATTTTGGCAAAGAAGTCTCTCGTTCTATTTGCCAAAGGTATGCCACTAAATTCTTGTGATTATTGTTTATTTGGCAAACAACATAGAGTATCATTTCGTAGATCATCTACTAGAAAATCCAATGTGTTAGATTTGGTTTATTCTGATGTATGTGGTCCCATTGAGATGGAGTTCTTAGGTGGCAATAGATATTTAATTTGTTATATTTATTGATGATTTTTCACGAAAGGTGTGGGTGTATGTTTTGAAAACAAGAGACCAAGTATTTTAGCTCTTTAAGAAATTCCATGCCATGGTGGAAAGAAAGAAAGGGAAGTCTTTGAAGTGCCTTCATACTGACAACGGAGGTGAATACACGTCTAATGAATTTGAAAATTACTGCTCAGAGTATGTCATTAGACATGAGAAGACAGTTTCTGGTACCTCACAACACAACGGTGTGGCAGAGAGGATAAACCGCACTATTGTTGAGAAGGTCAGATGCATGTTAAGAATGGCTAAACTACCTAAGTCATTTTGGGCTGAAGCTGTACAAACTGCGTGCTACCTAATTAATCGGTCTCCATCAGTTCAATTGGATTTTGATATTCCAGAGATAGTGTGGACAAGAGAGGATGCTTCCTACGCACACTTGAAGGTATTTAGGTGCAAGACATTTGCACATGTGCTTAAGGATTAGAGGTTAAAGCTTGATGATAAAACCACCCCCTGCATATTTGTTGGATATGGAGATGCAAAATTTGGCTACAAACTATGTGATCCTAAGAAAAAGAAGATGATCAGAAGTCGAGATGTGGTTTTTCATGAGAATGAAAATATTATAGATTTTGAGAAATCAGAGAAGTCAAAGTCTACTATTGAAGGTGTTTCTGACCTTACACATACCTCTTCGTCCTCAGATATTGTCACAGATATAGAAGAGGTGCAAATAGAGAATTATGGTGATAAGCCAGCAGGAGTTGGTGGTGATGATGCTATAGATACAGAGGCTAATGAGCATGAGGAGTAGCATGATCAACCAAAAACAGTTGATGGTGATGATGCAATAGATACAGAGGGTGTTGAGCAGGGGAAGCAGCCCATTCCACCAGAGATGGAAAAACCTCAGGTTAGGAGGTCTACCAGGGAGCGTCGTCCATCAACCAGATACTCCACTTCTGAGTATGTTTTGATTACTGATGAGGGAGAGCCAGAGAGCTTTCAAGAAGTACAGTCTCATAAGGACAAGCAGAGCTGGATGAAGGCTATGCATGAAAAGATGAATTCTTTGCACAAGAATAACACTTATGAGTTAGTTGAACTTCCTAAAGGCAAGAAGGCATTGAGAAACAAATGGGTGTTCAAGCTAAAGAAAGATGGTGAGAAGCTAGTGAAATACAAAGCTCGATTGGTGGTAAAGGGTTTCAATAAAAAACAAGGGATCGATTTTGATGAGATTTTCTCTCCAGTGGTCAAAATGAGTTCCATTTGAGTTATTTTGGGATTAACAGCTAGTTTGGATTTTGAGCTTAAACAAATGGATGTAAAGATTGCTTTTCTCCATGGTGACTTGGAGGAAGAAATCTACATGGTTCAGCCAGAGGGATTTGAAGCAAAAGGGAAAGAACACAAGGTTTGCAGATTGAAGAAGAGTTTGTATGGCTTAAAGCAAGCTCTAAGACAGTGGTACAAGAAGTTTGACTCATTCATGGTGGGTTAAGGGTACACAAGGACAGATGCAGACCATTGTGTGTATGTTAGACAATTTCCTAATGGTAAGTTTATCATCCTTCTGTTATATGTAGATGATATGTTGATAGTAGGACCAAATGCTAATATGGTTGGTAGTTTGAAGAAGGAGCTGTTTAAGTCATTTGATATGAAAGACTTGGGTCCAGCTAGACAAATTTTGGGTATGCAGATTCTACGTGACAGGAAAGCCAAGAAATTATGATTATCACAAGAGAAGTACGTTGAACGGGTACTTGAGAGGTTTAACATGAAGCATGCTAAGTTAGTCAGTACACCTCTTGGTGGTCACTTCAAATTAAGCAAGATATCATGTCCTTCATCAAATAAAGAGAAAGAAAACATGGCATCAATTCCTTATTCCTTTGTAGTCGGGAGTTTGATGTATGCCATGGTTTGCACACGGCTAGACATTGCTCATGCAGTTGGTGTAGTCAGCAGGTTCATGGTTAATCCAAGCAAATAGCACTGGGAAGCAATGAAGTGGATTTTCAGGTATTTGAGAGGTAGCTCAAAGTTGTGCTTGAGTTTTGGTAGCTCTAAACCAGTTTTGGAGGGTTATACAGATGCAGATATGGCAGGTGACCTTAATGATAGGAAATCTACTTCAGGGTTCTTATTTACTTTAGCAGGGGGAGTTGTATCATGGCAATCTAAACTACAAAAGTGTGTTGCTTTATCTACAACTGAGGCTGAGTATATTGCAACGACCGAAGCAGGGAAAAAGATGCTTTGGATGAAACGGTTTCTCCAAGACTTGGGTTTGAAGCAAGACGAGTATGTAGTCCATTGTGATAGTCAAAATGCACTAAACTTGAGCAAGAATTCTACATACCATTCACGAACGAAGCACATTGATGTGAGATACCATTGGCTCAGACTAATGGTTGATCAACAGTTGATGCAATTGAGAAAGATCCATACAGAGAAGAATCCAACTGACATGTTAACCAAAGTTGTGTCGAAAGAGAAGCTTGAGCTTTGTGATTGGTCGGCTGGCATGAATTCTAGCTAAAGAGTTGGAATGAAGATCTCCTTCTTCAGTGGGCTGGAGGGGGAGATTGTTGGGTGCACGGCATCATGTGGTCCAACCCACAATTGAACAAAGCTCTTTAATGAGCTTGTTTTCCTCGCCAAGGCATTAGTTCTATTTCTACTGGGAAAAGACTTCAGTGAGGCGGAAAGGTTTTGGCTTTTATAAAGCCGTGTGTGTGCGTGAGTCTTCAATAGTGAGGTGAAGAGAAAATCACGCAGAAAAAAACAAAAAGCAATGCACTGTGCGGCACTTGTGAGAAAGAAAAAAGGTTTTTTTTTTCTTTTGTTTAAGACACACACAAGGAGATAAATTGGGGGTTTCTTTAGGAGGGGTTTTGGGTGCTACAACCACAGAGAGTTGAAGTATTCAAGGGACATCTTACTATGTTATTGGTTTCACTGGGTTCCAGTTTTTTTGTGGTGAGATTGTATTTATTCCTAGAGAGTGATTTCTCAATTTATTGTGAACTCAAATTTGGGCATAAACTTGAGTATTGTAATCTCTATTTTATTATAGTGAATTGATCGGATTTGCCCCGTGGTTTTTCCTTCTACACTTGAGGGTTTTCCATGTAAATTTCGCGTGTTCTTGTGTGGTTAATTTTCTTGATTATTGTGAGATTATTTATCTCTCTATTGCTTGGAAGGTTATTTAATTTAATTCACACATAGATTGCAATTTGGCTAACTAATTAGTGTCAAAAGCTTCCGTTGCCCCAACACTTGTGTGCTTCTTTGCCTTGCTGTGCAGACCATGGACTTCTGAATCAAAGTCCTACTTGTATTTGTGCACCACAACACTAACCATATATATATACAGGCATTCTCTCTTGGGTTAAGTGTCGCATAGGAATGATAAAGATTAACTTTTTTTTTTTTTTTTTTTTTTTTTTTTTTTTTTTTTTTTTTTTTTTTTTTTTGAGAGAGCTCTTTGGGTGTATTTGGGGTTTGGGTTTTGTGAGAGTGCTTTTGATGTCATCTTTGTAATTTCTTATTTCTTAGTAAATTATTCAAAGAACAGAGGAAAACGAAACAAAATAGAAATATGAAGTTTTTTTTTTTTTTTTTTTTTTTTTTGAGAAAGTCTAGACAACCTTGGGTGTCTGGGCCAGCGTTTCGTAGATACACACACCTTGACTAATCCCAAGGGGACATGCAACATCCTACTAGCACGTGTACCACGACAGGCGCAAGGCTTTGCCTTGGGTAGGTGGCCTTGAGGGGACTCGAACTAGTGACCATTGGGGAGCACACCCAAAACCAGATCAGTTGAGCTACTTCTCAAGGTTAAAATAGGAAGTTAAAGAATAAAATACCTTTTTACCCTTGTTTTTAATGGTGAAGGTGATAAGGTGGGTTACGGCTTCTAATGGACTAAACTATAGGTGGACAAAGTATTAGTTTTCAAATCACGAACAGGCAACATGTAAACGGACCAAACCATAAGTAGGTAAAAGTGTATGTTTCCCTAATAATAAAAATAGTAATACAAAAAAATAGAAAATGTTTATGTAAGGTTGACAATGTTAATTTGACACGATTTATGAATATGTACTACATGAATTTTTACAACTTAGTATTTAGGGTAAATGAGTTTATGTTAAAACGGGTTGACTCACTTTGACAGAATTAATAAATTAGTTCATTTGTGTTGACGTGTTTAACAAAAAATGACCCGATTCCTTATTGGTGTCAAGATGGGTTGATTCATTTTCACATGAACCCAATTAACCCACATAAATAATTTTCATTTTTGTTCAACATTATTTGAATTTTAAATATAGAATTGGGTGATTAAATGAATTTTAAAGGTTGGATTGTTAAATTTTTCATTGAAATTCTAAAGTCCATAACTATTTTACTAAAAGAAAGATTTAAAATTTTCATTTCATTTTATTTAGATTATGTAATTATAAAATGGATGGAACTTTATTGGGTTGAAATAAGAATCTTTAAATGGTATTCTAGTAGTACTTTTATTAATGTTATTATGAAATAAAATTTTATAGAATTTATTTATTTTTTAAAGCAAAACATAAAAAAATATGTTAATAATTATTAATAATATTTTCAAGCAAGTTGAAATTTGGTTGTTTTCGTGTCAACCCGCACAATAAACAACCGTGTTAAGATTGAAGGTTTGATATGATTATTAAATTGTTTTTGTTAATGAGTGTCTAGTGCATTTATTGCACCATTTTTACTCTAAAAATAAAAAAATAAAAATTTATTGCACCATCTTTTCAACTTTTTTATTGGAGCGTTAATTTTTCTGCTGACACCTAAATAAACAAAGAGTTTTTATCAATATGTAATAGTACAAATGCCCTTAAATCCATTTTGAATATTCTTTTTTTTTTTGGCTGAATAAAAGAAACTTTATTGAAAATCAGAACATTGGAACACTTCCAAACCGAGTTGAAAGGAAACCAAGTTGATTATACAACAAAGCACAGGACCCTACAACAAGGGTGGCAAAAATGACATACATCATAGTACATGACCTTACCAAGAGGGCAGCACAAGCAACAGCATAAAAAATAACACAACAACAGCAAAAATACATAAACAAAAAACAACAACACAAATACAACAAACACTACTAGATTTGATGACAATCCAATAGCTTGGAAGAGCAGCAACAACTGGAGATGTTCGGTGCGGCAGCAAACTTGGAGCCAAGATCCCATCCGAGCATATAGTAACAAAGAAAGTGAATCGGATGGTCCATGGCATCAAATGCCATACAATTTGGTTGGGGCTCTCCATAAGGAAAAGCTTTACAAGATCTACCCTCAAGTCACCTAGAGGGTAGACAAGAAAGGCTCGGAGCGGGAGTAAACCCTAAATCCACTGCCAACTAAACATCCACAGCCAATGGAGATCTCGCCATCTATTGGAAGTCACAAATCTTGTCTTCAAGAAAGGGGGAGAGAGCTGGAGAAGTGAGCCACACCAGGCCTCCAACGAGCAACAAAAAGAGAGGAAAGGGGTTTCGGCGAGGTCCACCTGTAAAAGACAACCATAGATCCCACAAAGAGAGATTGAGATACTATGGAGGGATGATAGGAAGAGCGGCACAAAAGAAAGGAGAAGGGGGGCGGCGGAGGTGGAGGCTCGATGCAAAACAAGGATGGGCCACGCGGTCCAGATCGAGCCTCCACCGGCCAGGATCTTGAGGACCACGCGACCCCGGAAGAGAGTATGGAGGTTGTTCAGAGATGGGGGGTGGGGGCGGTGGCTCGGGAAGAGAGGGGGCGGCTAGGGTTTCTCTAAGGGACACCAGGGAATTGAACTTAACCCTCTCCATTTTTGAATATTCACTCTTTACCAATTCGGCCATACCCATTATTTTATGGTACAATATACTTTTTTTATAATATCCAGACTGATCCAGACTGCAATGTTGTATCAACTATCAACTACTTTACAAGAAAACGACAGTTGTTCCTAGGTAAAAAAAAAATCGAATAAAAAAAGGCTAAAATATTTTTCGTCTTAATTAAAGTTTGTATGAATTTTGTTTTAATTTGGTCTCTAAATTTTAAAGATATTGTTTTTGGTCGCTAAACTTTGAAACAATTTTTTTTTTTTTTAGTATAAAGACAGAAAGTATAACACTTTCAATAGTTATGGACGAAAAACAAATTTTTTTTTTTTTTTAAATTTTAGGACCAAAAAACAGATTTCATGCAAGTTTTAGGAACGAAAACTATATTTTAGCAAAAAAGAAAAAAAAAATTAAAATGAAAATTATGTTGTTTGTTATTATACACGTTGCAAGCTTGGGAAACCCAGAATTTGTTTGGCAAGTGTTTTCTACGTAGTTTTTAGTAATGTTTTTGTTTATTATTATTATTATTTGCAATCAACAACGGCAACCGAGACACCCAACTCTCCACCCCATCTTCCATCATTGGCCACCACAAACCCACCGCAAATCACCCCCCACAGCAAAACCCACCCATAAAACCATAACAATCCATGATCACCACCGCAAATTAGCCCACAATAGCAAATCAAAACCACCACAAACCACCTCACAAACCCACCCCGACCCACTACAAATCACCCCCCCACGGTAAGCCCCACCCATCAAACCACAACAATCCACTGTGATCCACTGAAAATTTGCCTACAACAGAAAATCAAAACCACCACGAACCCACCCCAACCCACCGCAAATCACCCTCACGGAAAAACCCACCTAACATACCACAGGAAAATCCTCACAATGAAGAAGAGAGGTTGGGTGTAATGAAGAAGAGAGAAGAAACTCCTATTCACGTTTATCTTGTGAAATTGTCATTGCAAAATGTTAGAATGAAATTGGTTTTATTTTAAAAAATGCCATCAGTCATTTGTTAAGGTCGGCTAGAAACACCAAAAAAGTATTCTTATATTATTGGATTTGAGTAGTGTTTAATCAGTGAAAGGATTAGAAAACAATTGGTGAGAACAAGGTTTTTTATTTTTTTAATTTAATTTAATTTGAGAACAAGTGTAATCAAGTGTTTAATTTGAGAACAGTGACCAAACATAACTTATTACACACATTTTTTTAGAAATAAAACACGCGCTGAAACCGATGTGATGGGCACCCAAATTTATAATCTAAAAAGGGTGCATTATGCATGCACGTATTAAATTAAATAATTTAATACTCCGACACAAGTATAATTATTGCCAATAGATTTAGGGAAATGATATTTCCACACTTCAAATTGTTATTTCCACACTAATATAGAAAAGTGTGCCATTGAAAGACCAAATTACCCTTGTACTTAACAAATATTTAATCATTAATCACTTGCATTAAGGGCTTTTTAGTCTTTTCAATTTATTTTAATGTGGAATTATCACACTTGAGTATGGAAATATCACTCTCCTAGATTTATGGTGTCCATTGACTCCATTCAATCCACTTTGAATGATTGCGTGCGATACCCTTAAATTTTGGGTATGTATTCAGCCCAATCAATTGAATCCGATTGAATGACTGCCATGAGTGAAAGCATAGGCACTGAAATTTTGAGCCCACTTATTACTTAGGGTCCTGTTAACGAATGTCCTTAGAGCAATGGTTAAGGAAGCATTTAATGCTTTCATTTTATAGGAAATAGTGAAGTTTTAATATTAAAATAATACAAAAACAACTTTTAAGGGTATTTTAGTCTTTCTATATATTATTTTAATATTAAAACTTCACTACTTCCTATAAAATAAAAGCATTTAATGCTCCTTAACCATTGCCCTAAGGGCACTGGTTAACAAAACCTTATTACTTATTAGCAACCAAGCAAGGAGCAAACACAATATCCACATTAGAAAAATGACGATCGATGAGCCTCAAATGTCAAATCTCTTTCGGCCGAATTAAAGAGGGCCTCAAATCTCTGGAACTATGTAAACTTTATCCATTAAGTTGTGAAATTAAGAAGACTATTTTCTAACAACGCAAACTTCTTCCATGAATTCTACCAAGATATAGTTACACAATACAAAGCTTATTCCTTGGTCAAAGCAAACCATGAGAAGGCAAACTTCATCATTGTTATCTATTTTTCTCCATTATGTGTTGATCTTTATTCTGTTATCCACTGAATTAGTTAAAACAATAATCATTCAGCCGTTTGTTCTTCTTCACGTGGAGATAACCATAACGACAGCTACCCTCATCGCCTAAAAGGTGATCCTGAATATGGACTTCCCTGTGAGAACAAACAAAACCATCCTAAAATTCTATTCAGGAATATATCATGTGAAGCAAATTTCATATAACAAGTACACAATGGTCGATGTCAACTTTGCAAACAAAAGTTGTAGCCTTCCATATACATTATAGAGGTCTAAGTCAGTCATTCATATACTATCATTGTAAAGTACTGCTCTAGAACACTCAGTGATATTGTTTATAGACTAGTTCCCTATTTGAGTGGAAACGTGTCTCTATGTGTTAAGGATAGAGATCATATCACAAATTAAAGGATAGGATTACCACAAATTAAAGGATAGGATTACGCTGTGATTTGGGGTTAGCCAAGCGCACTGACGTGTACAATAAAAATAAAACATCCATACAAGATAATATTATTTAATGTGGTTTGACAATCTCAAGTCTATATCCATGAGCGATACCGACCAAAATCCACTATCAATGAAAAAGGATTAATGCAATTACTTTCACAAACTCACATACTCACACAAACAATACGTACAAACATAACCTCTCACAAATACACAAACTCACAAACTCAAAACTCATAACCCAAAACACCTAAAACTCTCTTACATTAACAAAACAAACAAACTCTCAACACACAAACACAAATAATTTTTTAATCCCAATATGAGTAATTTTTTAACTCAAAAAATCTACCAAATTACTTTTCAAAAAAACATACTCATGTTCTTCAAGGTAGGAGTCTTCCCTTCTCCCCATGTAGGAGGAACCTTGGGCCAAAACCACTAAATCCTTTACAATAATGCCTATTTATAAGGATCCAATTATTTTCCTTGAAGGATAAGGAATACCCAATTAATTCTTCAATAAATAACTTTTCTTTCACACCAAAGAGATTATTTACTTCCACTCCAAGGAAACCAATTCAAATTAGGAATTTGAGACACTTTCTAACAAATCTCTACCTTGATTCAAATTCCATCAAGAAATCTTCGTTCTTTCCGTAGAAGCTCCACCTTAAGCCAAACAATCTTTCCTTGAACAAGTTGATCTTGCATGTGTACATCTATCTTGAACCAAGGTGCACTAGACATAATCTTCTCTTGAACTTCACCAAGATCAAACCTTGAGCTCTGATACCAATTTGTTATGATTTGGGGCTAGCAGAACCGCATTTACACGAATAATAAAAATAAGACATTCACACAAGATAACAATATTTATTGTAGTTTAGCAACTTCAAGCCTACATCTATGGGCAACGCCAACCAAAATCTACTAGCAATTATAAGGATTGCAATCACTCTCACAAACACAATTCACACGAACAATAACATAAAACATAACCTCTCACAAACACACAAAATTACTGCCTCACAAACAAACTCAGCACAAACTCAAAACCCCAATACACACAAAACTCTCACACACTAACAAAACAAACAAACTCTCAGCACATAAATACGAGTAAACTTTCACCTCCAAAAATCTACTAAATTTCTCTTCGAAAAAACCCACTCATGTTCTTCTAAGAGTCTTTCCCTCTCTTCATGTGGGAGGAACTTTAGACCAAATCCACCAAATTCTTTGCAACAATACCTATATATAAGACTCTAATTATATTCCTTGAAGAACAATGAATGCCTAATTAATTTTTCAATAAATAACTTTCATGTCACACCAAGTAGAAGTCTTTTCTTTCACACCAAGAAAATCATTTCCTTCCACTACAAAGAAACCTAAACAAATTCAAAAACCTAAACAAAATTAATTATCTCATATTTGGCTTTTGTGTTTTGATTGTTTTGGTGAACAAACTGACCAAGTGTAATTTGGTTCCTCGGCTTCTTTTGCTTTTGTCTTTTGAAGACTAATCAAGAATCAAGATGGTTTTGCTCTGTTTTTGGAAGTGAATTTTTGTGGTTATCCTCATTATAGTGGTATTGCCAATTAGAACTGTAAGCATAATAAAACATTTGTGATTATAAATACACAATAATTAAAGTGTTCTGGATCTCCTCCATTTCATTTACAACGAGAGATAAAGAGAGAGAAAGTTCGTGTTAAAGAAAGAAATAATATTAAAATAAACTATAAAGATGGAATAAAGAAAGAATTTTTCAATAGAGTGATAAAAGAATAGATAATGGGATGTAGCCATGTAGGGTGTATTATAAAATGTAGTTAGCTTAAGTAGAAAAATAACATTTTAAAGAGCCAAAATAGAGAAATATCGCAAATGGGATGTGAATGGCTCTAAAGGCGCATGAGGGGAGCATGGCCCCAACTAGGTTTTTCAAATTCCCCTATCTTTATATTTTATTAATATATATTTTAAATTTTTTAAATTTTATTTTAATATTTCTCCTCATTTTTTTTTTTTTTTAAAAAGTATGAATATAAGCACACATTTAAAGTATTTAGTATCTCATTTTTTTTCCTTTTAATATCATTTTTTTGTCATATATAACTCATTATTTTAGGAATATTTGAACATTTAAAGCATATATTCATAAAAATCTATAACGAAATTTATTTGATAATTTTCTTTTTATTTTCCAAAAGTATTTTTATTTTTTTTTGCATTTAAAGGTTAGGAGTTAGGAAAATGTGTACTGTTATTGTTATTATTGTCATAAATTTTTTGCCTCATTCACTTATAAATTCTTTTTTTTTTTTTTTTTTTTTTTCGGGGTATGTGGAGAGGGGGATTTCAAAAAAATCAGGGGAGCTCCACCTAACCCTCCCTCCGCCCCTGCTTATATGTACAATAATTATCATTATTTCGTTTGTAAATTTGGTTTTAGGATTTGAGGAATCGACAGTATGTGATTTCCCATCCTACTCCAGCATGCATGGTTGGAGCAATGCAATGTTTTAAAAACCGAATTGTTTAAAGAATCACAATCAGCTCACGCATTATTAATTTACACACATAAATTAAATTCTGTAACCCAACCATATCTTTAACAGAGGTAAGCTATTTAATTTTTACCCTTAAGGAACAAAAATGAAATGACAATTCATTTGTTAAAGATGAAATAACATTGATTTCATGTGTCGGAGGAATGGAGGATACCATGTATAATTAATGAATTAAAGCAAACACGCTACTCACATTACATGAGGAAAGAAAAAAAAACAGAGAAAAAAAGAAGTTTAACCTCTTTTCTTTTTGGATTAAAAATTTCACAATATTTTGGGAAAATTGGGGATCAAACCTACGTCTTCATAGAAGAGTGAGATTTTTTAGGGAGGGGAATTATCACTCGGCTGAATGTCTAAGTGAATGACATCTTTATATTTGATAATGAGTTATTGAGACAATCATTCAAATTTGGATTAGACAGAAATTTAACTTTAGGAATGTAACACGTTACAGTCCCCAAGTTTTATTGGACCGAAAAAAAAAAGTCTTGCATTTTGTGAAAAAGTGAATATGCATGTTTTGGATATCATAGTTTAAAGCTTTGGATAGCCCATGCATGATGCTCTTAACAACTTCTTACTTTGATTGCCTTGCTGTGATTTCTGTAGTCTTTTAATTTTTCATTTGGCAAGATTTAAATCTAAGACCAAATCTAATTCAACGGCCTTTGTCGTGTAAAGTCTACTTGGTGATGGGAAACCCCATTTCTATTGATAGTCTGATATTGGGTTACTTTATGCATGAGTTTATTATTATTTTTTTTATTGGGTGATGATGCACGATTGATATTGCATAAATTTTAATTTTTATTGGATTAAGGTTATATAAAATTGTGGCTTTTCTAATCTACTTTACCTTTAAATTAAACACGTTTTATATATAATAATTTTATGGCTAATCTATTTTTAGAGCATTCACATCCCATTTGCGATATTTCTCTATTTTGGCTCTTTAAAATGTTATTTTTCTACTTAAGCTAACTACATTTTATAATACACCCTACATGGCTACATCCCATTATCTATTCTTTTATCACTCTATTGAAAAATTCTTTCTTTATTCCATCTTTATAGTTTATTTTAATATTATTTCTTTCTTTAACACGAACTTTCTCTCTCTTTATCTCTCGTTGTAAATGAAATGGAGGAGATCCAGAACACCACTAGCACAAATACAAACAAAACCAAAACAGAAAATTCACTTCCAAAAACAGAGCAAAACCATCTTGATTCTTGATTAGTCTTCAAAAGACAAAAGCAAAAGAAGCCGAGGAACCAAATTACACTTGGTCAGTTTGTTCACCAAAACAATCAAAACACAAAAGCCAAATATGAGATAATTAATTTTGGGGCCCTGTCTCAACTGCATGTCGCTATCTCGGTTACGTTGTCGATTTGGGCACCCACGCCCTACACCTAACACCCATGGCAACCCACACGGGTGTGATGCGAAAGAGAGAATGGTAGAGGGTGTGCACAAGAGAGAGTCCTAGCTAGGAGTGCGAGAGAGGTAGAAGCTTGAGAGAGTGGGGGAGTTGTGCGAGAGAGATAGGCAAAGAACACGGCCGGAGTGAGAGTATTAAAACAAAAAATAAAATGTTTTATATTTTACAAGAGTTACAATCTTCGGTATCAATACTGAGTATTGTAGTTTTTTGCAACATTTTAAACAATGTTGCATAACTGGGTGTGGTGTGTTATTTGTGATTATTATGAACAATATTCTTTATATTAACTAAAAGTGGATTTTAGAAGACCCAATGTGAATGCTCTTAAAGGAGGTTAGTAACTGCAACAAATCCTCACTTTTCTCCCAAGTTTAATAGAATTCTTCAATCTCCTTCATATCATATATATATATATATATATATAATAATGTCTATATATAATAGACACATGTATCGAAATAACTATAACATCATTTTTGTTTTAAATATCTTTCGTTTTCGGTATCATTGTAAATGAGTATATGATTTGAATTTAAACATTTTTGAAAGTCTACCATTTAATTTAAAACTTATTAATATATGGGTTTTAATTCAAAATCATTGTGAAATATGAGGTTTAAAATATAATAATAATCACCTTTCCTCTGTTACCTTAAAAAAGATCATTTTGATTAGGTCATGCATGAGTAGTGTGAGATGTATAGAGTCAATGTGATAAATTATTAAGCTCAGCTGTTTCTTTAATTTTTCCCAACTTTTTTTATTATTTTGTGTGCAATATTACTTAACCTTTCCACCAACTCAAACTTTACGATAAAGGTATGCATGCATGATGCATGCGACTGGTTTGCAGTGTTTGGGTTGCCGTGTTGCCCCCTACTTTGGACTTTGATCATGTTCCTTTCATAGATTTGGGAGAATCCACATGTTTGAGTCTACTTTGAAGTTTGAAATTGCCAATAATGGAGTAGTATAATTTTCTACAACTCCCTATCAAAATTCTCTTACCATTGATCTGGGTTCTGATTCATCTCCAAAGGGCTAAAAAAAAGCCTATAAAACACCAATTTTTTCTCTCTCTAGAATCATTTGATTGCCTATTGGGCTTCTTTGTTTTCTTGTACAATAAGTCTACGACTATGACACCAAAAAATTGATAGAAAATTTCACAAACTCTTTCTTACTTTGCATGTGTTGTGGTGAGCTTAAACGAGGTGAGTTGGCAAAGCCTATGCGGAAGAATTTGTCAAATTTTGGAAAAAAATTTCAAGAACGGTGGACATTTTTTTTATTTTTTTTTCCTGTTTTAATTATGATCTTCATCCTTTACAATATCTTGTTGTCTGACTTATGTTTTTGTCTTTTCAGAAGAAAATAAAAGAGAGGGCTAGAAGAGAAAAATAATAGTAAAACGAAAATGACTTGTGACCTCTGAGGCTATGATTATTCCTTGACGCAATGCTTTGATGTTGTGAATGTCAAGAGTGGTAACCTTTATTTCTGAAAACTACAAAGTGACAAATTAATCAACTAGTTAATATCTTATAATTTTTTTTTTTAAAACCAAATTGTCTCTCTCCCCAGCCCTCCCCCCCCCCCTCTCTCTCTCTCTCTCTCTCTCTCACATTGTACCCTCAGTTCGATCCTAACCATCAAGTTCGTCGGAAACATTGCTGTTGTTTCGCCGGACTATTGGATTTGGCGGAAGAGAAATAATTTTGTCATTGGATCGAGGGGTACAAGAACAATGCGAAGAATTTTGTCAAGATTTGATTTTTGTATAAATTAATTGTGGAGTAATGAGGGATAGTAAATTAATAATTAGAACAAGAAAATCAGGTTTGCTATTTGCTGTTAAAAAATTAGTCGCTTTGTAATGTAATTATCAAAGGAGACATATTAACTGTGGTCTAAAGTCCAAAGGCAAAGCCCAAAATATCAAGAATAGAAAATAGGTTGCGTGGGGAATTCGCAGACTCTGATTCAACAAATTATTGTAGATTTGTTGTAAAAATTAAAAATTATGCAACCAATGTTTCTTTCTAACTGGGCTTTCTCGAATTGGGTATTTCCCTCTTTTGTTCTTCTGATAGGAATTCGTTGACCGGTGATTTTTGTCTTCCTTTGGTTTTATTTGTTTTATGTAGATTATAAAAGAATAAAAAACAATGAAATAGGTAGATCACAAAAGATGGAAATAGAGAATTGAATGAAATTTATTTTCTTAGTGTGCTTGCGACTTTATGAAAAAAAATAAAAGGAATTTTTTTTTTTACTAATATATATCTTTCACTTTATATTTTTCTTTTATTAAATATAGATAAAATCAGTATTTCACTTCCATTTCATACTAAAAAGAGAAAAGAAGAAATTCTCAATATATGTAAGTTACCATTAGATGTGACAAAGTTACAATTATTTGTAACACTGTTAATGTCTACTCAATTAAGTGACCAAAAAATTTCACATTAAAATAAAAAAGAAAAGAAATAGATTAGCACGGTATGGGGTGGAACATACGGTCAATATTGGTGTAGGCAGAATATTATATGACCCTATTAGTTTAATATAAAAAAATATGAAAATGCGAGAAAACTCTAGTCATTTTATAAGAAAAGTGAAAAAAAATACATGACAAGTTGTGATTGATGTAGTATTAAGTGAAATACAAAAGGTGGGATAAAAGATTTTTATTTGGAGGTTAGCATGTTATGTAGCAGAGCCTAACAACCATCAGAATTTGACGCAGCTATATATCTTATGTGACCCTTTTACAATCAAATATAATCAAAACTATAAGGTTGGAAAGTAAAAAAAAAAAAATTTAACTCGAAACTCAAAATGGAAAGATTGCTTATTTGGCTCCAACATTAATCATGAAAGTACAAATTCAGACAAACACAACAAAGACATAACAACAACTTTCACCCTTACAATCAACGTTGAACTGAAGTGCTCGTAGGAATTTAAGCTACAACCAAATACATTCTTCAACCGATTTGATTCCGTGAATTGGATTATAACGCTACTGGCCAGTACTTTCAACTGCAACCAAGTACATTTTTCAACCATTTTACACTGGAATAGGGAAAGCTATCAGAGGATAAGCTCTTTGTAAGGTTATGCCAAACTTATCATCCATGTTCATGTCCATAGGTTTAACCCCATCTTCAAGCTTCCAATCAAAGGTCTGGATGAGAGAACCCAACATCAAGTGTAACATTCGTATTGCTAGTGGCAAACCAGGACATGTTCTTCTTCCACCACCAAATGGTATTAGCTCAAAGTGCCGTCCTTTAACATCAATTTCCGACCCCAAAAACCTCTCTGGCATAAATGATTCTGCATTGTCCCATGAGCTTGGGTCTCGGCCTATAGCCCATGCATTCACTAGCACTTGTGAACCTTTTGGGATAATGTAGCCACTAATTTCTACATCTGCTTCTGCTTTCCTAGGAAGTAAGAAAGGAGCTGCTGGATGCAACCGCAAAGTTTCTTTGACTATTGCTTGTAAGTAAGGTAACCGAGGAATGTCTGATTCTTGTACCGGGTTGCCTTTGAAAATTCCTTGCTCTAGCTCTGCTTTGGCTTTTGACAATGTCTCTGGTTTGTGGAGTAGCTCTGCCATTGCCCATTCCAGTGTGGCTGAAGTTGTATCAGTGCCCGCTACAAATAGGTCCTAATCCATAACGACAAGAAGTTAGAATTTCATTGTGTGCATCACAAACCATATTCATCATTCATCAAAAGCAAAGAAAATAAATAAATGACTACATGCAGCATGATGTACTCTTCTTTGAATTTGAATTAAATTTCTTATTCATCCAAAAAAAAAAAAATAACTATGAAAGAAATTCAAGAAGATGAGAGGGTGACAAATAATACTGACCAGGAACAAACGTTCTATCTTAGTTTTGTCCATCTCCTCTCTGTTTTCTTCACTGATGTTGAGAAGGGTATCTAACACATCATTGTTCGTGTTGGAACCAGACACGTTTCTCAATTGGAGCCGTTGGTTAATCATGCGATCAAAGAGGTCTAACATCTTTCCAAAGTGAACTGTCAAACGCCTCCTTACGCCTTGGGGGTCGATCTTCTTTAGCACTGGAAAATAATCTGCCAAGTTTGGTCTCCCTACCTCTTTCATGATATTCCACACGATCTCCTTGAAAACTCTAGCCCTGTCAGAATTGGGGTCCGCCAAATCCACTGAAAACATTGTGTTTGATAATAGATTAAGCGTGGTCTTGAAAGCTGCTCTGCCAATATCTACTGACTCACCGGTTAGGCTACTTTGATGAGTATCGGCGAGGAGGTCTTGCACTTTCTTGTGCCTCATATCTTGGTTGACATCAAGTATCTTGTTGGCGAATAATTGTTCCAAGCAAATTCTGCGAAGGTTTCTCCATCGGGTTGAAACAGGTATAAATGGCAAGCTAAACTCATCGTGTTTGTAGGCTCGGAGTGCGTCGGGGATGGTTCGGTTGGACAAGAGTTGGTCATGTGTTTGGAGGATTTCTTTGGACATGGCCGCTGAAGAAATAACTATTGTGGTTACTTGGCCTAGTTTTAGGCACATTATGGGGCCATGAGTCTTGGCAAGCTTTGCTAGGGACTTGTGGGGTTTGTTTCCTAGCTCTAAGAGGTTTCCAATCACTGGAAAAGGTTTTGGACCTGGTGGAAGCTTTTTGGGAATAGCTTTGCTTCTTGAAAATGCATGCAAGGCTTGGATTAAGAGCCAAGTGAGGCAAACACATATTATACCGCTTGAGAAATCCATCTTTCTCTATGAACTCTGATGTCTAGGAGAAAAGAGCAACCTATAAAAGAAACAAGACTAGTCTTCACTGTTCTTCCTTGGCCAAATTTCAAATTACACCCTTTAAGTTTGGTCAAAGTTCAATTTAGTCCTCTAAGTTTTGACCGTTTCAATTTAGTCATCTAAGTTTGGTTTGATTTCAATGTAGTCCTCTAAGTTTTGACCGTTTCAATTTAGTCCTCTAAGTTTGTTTTCGTTTCAATTTAGTCCTCTAAGTTTGATTTTGTTTCAAAAACTTTAAAACAAAAACTAATAAAAATTATTTATAAAAAAAATTCGAGAAAAAAATAAAAAGTTAAAGGACTTAATTGAAACAAAATCAAACTTAGAGTACTAAATTGAAATGGTCAAAATTTAGAGGACCAAATTGAACTTTGACCAAACTTAGAGGACTACATTGAAATAGTCAAAGCTTAGAGAACTGAATTGAACTTCAACCAAATTTAGAGGGTGTATTTTGTAATTTAACCTTCTTCCTTTATAGACAACAAGTTCCTTTATAGACAACAAGGAGAGCAAAATATCCACGCACCCACTTTCCACTAGAGCAAGTGGAATGTGCCGCTTTGGTACTGTTAGTGGAAACAAACACACATGTCCCACATAAGACTCCCATCCCATATGCTACCACTCGTTCATCAAATACCACCAAAGATGTCATAGTGTGGGAGTGATATATCTAAATGTTTTTTTTTTTTTTTGGTTAAAATATATCTAAATGTGAATATATATGGATAAGATTCTCTCACAATTTTAAACTTTTACCATATCTATACTATAATATAAAACCGAAACTTATTTGACTTTTGGTTGACCTTATAACATTTCGCCACATAAGCTTTTGAGGTCTCACAATTTTACACCTCATTATTTTAATATATATTTTTTAATTGAATTTAAATTTTATTCTATAAGTAAACATCTCATTAGAATCTTGACACATTATATTTTCTTTAATAGAAAACAATATATAGTTCCATATATAAACACAATCATAATAAATGCCTAATACTATAATATATTTTATATATAAATACAATAATAATAAATTTCTTTTAATAATTATCAATTTTCATATTTAGACAAAATCTAAAATATAGAAAAAATCATATTTCGACCAATAATTCTTTAGATTTCATTTTAAATAATTTTTCTGTGCATCGCACGAGTTTGTGACTAGTCTATACTATAATGTAAAACCGAAACTTTTTTACTTTTGGTTGACCTCATAATATTGCGCCACATAAGCTTTTGAGTTCTCACAATTTTACACCTCATTATTTTAATATATATATATATTTTAATTGAATTTAAATTTTATTCTGTAATTAAACATCTTATTAGATAGTTTTATTTAAACCTTAGAGTTTTAGTAGGTTTCATTTAAATCGCAAAGTTTGAAATAAATTTGATTTAAACCCCTTTTTTTTAGGAAAAAATTTCATTTAAACCAACTATTCATGGGATGTTTAAAAAAGAGATAGAATGTTTAAATAAAATCATATTAGAAACTTTGAGGTTTGATGATACATTTTAAAAGTATAAGGTTTAATAAAATATAACCAAAATTCTAAAGTTTAAAAATTAATTTAACCAAAATTTAATTAGTGTAGCTAGCCGAGTTAAAAAAATAATAATAATAAATAAATGAAAAATGAAAATAAAAAGCTCTAAAATTAAAAATCTACTAAATTTCTCTTCGAAAAAACCCACTCATGTTCTTCTAAGAGTCTTTCCCTCTCTTCATGTGGGAGGAACTTTAGACCAAATCCACCAAATTCTTTGCAACAATACCTATATATAAGACTCTAATTATATTCCTTGAAGAACAATGAATGCCTAATTAATTTTTCAATAAATAACTTTCATGTCACACCAAGTAGAAGTCTTTTCTTTCACACCAAGAAAATCATTTCCTTCCACTACAAAGAAACCTAAACAAATTCAAATTAAGAATTTGAGATACTTTCTAACAAATTATTGTGTCATTAAATTGTGGTTATCCTCATTATAGTTATCGCCAATTAGAACTCTGTAAGCATAATAAAACATTGTGATTATAAATACACAATAATTAACCTCGACCACACTTGGCAAGGCAGAACATTAAAATACCTCTACATCCATTTTAACTCTGACAATATGGAAGTTAATTACATGATTTTCGAGACTCCATGCATGTTTATTTCAATAGCCTTGGCTTATATATAGTAGCAGAGCCAAATATGTATATTTTTTTTTCAGAGAGAGCCATTACTTAAATTTTATAATTAGGAGTGGATGGAGGGGCGCATGAGGGGAGCATGGCCCCAACTAGGTTTTTCAAATTCTTCCCCTATCTTTATATTTTATTAATATATATATTTTTTAAATTTCTTTAATTTTTATGTAATTTCTACCTTCATTTTTTTTTTTTTTTTAAATAGTATGAATATAAGCACACATTTAAAGTATTTAGTATCTCAATTTTTTTTCCTTTTAATATCATTTTTTTGTCATTATTTAACTCATTATATTTAGGAATATTTGAACATTTAAAGCATATATTCATAAAAATCTATAACGAAATTTATTTGATAATTTTCTTTTTATTTTCCAAAAGTATTTTTTATTTTTTATTTTTTGCATTTAAAGAGTTAGGAATATAGGAATACAAGTGTGTCTGTTATTTTGTGGATTAAAATTTACTGATGCATTTACTTTGCCTCATTCAATTTACTCTGATAATTTACTTTTCTTTTTTTTTTTTTAATTCTTTTTTTTTTTTTTTTTTTTTTTTTTTTTTTTTTTTTTTTTTTTTTTTTTTTTGGGGTATGTGGAGAGGGGGATTTCAAAAAAATCAGGGGAGCTCCACCTAACCCTCCCTCCGCCCCTGCTTATATGTACAATAATTATCATTATTTCGTTTGTAAAATTTGGTTTTAGGATTTGAAGGAATCGACAGTATGTGATTTCCCATCCTACTCCAGCATGCATGGTTGGAGCAATGCAATGTTTTAAAAACCGAATTGTTTAAAGAATCACAATCAGCTCACGCATTATTAATTTACACACATAAATTAAATTCTGTAACCCAACCCATATCTTTAACAGAGGTAAGCTATTTAATTTTTACCCTTAAGGAACAAAAATGAAATGACAATTCATTTGTTAAAGATGAAATAACATTGATTTCATGTGTCGGAGGAATGGAGGATACCATGTATAATTAATGAATTAAAGCAAACACGCTACTCACACATTACATGAGGAAAGAAAAAAAAACAGAGAAAAAAAGAAGTTTAACCTCTTTTCTTTTTGGATTAAAAATTTCACAATATTTTGGGAAAATTGGGGATCAAACCTACGTCTTCATAGAAGAGTGAGATTTTTTAGGGAGGGGAATTATCACTCGGCTGAATGTCTAAGTGAATGACATCTTTATATTTGATAATGAGTTATTGAGACAATCATTCAAATTTGGATTAGACAGAAATTTAACTTTAGGAATGTAACACGTTACAGTCCCCAAGTTTTATTGGACCGAAAAAAAAAAGTCTTGCATTTTGTGAAAAAGTGAATATGCATGTTTTGGATATCATAGTTTAAAGCTTTGGATAGCCCATGCATGATGCTCTTAACAACTTCTTACTTTGATTGCCTTGCTGTGATTTCTGTAGTCTTTTAATTTTTCATTTGGCAAGATTTAAATCTAAGACCAAATCTAATTCAACGGCCTTTGTCGTGTAAAGTCTACTTGGTGATGGGAAACCCCATTTCTATTGATAGTCTGATATTGGGTTACTTTATGCATGAGTTTATTATTATTTTTTTTATTGGGTGATGATGCACGATTGATATTGCATAAATTTTAATTTTTATTGGATTAAGGTTATATAAAATTGTGGCTTTTCTAATCTACTTTACCTTTAAATTAAACACGTTTTATATATAATAATTTTATGGCTAATCTATTTTTAGAGCATTCACATCCCATTTGCGATATTTCTCTATTTTGGCTCTTTAAAATGTTATTTTTCTACTTAAGCTAACTACATTTTATAATACACCCTACATGGCTACATCCCATTATCTATTCTTTTATCACTCTATTGAAAAATTCTTTCTTTATTCCATCTTTATAGTTTATTTTAATATTATTTCTTTCTTTAACACGAACTTTCTCTCTCTTTATCTCTCGTTGTAAATGAAATAGAGGAGATCCAGAACACCACTAGCACAAATACAAACGAAACCAAAACAGAAAATTCACTTCCAAAAATAGAGTAAAACCATCTTGATTCTTGATTAGTCTTCAAAAGACAAAAGCAAAAGGAACCGAGGAACCAAATTACACTTGGTTAGTTTGTTCACCAAAACAATCAAAACACAAAAGCCAAATATGAGATAATTAATTTTGTGGCCCCGTCTCAGTCCGCATGTCTCTGTCTCGATTACGTTGTCGATTCGGGCACCCACGCCCTACACCTAACACCCGTGGCAATCCACACGGGTGTGATGCGTAAGAGAGAATGGTAGAGGGTGTGCACAAGAGAGAGTCCTAGGAGTGCGAGAGAGGTAGAAGCTTGAGAGAGTGGGGGAGTTGTACGAGAGAGATAGGCAAAGCAAACGGAGTGAGAGTAAAAAAAAAAAAGCGTTTTATATTTTACAAGAGTTACAATCTTCGGTATCAATATTGAGTACTGTAGTTTTTTGCAACATTTTAAACAATGTTGCATAACTGGGCCGGTGTGGTGTGTTATTTGTGATTATTATGAACAATATTCTTACTTATCAAAAAATGAACAATATTCTTTATATAAGCTAAAAGTGGATTTTAGAAGACCCAATGTGAATGCTCTTAAAGGAGGTTAGTAACCGCAACAAATCCTCACTTTTCTCCCAAGTTTAATAGAATTCTTCAATCTCCTTCTATATATATATATATATATATATATAATAATGTCTATATATAATAGACACATGTATCGAAATAACTATAACATCATTTTTGTTTTAAATATCTTTCGTTTTCGGTATCATTGTAAATGAGTATATGATTTGAATTTAAACATTTTTGAAAGTCTACCATTTAATTTAAAACTTATTAATATATTGGTTTTAATTCAAAATCATTGTGAAATATGAGGTTTAAAATATAATAATAATCACCTTTCCTCTGTTACCTTAAAAAAGATCATTTTGATTAGGTCATGCATGAGTAGTGTGAGATGTATAGAGTCAATGTGATCAATTATTAAGCTCAGCTGTTTCTTTAATTTTTCCCAACTTTTTTTATTATTTTGTGTGCAATATTACTTAACCTTTCCACCAACTCAAACTTTACGATAAAGGTATGCATGCATGATGCATGCGACTGGTTTGCAGTGTTTGGGTTGCCGTGTTGCCCCCTACTTTGGACTTTGATCATGTTCCTTTCAGAGATTTGGGAGAATCCACATGTTTGAGTCTAGTTTGAAGTTTGAACTTGCCAATAATGGAGTAGTATTGTTAATGTTATAATTAGTAGTCCATTGGGCTTTGGGCTCTAGCCCGTGTATATGCTTGTACAGCACATTACTTGTGCATCACTCCCTTTCCTTGTACAGCACATTACTTGTGCATCACTCCCTTTCCTTGTATATTCTCATATGCCTCCTATATAAAGGCACTCTACTGTATTGTATTATTCACTTCAATATACAGAGATTATTCATAAATCTAACATGGTATCAGAGCCATTGCTCTAAGTGTTTCGTGCAGTCTTCGTCTTTTCTGGCATTCTTCCGCTGCCTCAACCATCTCCGGTATTGCTCCGCCACCGCCGTCAGAATTCCGGTGTGCCCGCTGCCGTCAAAGGTTGAACAATCGCCAAAGACTCACTGCCTTCGTTGGAACTTCCTCTCCAGGATTCCAATCGAAACACCTCCACCACCATTGGAAAGATCTCTCGAAGACGATCTCAGCCGCGCAAAAATCACCGCCATCAGACGCCGGACGCGCCGCCACGCGCCGATCAAAGTTCCTGCCCGCCGTCACGCCACGTCACGCGCCCCACGCGCCTGGCTCCTTCCTGTGACGCCACGTCAGCCCTAGACACGTCAGCCCTAACGCCACGTCAGCACGCCACGTCAGCGACTGTTGACCACCGTTGACTGCCACGTCATCCATTGACCGTTGACCGTTGACTTCTGGGCGTTGACTTTTTGACCGTTGACCGTTGACTTCTGGGCGTTGACTTTTTGACCGTTGACCGTTGACTTTTGGGCGTTGACTTTGACCGTTTGACCGCGTTGACTTTTTGCAACCCAGGTGTTTCTTACTCAGTTTTTCGTCCTGATTCCATTTTTGCTGTCTGTTTTTGCATATCTTGTGTCTAAATGGCTCAAACTGAGATCTCTCACCCCATTCATGTTACTTTGGATGGTCGAAATTATTTTGTTTGGTCTCAATCTATGCGCAGCTTCATTAAAGGTCGAAAACTATGGTTTTATGTCACTGGTGAGATGAAGAAGCCAGTCCAGGGCTCCTCTGAGGATGAAAATGCTTTCAGGATCCGTCTGATTGAATGGGATAGTAACAATCACCAGATTCTTACTTGGCTACGCAATACCTCTATCCCATCCATTTCTAATCTACTGGGAAATTTTGATGATGCTCGTACTGCCTGGGATATGCTCGCCAAACGATATTCCTCCTCACATGGCACTCGGGAATATCAACTTTCAATTGAACAGTATCAGATTCGGCAAGACCCTGGCCAGTCTATCAATGACTTCTTTGCTCGTTTCCAATTCATATGGGACCAACTTGATCTCTCTGATCCACCATGGGACACTCCTAATGATGCAATGAAGTATGCTACCCGTCGTGATCAAATGCGTCTCTACCAATTTCTTATGGCCTTGCATGATGATTATGAGCCTGTCCGTGGTCAGTTGCTTCACCAACTACCTACTCCTTCTTTAGACGCAGCACTCAATGACCTTGTTCGTGAGGAGACTCGTCTCCAGACCTTACAAGCTCAGAACAAGCTCAATGTCTTGGCTACTACATCACCTCTTGCACCCCTTCCGCAGTCCGACTCTGATCAGTTTAGCCCGAATACTCGTCGTTCAGATCGGAAATCCAACAAATTCTGCCGATATTGCAAGAAGCATGGCCACACTATTGAGACTTGTTTTCGCCGTAATCGAAGCACTGCTGCTGTTACTCATGGTGATACTGATCAGACACCCCCTGCTGCTGTTGCTCCTGCACACTCTGGATCCGCCATCACACTCACCACAGATCAATTAGAAGACATCATCGCTCAGGCTCTCGTCCGGGCTGGTAATGCATCCTCTTCCTCTGCTCTTTCTGTCCTGCCTGGTAAGTTCTCCTCATGGCTCCTTGACTCTGCCTGCTGCAACCACATGACACCTTATCCATCCTTTTTCTCCCACACTAGCTCTGCCCGTCATGCACCTACTATTCACACAGCTAATGGCTCCACTATGCTTGTTCGTAGTATAGGCACCGTTTCTACTTCCCAACTCTCTATTTCCGATGTCTTTCATGTGCCTAAACTTTCTTATAATCTACTATCTGTGGGTCAATTAGCTGAACTTGGTTATCGCATTATTCTTGATTACTTTGGTTGTATTGTGCAGGATCCCCGGACGGGGCAGGAACTTGGGACCGGCCGTAGAATTGGGCGTCTGTTTGAGATTTCCAGTCTTCGTCTTCCTGTTACTGGTGTCTCTGCTGCTACCGCCATCACACTCACCACAGAGATTTGGGAGAATCCACATGTTTGAGTCTAGTTTGAAGTTTGAACTTGCCAATAATGGAGTAGTATAATTTTCTACAAGACTACAACTCCCTATCAAAATTCTCTTACCATTGATCTGGGTCCTGATTCATCTCCAAAGGGCTAAAAAAAAGCCTATAAAACACCAATTTTCTCTCTCTCTAGAATCATTTGATTGCCAATTGGGCTTTCTTGTACAATAAGTCTACGACTATGACACCAAAAAATTGATAGAAAATTTCACAAACTCTTTCTTACTTTGCATGTGTTGTGGTGAGCTTAAACGAGGTGAGTTGGCAAAGCCTATGCGGAAGAATTTGTCAAATTTTGGAAAAAAATTTCAAGGACGTGGACTTTTTTTATTTTTTTATTTTTTTCCTGTTTTAATTATGATCATCATCCTTTACAATATCTTGTTGTCTGACTTATGTTTTTGTCTTTTCAGAAGAAAATAAAAGAGAGGGCTAGAAGAGAAAAATAATAGTAAAACGAAAATGACTTGTGACCTCTGAGGCTATGATTATTCCTTGACGCAATGCTTTGATGTTGTGAATGTCAAGAGTGGTAACCTTTATTTCTGAATACTACAAAATGACAAATTAATCAACTAGTTAATATCTTATAATTTTTTTTTTTAAAACCAAATTGTCTCTCTCCCCAGCCCTCCCCCCCCCTCTCTCTCTCTCTCTCTCTCTCTCACATTGTACCCTCAGTTCGATCCTGACCATCAAGTTCGTCCGAAACATTGCTGTTGTTTCGCCGGACTATTGGATTTGGCGGAGGAGAAATAATTTTGTCATTGGATCGAGGGGTACAAGAACAATGCGAAGAATTTTGTCAAGATTTGATTTTTGTATAAATTGTAGAGTAATGAGGGATAATAAATTAATAATTAGAACAAGAAAATCAGGTTTGCTATTTGCTGTTAAAAAATTAGTCGCTTTGTAATGTAATTGTCAAAGGATACATATTAACTGTGGTCTAAAGTCCAAAGCCAAAGCCCAAAATATCAAGAATAGAAAATAGGTTGCGTGGGGAATTCGCAGACTTTGATTCAACAAATTATTGTAGATTTGTTGTAAAAATTAAAAATTATGCAACCAATGTTTCTTTCTAACTGGGCTTTCTCGAATTGGGTATTTCCCTCTTTTGTTCTTCTGATAGGAATTCGTTGACCGGTGATTTTTGTCTTCCTTTGGTTTTATTTGTTTTATGTAGATTATAAAAGAATAAAAAACAATGAAATAGGTAGATCACAAAAGATGGAAATAGAGAATTGAATGAAATGTATTTTCTTAGTGTGCTTGCGACTTTATGAAAAAAAATCAAAGGAATTTTTTTTTATTAATATATATCTTTCACTTTATATTTTACTTTTATTAAATATCGATAAAATCAGTATTTCACTTCCATTTCATACTAAGGGTGGGTTTGGGTTAGCTGTTTGAAAAAGTACGTTTTTTTAAAAGTATGTTTTTAAAATGTGTATTTTGAAAACACGATTTTGAAAATCACAATTAAGCGTTTGGCAAAACTAATGAAAAAATATTGTTTCTATCAATTTAACATTTAGATAACATGGATATAAATGTAATATTTTAAGTTGAAATTACCAAAAAGGACAATCTTTTGTAGACCATAACAAATAATAATAATAATAATAAGGAGAAGAAAAACCTTTCCAATTTATTGTTTATTGTTAGAGCATTCCAATGGGTTTTGTATAAATTATCTACTTTAGCTCTCCAAAATCCCACTTTTCTATTTTACCTATCAACTTTTACAAAAACCTCACATCTCATTCTTTATTTTACAACACATCTTAAAAATATATTATAAAATAATTCTTTTATTTATCATTTTTTCCCTCAAACCTTAACTTGTACCAGTATTCTTTTAATGTTGCAGGGCCAGATCAATCACAACCACATATTAGAATGTTCACTTTTTCTTCACAATACCCATTCCTCCTCTCAAATATCATCCTCTATTCCTCTGTTTCACAACCCCAGTGCCCCACATCTACTGAAAATCTTGTCATCTGTCACTTTGATATTAGCCTCATGCGGTTATGACCAGAAGATTCACTATTAATGTCGACTCAATTAAGTGACCAAAAAATTTCACATTAAAATAAAAAAAAGAAAAGAAAAGAAAAGAAATAGATTAGCACGGTACGCTGTGGAACATACAGTCAATATTGGCGTGGGCAGAATATTATATGACCCTATTAGTTTAATATAAAAAAAATATGAAAATGGGAGAAAACTCTAAATTGTTGCTCAATGTGACATGACTTATGTGACAAAGTCACTTGTTGCTCAAAGTAACCAAAAAATTTAGATTAAAAAAAAAAACAAAACATATAAGAAGTAGGTTAGGATTATAAATCTTCTACCCACTTTTTATATTCCACTCTATATTCTATTAATCACAATTTGTCACGTGTATGATTTCTTTTTTTTGTCCCCATTTTAAACTTTAGTCATTTTATAAGGAAAGTAAAAAAAATACATGGCAAGTTGTGATTGATGTAATATAAAGTAGAATACAAAATGTGAGATAAAAGATTTTTGTTTGGAGGTTAGCATGTTATGTAGCAGAGTCTAACTACCATCAGAATTTGACGCAGCTATATATCTTATGTGACCCTTTTACAATCAAATATGGAAAATAAATTAAAAATGGTGGAACTATATATTACATAATGTGAATGTGAGTTATTTAATATCAGTAGTTACTGTTATTATATGTCATTGTTACTATTAAAAGTGATTAAAAAGGAGAATAAATTAGCATTAATGTTTTTATTTATTTCATAAAAGACATTTTAAAAATGTTTCATATAAACCTTATAGTTTCATATAGTTTTATTACATAACGTAATTCTTTAAATATATGTAATTTTAAAAATGTTTTATTTAAACCTTATACTTTCAAATAGTTTTATTTAAACCTTAGAGTTTTTGGTAATTTTTTATAAACCTCAAAGTTTGAAAGAAATTTTCAAATAACCAACTGTTCATATAATATTTAATGTTAATAGAAATTGAGTTAAGGTTTCAATGAAGCGTTTTTTAAAAACTTTGATTTTGAAATGAAATATTTTGAAAGTTTAAAGTTAAAATGAAATATAATCAAAACTATAAGGTTGGAACAGTAATTTACCTTAAAAAAAATTTAACTCGAAACTCGAAATGGAAAGATTGCTTATTTGGCTCCAACATTAATCATGAAAGTACAAATTAAGACATAAACACAACAAAGACATATAACAACTTTCACCCTTACAATCAACGTTGAACTGAAGTGCTCGTAGGAATTTAAGCTACAACCAAATACATTCTTCAACCGATTTGATTCCGTGAATTGGATTATACGGCCACTGGCCAGTACTTTCAACTGCAACCAAGTACATTTTTCAACCATTTTACACTGGAATAGGGAAAGCTATCAGAGGATAAGCTCTTTGTAAGGTTATGCCAAACTTATCATCCATGTTCATGTCCATAGGTTTAACCCCATCTTCAAGCTTCCAATCAAAGGTCTGGATGAGAGAACCCAACATCAAGTGTAACATTTTTATTGCTAGTGGCAAACCAGGACATGTTCTTCTTCCACCACCAAATGGTATTAGCTCAAAGTGCCGTCCTTTAACATCAATTTCCGACCCCAAAAACCTCTCTGGCATAAATGATTCTGCATTGTCCCATGAGCTTGGGTCTCGGCCTATAGCCCATGCATTCACTAGCACTTGTGAACCTTTTGGGATAATGTAGCCACTAATTTCTACATCTGCTTCTGCTTTCCTAGGAACTAAGAAAGGAACTGATGGATGCAACCGCAAAGTTTCTTTGACTATTGCTTGTAAGTAAGGTAACCGAGGAATGTCTGATTCTTGAACTGGGTTGCCTTTGACAATTCCTTGCTCTAGCTCTGCTTTGGCTTTTGACATTGTCTCTGGGTTGTGGAGTAGCTCTGCCATTGCCCATTCCAGTGTGGCTGAAGTTGTATCAGTGCCCGCTACAAATAGGTCCTAATCCATAACGACAAGAAGTTAGAATTTCATTGTGTGCATCACAAACCATATTCATCATTCATCAAAAGCAAAGAAAATAAATAAATGATTACATGCAGCATGATGTACTCTTCTTTGTATTTGAATTAAATTTCTCATTCATCCAAAGGAAAAAAAAAAATTCAAGAAGATAAGAGGGTGACAAATAATACTGACCAGGAACAAACGTTCTATCTTAGTTTTGTCCATCTCCTCTCTGTTTTCTTCACTGATGTTGAGAAGGGTATCTAACACATCATTGTTCGTGTTGGAACCAGACAAGTTTCTCAATTGGAGCCGTTGGTTAATCATGCGATTAAAGAGGTCTAACATCTTTCCAAAGTGAACTGTCAAACGCCGCCTTACGCCTTGGGGGTCGATCTTCTTTAGCACTGGAAAATAATCTGCCAAGTTTGGTCTCCCTACCTCTTTCATGATATTCCACACGATCTCCTTGAAAACTCTAGCCCTGTCAGAATTGGGGTCCGCCAAATCCACTGAAAACATTGTGTTTGATAATAGATTAAGCGTGGTCTTGAAAGCTGCTCTGCCAATATCTACTGACTCACCGGTTAGGCTACTTTGATGAGTATCGGCAAGGAGGTCTTGCACTTTCTTGTGCCTCATATCTTGGTTGACATCAAGTATCTTGTTGGCGAATAATTGTTCCAAGCAAATTCTGCGAAGGTTTCTCCATCGGGTTGAAACAGGTATAAATGGCAAGCTAAACTCATCGTGTTTGTGGGCTCGGAGTGCGTCGGGGATGGTTCGGTTGGACAAGAGTTGGTCATGTGTTTGGAGGATTTCTTTGGACATGGCCGCTGAAGAAATAACTATTGTGGTTACTTGGCCTAGTTTTAGGCTCATTATGGGGCCATGAGTCTTGGCAAGCTTTGCTAGGGACTTGTGGGGTTTGTTTCCTAGCTCTAAGAGGTTTCCAATCACTGGAAAAGGTTTTGGACCTGGTGGAAGCTTTTTGGGAATTGCTTTGCTTCTTGAAAATGCATGCAAGGCTTGGATTAAGAGCCAAGTGAGGCAAACACATATTATACCGCTTGAGAAATCCATCTTTCTCTATGAACTCTAATGTCTAGGAGAAAAGAGCAACCTATAAATGAAACAAGACTAGTCTTCACCGTTCTTCCTTTATAGACAACAAGGAGAGCAAAATATCAACGCACCCACTTTCCACTAGAGCAAGTGGAATGTGCCGCTTTGGTACTGTTAGTGGAAACAAACACACATGTCCCACATAAGACTCCCATCCCATATGCTACCACTCGTACATCAAATACCACCAAAGATGTCATAGTGTGGGAGTGATATGTCTAAATGTGAATATATACGCATAAGATTCTCTCACACCAATAAAAAAGGAGCACGGATTGAACTATTTCTTTCAAGAACTCTTTAGAGAGCTTTTCAAATTCCTACATCGCCGTCATCGCACCTTTTACGAGCACTTGCTCCCACCATCCTTTCAACACGGATCAAGATCTTCTAGAGTTCTTAGACTATTTTACTACATAGAGTTCTCTAAATCTTGATCATTCATTTTAAAATAAGAATCTAGGATGATGCCATATCATTATTCCACTAACATAACAATAAAATAATAATTATTTTATTTTGGTTTGGATGGATTAACCTTGGAGTGTTTTAGTTTGGTTTGGAAATTATTGTTTTATTGTTATGTTAGTAGAATAATGATATGACATCATCCTAACCTTTTATTTTAAAATGAATGGTCAAGATTTAGAGAACTCTATGTGGTAGAGTACTCTAAAAACTCTAGAGGATCTTGATCCCTTTCAACACTATCCTTTCAACACTCTGCTTTCACTATTCCTTACTCTATACACCCAATCCCTACCATACGCTGACATCACACTTTTCCATTCCCTGCACATCCCTCTTCTCATATATTGACGCCCTGCCTATACTAAGTGTACAACCCAAGCTCAGGTGGGAAACTCAACCACCAACTATCCAGCTATTTTCCACTTTTCTCTTCACATATCTCTCTTTCCTACCTTTTCCTCCCAGCTTTTCATCAACAACTCTTACTTCATCACCACACGTTACCCTCTCCTGTACCTGTCGCCCACAACTTTACTCTTTCATTTTGGACTTTTCTGCGATATTCCACCACACCAACATTGATATTTTTGCTTTCCTTTTCTGATACTTTCTACTTAGCTTAAATACCCTTGCATGCAACCACCCTGTCCTTACCATGAACAACAACGTTCAGGAAAGCGAATTCGGTTGGACTAACAGTAGTGACTCCGATCAAAGCGCAGAGGACTACGATGGCGACCTTGACATGGATGCTTCATCCAAAGATGCATTGGACTTGCATGCTCTGTTGGCCCGACATGGCCCAATTTTAAGAGCTAACCATGCAAATGTAGCTATCCAGAGAGAATACTGGAATAATTGCGCCATCGCTTACTTACTGAACTACCGGAAGTTCTCTGTACGACATCTCCAGCACATCATTGACACTGCATGGCGAGTTCGAGGGAATGTCACGGTAGTGGGGAGGGACTCCTATTATTTCATTCTGCATTTTGATGTGCCAAACGATTTGGTCTACATCTGTGAAGAGGGACTATGGGCAGTGGAAGGAGCCCTTCTTATCCTGGAGAGATGGCGGGCCAATTTGGTCCTTCATGGGCTTCAATTAAACTTTGTATCATTATGGGTTCAACTCCATGGCCTTCAACTGGAATACCAGTACCCGAACCTGGCTATCCAAATGGGCCACATGCTTGGTGTTTATGAACGAATTGACTGGGATGCACACATCCCTCGCAATATACGGTTCATGCGCATCCGTGTAAGGATGAACCCTTGGCTCCCCCTCATTGCAGGTTTCATGCTTCGTCTGGATGATGGAAGCCGTGTTTGGATACAGTGTAGATACGAGCGAATCCACAAAGTCTGCACCAAATGCGGCATGATAGGCCCCCTGCCAGCTCTCCAAGACAAAATCACTAGTAGGTAATTTGTGTTAGCTCTCCAATAATTAACACAAATTACCTACTAGTGATTTTGTCTTGGAGAGCTGGCAGGGGGCCAAGGCCCCCCCTTTGGTCCCCATGTAGCTCTCCAATAATTAACTCCTCACTTTAAACTCATTAACCACATGAAACTCCCATATATTCACATTTAATTTTTTCAATTTAAATTAATATTAAAATGTTACAACACTTCCAAAATTCTTGTGTAGCGGGTGCATTCCAGACAATTCTATTATCTTTTGGTCCTGCTCACGGACAGCTTCACTATATATATATATATATATTTTGCTAAATGACAGCTTCACTATTTGGCATGACACTGAAATTGAAATTGTATATTAGAGAAAGAAGAAAGGGACGAACTCGTGATTGTCGTTGAAATAAAATCATGGGCTCCAGCAGAATTAGAAATTCGTTTTATTCTTTGAGGGGTAAGCTTGTTCAATCATATTCAGAATATTTAAGTGACAATGGATTTAGCACGTCCCTTTATATTATGACATGACATGTGATTTGTGTCCAATTTGTCAATTTGGTTTATAATCCGAACAAATCAAACCCACTTGATTTGTGAAAAGATAATATGATAATGTGAAAATCTATCCATGTGAGATATTATTTTATAGAAAAAGTTACAAAATATTTTATGTGATTAACTTTCATGTGATTAGGTATTATGACATACGTCTACAGAATAATGTCTTATAAACTACATTTTTATTATTTTAACACTAGATAATGTGAGATTTATTTCTTAACAATAGACGGCAATGGTTCCTCTAGCTTTCTTTCTCTTTCTTTCTTTTGATTTGGATTGAATGGAGTATAATGCATAGAAAAGGTGTGCCCAGCATACTTCGCAAGCGGGAGACATTTAATGATTTGATGACCATTCGATTCGATGATAAATTGTGTGGATTACATAGAATAATTTTAGGTAAATTACATTTTGTTTTGAATTTAAATAAGTTCCCACAGATTACTTGCAAATCATTCAATAAGTTCATAAATCATAATCAAAAAGTTGTTTTTCCTTTCTTGAGACACATTAGGCAATCGGGAATTTGGATTCCTATCATACGATAGCAGGCATCCAAAGGGATCTTTGCATTGCGAAGGGTTCGACACAAAATGCCGAATTATTGACAACGAAGGATAGCCCGTTTGAAAGCCTTGGTATTTTGGCACCAATCATGTCAAAGCCTCTTGCCGACCAATTTTTCCTGCGATTTCATTCAACGTTTGATTCAAAGAACTGTGCTGCTTTGAATGTTACCCAGGAAAAACAAAATACAATAAAACTAGGAGGTATAAGGTTTTCATAATATTTTCACAATACCACTAAGGCATGTAGCAAATTGTAATGGTAGACAATAAAGTGATGGGTGTGTGAAAACTGATAACAACTTGTCATCTAGACAATGTTGTAAAAATATTATGTAACATTATGGAAAAAAATAAAATAAATTTGTCAATTATGGTTGTCATCTCATGGTAAAAGGATCTAGAGCAATCTTTCCTAACAACTTGAGACATTAATTTTTGTAAATGAGTCACAGATTGTATATTATGTTATTAAGTGAAGTTGCAATACTAATTTTGATAAATTAGATTTTATTGATAATATCCTACTATAGATCCATTATGTCACAAGAAGATTAAGTGAGTTAATAATTATAAATTTTAAAAGAGAATTAATAAAACCTAAATACAAATTTTTTAAATAATTTTGCATCTCAAAAGACAAGAAAAATAGTGTTTATAGGGAAAAAAATATAGAAAATTAAATAAATAAGATTTAAATATTAAAAAACATACCTAAATTTATCGTCTTAATTTAGCCTCAAAATGTATTGAGCCGACACTGATCATAAAATGACTTCGACGTGGGTTAACAACCACAATTCGTATATAACAAAACATCAAAAACAGAAGATGATGTAGAAATACTGATAAGTTTTAGTACTAATCAAATTATAACGGTCAATACTAAAATCTTTATAGATCAGTGATATTAACTAGTCTCCTTTATATGGATAACTAAGTTCAAATCCTACATCCCCTATTGTTGTAATTATAGAATTATCCCAAAAAACAAAAACAAAAAACACAAAAAATTTGTACTAACCAATAATTTTGCAACATCTACTTATAAATTGGGGATAGAGCCACTTGGGGACCAAAGGGGGCCCTCCCTACAGGCTCTAAAAAAAAATAAGCTTGAGTAGGTTAATTGTCCCCATTCATATAATTTTTGGATCCCTACTAACGTTATTTTTGGGTTCTTTGAACAAAAAAAATTAACCTAAAACAAAATAATCAAAATTATCCAGCCCAAATCACAACAAAATAACCAAAATCAGCCCAACAACAAATAACCCCCCATAGGGAGGCAACCAAAAAAAAAAAAAAAAAGGAGAGACTTCAAGGCAAACAAGTACTGGTGGATTCAGCATATGACCAAGGTGGGCATGTGCCCGCCCTCAATTTTGAAAATAAAAAACAGTATACTTCTTGGCACCTTTAGCTCATAGGTCACAACCCCTTCTTCTTTCATGGCACAAACTAGACGACTTCTTCAGTTTTTCTTCTATCTCTTTTGTCTTTCTTCCACTTTCTTGGTTTGCCCGCCCCTTTTGAATTTTTCCTTCATTTTGTGTTTTGTTTTTCTCTTTTTCCAGACTTGTCTTGTCTTATAAATAAGTTATCTTATCATTTCAATTAAAACTTTTCAACTTATTGACTTTTTTTTTTGCCCTCCTGAATTGTCTTTTCACTTTTTATATTTCTTGTTTTGTTTACTCATCCCTAATCCCAATTCCTAACTGAAGTCTAGTCGTATAGTTAACCAAATTCCCAATTAAACTAAGTTATATATATATACCGCTTTTTTTTTTTTTTGGTTGAGTGCTATGTGCTTTAATGTTTCAATAATTTTTATTTGTCTTTGTCTCATTGTCTATCTGTTGGGTGAACTGGTGTGTGGGTGAATAGTGGGTGAAATGTATATAGAATAAATGTAAGTCAGTAAGTGTTTGATTGTTAATTGCTGACTTGTTGTGTACTGAGTTGTGGATCATGAGTGTCAAAATTATTGTGTTTAACAACTGTGCAATATGTACTAGTGCACAAAATAAACATAATTTTTATTTGTTTTTTATGAAAACAATTTGGTTGATACATCAGCCCCCACTCATGTAAAATCCTGACTCTGTCCCTGTTATAAATAGTGATTTAGTAAAGTATTTTTGTTTGAGATCCTAATTACAATATTGATAAATCAGTCTAGATAAATTAAAAACACATCTATATATGTATTTAATACTAAAGAAAATCATAACTCATAGATAAAATTATCAACTTCCATATATAATATATATAATCAAGTCGTAATTATCAAAATATATATAATCAAGTAGTAAAACTCAAACACGGTAATTAAATTTTTATAAATAAAAATATAATATATAATCTTTGTGGCTATAGAAAAATAACAACAGTGACAAATGGAACAATTAAACAAAAAAGGGCACATTGTATTTGCTAGCTAGAAAACTTTCTTTCCTTTTTTTTTTTGATTAAAATAGTAGAACTTATTGATGAAATAAAAAAGAATTATAATGAAGCAAAAACTACAAAACATCCTGTAACATCACAAGAACTTCCTCTATCCAAGTTCTCAAGTCTTTGATTGTTGAGCCAAATTTTGCTAGCATCCAAGCACCCTTGTTGATCTCTGGTGTAATGGAAGACATAGAGCATCTTCTAAATTTTGATTAACATAAATAAATAAATAAATTTTATTAACACCTAAATGTCCTCCAACCTTGAATCCCCGATGGTAGGCCTTGAGGGCCGATTCTTTAAAGCTTCCAAAGAATGAAAGGTTGGCCCCTCAACAACAATCTCAAAAAAACTCATTCCAATGCAAACATTAGTGCATGAACATAGGCATAAAACTTTGGGTGAACCCCACGTGGAGGGGATTGAACATGCAAACATTGTGTAGCCAACACATAGCCCCCATGGTCACAAACAAGGTTATTAAAATCCCGATTCGAATCTTAAAATCTTACGATTTTACGATTCAATATTATGAAAACGATTCGAATCTTAACTGAATCTTAAATGTGGTAGAATCTTAATAGAATCCCGATTTGAATCTTAGAATCTTTAGAATCCCGATTTGCTTCCGATTCTATACGATTCTACTGCACAAGGTTTATTCGGATTTTTTGAGTTTTTTTTTTTTGGGCCTCCAATGAAAATTTAGCTTGTATTGGGCTGATTTTTACTTTTTAGTATGTTAGTAGCCTGCCCCCTTTTTTTTTTTTTTTGATAAAAAGTAGCCCGCCCTTTTTTTTTTTTTTTAATAAGAGAAGCCTGCCCATTTTTCTTTGGAGGATATCTCTTCAGATGATGAGTGGATAGCTGCAAAAGAGAGTCCAAATGAACCAAATGAAGAATGGCCAAGTGTCTTTCATAGGGATGCTCAAGAGGAAGATGAAAATGGTAAGTAGGTTTTAAATCTTGTGAGTTATGACTTATGACTTCCTTATTAGATCTTTATAAAATTTTGAATACAATTTGTTTTTGTTCTTTTTTGCTAGGTGATAAAGATAAAGAAATTCATAATCTTAGTGATTGTGAACTTGAAAATGAAGTAAGAGATTTTGATGATTTTCCCATAGATGATTTAGATGGAAGCAACGACATTTATGGTGAAGGTCTCCCATTAGAGGACAACATTCATCCAATCAATGATAATCTTGGTTTTTAGATCTTGATTATTCACATTGAATAATAAGTAATGTGTTACTTTTGTCACAAAATCACCATTGTGGAAAATGGCTGGGAAATATTTTGATTTATGTAGTGTTATTATTTGGAACATTATGTATCTTTGTTGTTATGTGGTATTAAAACTTGGAACTTGAAAGTTTGAAGTTTGAAATTTGTCATTGGCTAAAATACACTATTGGTCCCTAAAGTTCACACATTGAGCACTTTTGGTCCCTGAAGTTTGAAATGAGCGCTATTAGTCCCTAACATTTCAAAAATGAGCGTTATTGATCCTTCCATCCAATTCTGTTAGTTTAATTGCCTAATTGGTTAACGGAATGATGATGTCACATTTTATTAATGATGTGGCGCAATATTTTTTATTTAAAAATTACACATAATCAAAATAGCATGAGCTAACTCGGATAAATTCATAACCCATAAAACTGACCCACCTCAGTAGAGCCTGCCTAAACCCATAAATCCTTAAATCGGTTTTCTATATTCCCCAACCCAAAAATCTCCAAACCAGAGATTGAAACTCTCAATGTTTCTTATCTTGTACTTGACATGTAATTAAGTCCTTTGTTGATAAGGTCTAATTAAGTAGTCCTATGCAGCATCATCTTTGAAGCTTCACGTCTATTGGACCATTAATCAAAATCTCCAGAATCTCTCTCTCTCTCTCTAAACTTCAACATCATTTGAATTTTCGTTTGAAAGGAACAAAGGCTTTGTTTAATTAAATGCAAACTACAACAAGAAAGCCATAGAGATATCTTATTCGCCTGTAGTGAATGTTAGAAAGATGGAGAGATGGTGATGGTGGCGGCGGATGGTGATGGCGATGCGATGGCGGCGGTCTAATTAAGCAGTCCTATGTAGTATCATCTTTGAAGCTTCACATCTATTGGACCATTAATCAAAATCTCCAGAATATCTCTCTCTCTCTCCAAACTTCAACATCATTTGAATTTTCGTTTGAAAGGAACAAAGGTTTCGTTTAATTAAATGCAAACTACAACAGGAAAGCCATAGAGATATTTTATTCGCCTGTAGTAGAGAATTGTTAGAAAGATGGAAGATGTAGTGATGGTGATGAAAGATGGAGATGGTGATGGTGATGGTGATGGGATGGAGATGGAGATGGCGATGGCGATGGAGATGGAGATGGCGATGGCGATGGCGGCAGTCTAATTAAGCAGTCCTATGCAGCATCATCTTTGAAGCTTTCACGTCTATTGGACAATTAATCAAAATCTCCAAAATATCTCTCTCTCTAAACTTCAACATCATTTGAATTTTCGTTTGAAAGAAACAAAGGTTTTGTTTAATTAAATGCAAACTACAACAGGAAAGCCATAGAGATATTTTATTCGCCTGTAGTGAATGTTAGAAAGATGGAAGATGGTGATGGTGATGGCGATGGCGATGGCGGCGGTGGTGGAGATGGCTTAGGCGTTATTAGTGGCAGCACTCATGGCTGTTTGTGAGTTTCAATCTTTCATTTGGAGATTTTCTAGGTTTGGGGAAAATAATAGTAAATTGATTTGGGGATTTATGGATTCGGGCGGGACTGTAGGCATCTGGGTTATGAATTAATCCAGGTTAGCTTATGGGTATTTTGATTATGTGTAATTTTTATTTAAAAAATATTGTGCCACATCATTAAAAAAATGTTACATCATTCTTCTGTTAGCCACATAGATAATTAAACTAACGGACTTTGATGGAAGGATCAATAACGCTCATTTTTGAAACTTTAGGGACTAATAGCCCTCATTTCAAACTTCAGGGACCAAAAGCGCTCAACGTGTAAACTTTAAGGACCAACAGTGTATTTTAGCCTTTGTCATTTGGTATTTAATAGTTGATGACTTATTGCATTTTATAAATTTTATGCCAAAACTTATTTATTTTTCAATGATTCTTTAACCTATGTTATGAATTATAATTATTTATATATTTTTATTTATTTTTTATTTACGGAAAGTAGAATCTTCGATTCACGATTCGATTCACGATTCGATTCGCGAAACCCTCCCAACGATTCAAGGTAGAATCCCGATTTTAATTACCTGGTCACAAATCAAGATGCTAGCAGTCCACATTTTTGTAGCCGAGTCCATATAGGCTTCCCAATTAACCTTGTAACAGTTCATAGGGGGAGGTACCATGTCATAACTGGACCCCCTTGAGGTATACCCACTGGAGCAGCAACAACACCACGATCACGGTCAGGCTGTAAAGCATCTCGATCTATATCCTTGCAACAACTTTGTTGCTCTCCGTACAACCGCGGTGGGATTACTAGTATACTCCTCATGTACCATGCTATTTCTTTGCCTCTGTGGATGCACAAAATTTCTGCACCGGGTGGGCCGCGTATCAATCCACGGACGGGCTGGACACGGGCTGAATTTGTGTGTGTGGGGGTGTTGAGCCCAAAACTCTACACCAAGTGCGGTAGATCACTTGGTGGCTGATGGTGCATTCCCCTCTAGTGTTTCTTGATCCACCAGGCTGTAATGCTCACATAAGGGGTTACGGTAGACCAATGAAACTAATGCCGCAGATCAGAATAAGTTAATAATTTTGGACTATACTTCCACCAGGACATTCAGTAATTACAACATAGTGAGAACAACACATGGGAAAATAAATTACAAACTTGCACATTCAGTGATAGAAAATACAATAAACATGACAAGTAGTGGAAATCAAGGATCAGTGTCGTGGATCAAGAGACTGGGCATAATACACTTGACTTCTTCTGTGACTTGCCAAAAAGGAGGAGCAGATCAAAGAAACACAATAATCATAGAACTTAGGAGATCAAAGAAACAGGAAGATAATCATAGAACTTAGGAGACTGTGCAAAATTGGGAGTACAGAAGAGAACCATTTACTGTGCAAAACGTACATGAGTCAGTACTGAGTGTTGGGTTGAGTGTTTGATGGGAGTTTTCTTCTGTGTGGTGGACAGACTAAAGTGCTGCTTTTTAGTCCACCGTGGACCTACGGGAAGTGTCCCGTGGACTGTTGTTGGTTAACTATATTTCTGAAGCTTTTGAAGTTCAGCTCTAATGGAGAAATTTCAGTATGAGAGTTTTCTGATCAGCCAACCAACCCCCCATTCCTTCTTCTCACCCCTATTTATAATGGTGTTTGTATTCTAATGGTTTTATTTGTTATCCTCCTCATCATGAGAATCATTGTTTAACCAAGAGATAAAAGGGCTGAGATTTGACAAAGTTTAATTTTTTGGGGCTGAGCTGATGGTTTTCATCCGCCGCAGATCTGATTTGATCTGCGGTGAGCGGCGGATTTCAGGCCATTTATGAGGAAGGAAGTGACGAGCATTTAATGCTCGGTAATTATCTGAAATAATTAAGATGACTTGACTCACATACGTTTTGCATTAATTAGATTTGATCTTACCATTTTTGGTATTTTTTCCCCAGCAGATCAATACCTTTTCTGTTGCGGCAGATCAAATAAAATTGGAGTAAATTGATTCCCCTACCTCCAAACCGTGCTTCCTAAGTTCCGTGATGTGGAGGAGCAAGGACCACCGGAGTGCTGGGCTGTGGTGGTCACTGCTCTCGAGTGGTGGTGGCCATGGCAGATTTCTCAAGTCTTTTCAGCCTTAATTATCATTTCTGTTCCAGCTGGTGCTGCCGTGGACCATTTTGTGACGAAGTCCACCGTGACCAGTGGACAAAGGAAATGACCAGCTTGCCTTTCATCATTACTCACCTCAGCTGGTACTGATTTGGGCGGCCATGGGAGATTTCTTGGTCTTTTCAGCCCTTGCATCATCTTCCTCGTCACTTGCCGCAGCTGGCGCCGCCGCAGATCGTTTTTGTAACTGAGTTTGCTGTGAACCGCTGGTTAATTCGCTGTGGACCACTGGGTAATTCGCCGTGGACCACTGGGTAATTCGCCGTGGACCACTGGGTGGTGTGGAGGACCAGCCTCCTTCCACTTTTCTGGGCTTTGGCTGATGCTACCGTGGACCGTTTTTTCTGGAACCATGGTGCTTATCTGTTGGTTAATGAAGAAAACCAACCTCTTATCATGATTATGGTAGGCTTTGGAAATCTGATTCTCCCTTGGAAATGTCTCCCTTCAGTGCCTCGAGCACCGCGCCAGGAGAGGAGGGAAAAATGATGCTCATGAGAGCCATTTTCCCTCTCTTTTTCAAATTATTTCAGGATCCTTTTGTGCGGCAGACCTGAATTTAGAGAGTAAATGGGCTGGGCTTTTGTTAATCTCTTTGGTGCTTGGACCTGGTGGATGGCTTTTGGGCCATTTCTCTTCATGTTTTGTCTACCGTGGATCACTGGTGTTGTTGGGCTTTCGACCCCTGGTGGATCACTGAAATGTTGGAGCTGGTCCACCGTGGACTGAAAAAAATGGGCCTCTACATTTAGCCCTCCAGCCCGAATCAACGTGATGTGTGGTTTGGGCCACATTCCAAGAAGAATAGCTCCACATCCTCATGAGAGAATTTCTTTTCCCACTCTTTTTTTTCTTTTGTACGTGGGTTCTCATTTCATGGGGTTGTGGCAGATGGGGATTAAGTATTAAAACGATCCCATTCTTTTTGCAAATTCAGACCTGACTCCTAGCACCCATCAACATCATTAAATGCCACTTACCGATTTCGGGAATTCCAAAGTCCCAACCACCAGCCTGGCTTGGCATTTATTGCAGCTTCAATCTCATATTGGGCCTGAGATGAAGCAAGGAAAATGTACAGAGAAGTCTATCCCCAGATCTCTCACTTCTTCCCCATTACAGAAAAATTTTCTTTTTTATCTTTGGCTGTTCACGGACTTATGGCTTCTTCCTCAGAGATATGGGCCCTCCCCTTCAACCCAGCAAAAGGAGATGGAGATAAGCCAAACCACGTGCGGTAGAGCGGGTCCACCGATGCATGTGTGGAAACATAAAAAATGGCTGTCCGCCCGTTCCAGGCGAATCCGTGCCGGCAGCTCCCTCCTTCGTTTCTGGCGAGGCTTGAGATTACGGGAGGGGTTGACTTTCCCCTATGATTGACCCATGGAAACATGGGAGTTCCCCTTAGGTTTCCTCCTAGGTCTATGGATTCTCTCTTCTCCCCGTGGAGGATTGGGATACTGGACGGTTGCCTAAGTTGGCTGGATTCACTCCATTCCATAGCAAGTGCAAAACAGATCCCAAAAAGCTTAGGACCTAAATCTTGATCGGAAATCCTCTGAAGCTTCTGATTCAAAAGTCCTTGGAGACCTCCAGGCAAACCCCTATCGGAAACTCTTGATTTCTTCAGCTGTGCCAAAGAAGCCTCCAAGGACCAACTCCTTGGTCCCATTGGGACAAATGGACCGGGCCCAAATCCTTGATTCTGATTTGCCTTGGGATAGTCTGGTGGTCCTCCAAACGCTGGAGTCCATTGGTCCAATTTTGATCTCCTAGGAGCTGCCAACATGTTTAGAGCCATACCTGAATCATACTGCGTGAGTTGTTGCAAGGAGATGGTGCCCAATTCAAGCGCCACAAGACCTTGAAGCTTTTTCAATCTTGGCAGGGCGAGCTTTCACATGTCCATAAAACTCTGGAAGATGTGGCTAACACTATTGGATGCTTCCCATCCTTGGTGAGCATTTGTTGTCCAATATCAAGCTAAAGAGTCTGCAAGGAACGGAGGAGGAGACTGCAGCTGGTTCTGGAAGAAACTTGGTCATCCACCAGACTATTTTCCTTGCTTAGGAAGGTTGATCCCCCAAGGCATACGTCGCCGGATGACAATTTACTTTGGAAAGCTGATAGATCTCTTTGGTAGCATGATCAACCAACGGTTGCAGCTAAGACAAGTGCCTGGTTCTATAAAAAAAAATGATATGTTAGATACACTTCTCGACATCGGTGAAGAAAGCACCGGGGAGATTGACAAAACCCAAATCGAACCTTTGTTCATGGTGACAATTTCTCTATATTCTTCCTCGATAACTTATATATTTATTCAATTATCTACTTTTTATGAATCTGGTTTGTGGTCTAATACATTTTCTCACTTTGTTTTAAATTCTTTTGGAATAGGACCTATTTATTGCAGGTACTGATACAACTTCGAATACATTGGAATGGGTAATGGCAGAGATACTACACAACCCAGAGGTTCTATCAAAAGCCAAAGCAGAGCTCATGCAAATCATTGGCAAAGGAAACCCAGTAGAGGAATCTGATATTGCTCGTTTACCCTACTTGCAAGCAATAGTCAAAGAAACCTTTCGGTTACACCCTCCAGTTCCACTGTTACTTCCCCGTAAAGCTGAAGCAGATGTAGAAATTCAAGGTTTCACAATCCCAAAGGGTGCACAAGTGCTTGTAAATGCATGGGCTATAGGCAGGGACACGAGCATATGGGAAAACCCAAACTCATTTAAGCCAGAGAGGTTCATGGGATTAGAAATTGATGTCAAGGGACGGAATTTTGAGCTTATTCCGTTTGGTGCGGGGAGGAGAATATGTCCTGGATTGCCATTGGCGATACGTATGGTACACTTGATGCTGGGTTCGCTTATCCACACCTTTGATTGGAAACTTGAAGATGGGTTTAAGCCTGAGGATATGAACATGGAAGAAAAGTTCCGTTTAAGCTTACAGATGGCTCAACCACTGCGAGCTATTCCTACAATGGTGTAACAAATACACATGCAAAGCTATGCTTTAATGCTATTCGAGATGAAACCTCTGCTCCATGCCATGGAGTCCATGGCTTATCTCCTCCCTCATTAGTCACATCTAGTAACCACAGTTGGTTTTTTTTTTTTTTTTAATCTTTTTCTTGTAATTTCCAATGAGTCAAATGGGAAGCTAATATAGTTACGCATGTTATGTAAAACGCTGCTTCATCTCTTTCCCGTATCTATGCTACGATAAATCCTCACTGGCTAGGGATGTCTGGGTTGAGTGGAGAAATAATGTAATTTCGCTTTCCTTTTAATGAAGATTTCCAGTTATCAAAAAAAAAAAAAAAAAAATGCGTAACAAATATACTTCAGTTTTTCAAGTTGGTGTATTTTAATAAAAATATATAATAATTAATTTCATAATATTGTTGTTACAAAATTTATTATGAATATATTATATCCCATTAGTTGTTGCAAAAAATTTATACCCACTCTTTTATGATTTATTCTCTATTATTTTGATTAAATATATTTTTTTTGTAATTACTTACAAGTATTTTAGCTTTATATAAAGGAATCTCGTCACTCTTGAAATAGTATATAGAATTAATTTCACTTTAGTTGAACACAATAAATGTGAAAGTGATAGATGAGAAATAGCTTAATCATTTGCCTACTGGATATTGTGTTTGGCAACAATTTCTTGAGAGGACAAAAGGATAAAGTTTATTTCCAAATAAATTTGGAAGAATTTTTTTTCAACTGTGATCACTAAAATAATTATACACATATACTTTTAATTATATAATTTATTTAATAAATTATGTAACTTGTTTAAATCATAGAAAACTCATGGCTATCAAATATAATACGTAACTTATTAGCTAGCATTCATACCACTGTATATCACCTTTTCACACTACTCTCACATGGAATAACATAAAACAAGTCCCCAAACACAAACTATAATTAAAATATGTTAATGTAAGCGATATAAATTAATTAGCTTTAGCAACAACGGCGGGAATGGCAACAAGTGGAATAGCTTTCTGCATTGTAATTCCGAATTTGTCTTTCATGTCAATATCTTCCGGTTCCATTCGATCAGGAAGCTTCCAATCAAAGTGGTGAATGAGAGAAGCTAGCAACAAGCTTAGCATTCTTACAGCAAGAGCTAAACCTGGGCAAATCCGCCGCCCAGAACCAAATGGGATAAAAGAGAAATTTGTGCCTCTAAAATCCACTTCAGAGCCCATGAACCTTTCTGGTATAAATTGTGTTGGCTTATACCAGTACATGGGATCTCGGGCTATTGCCCATGCATTCACAAACACTTGGGTGTGCTTAGGAATGGTGTATCCACAAACTTCTACGTCCATCTCAGCACGATGAGGCAGGAGAAGAGGTGCTGTTGGATGAAGCCGCATTGTTTCTTTAAGCACAGATTGTAGATAGGGAAGTCGTAGGATATCTTTCTCTTCGATGCTTAGTCCTATTCCAATCGTTTCAACAAGTTCTTGCTTTGCTTTAGCCATTATGTCAGGATTGCGAAGAAGCTCAGTCATTGCCCATTCCATTGTAGTGGTAGTTGTATCAGTTCCTCCAATGAACAAGTCCTGACAAATTGTGACATTGTAATTAAACAAAAATTCCATAGAGGTCGTCCAATTGCTGTATAAGAAATGAGGGAGGATTTTTTATTTTATAAGTTATAAGGTTTGGGAAACGGTAGCTTACTATTATTTAAGTACTTTAGGATCTAATTTTTATTCATAACAAATTTGACGCAATCTGTTATAATTGGAATAATATCACTTTCACATAAATCTATTAATGACAGAACATATCAACAACTGTTAAAAAAATTGTAAAAAATGTTATATCCTTCTTCTTTAATGGATGCCACAAATTTTAATAAGGTGACCCCTGCAATTTTCAAATTCTCAATCACCTTTATTTTATTAATAAAATTATACATTAAGCTAAAATTTTAAAATTTTATTGTCTCAATTTTTTTCCATATATAAGTAATTAGCTTTAGGAGCATATAAGTCATATTTTCATAAATATATATATATATATACACACAACAATAATGATGCAACCATCACATTTTCAAAACATTATCAAGGCTTCAAGTTGTTATTAGTTTTCACATTTTCATAACATTACCTAAAGTGACATTCATTATTTAGTTTATATTAAATTAATTGATTTGTATACATTTTAGCATTCCTAAAAGTACAACTATTATTATATTCTAATATGTAATTTTAATTTGTTTAACCAAATAACCTTGATTGAAAATGTTATTAATAAATATAAAGGATAATTACATATGACTTGATGAAATAAAATATATTTTTTGATTTATAGAAAATTGATACATGTGTTATTTTGGGAATTTAAAATTATTGATAATAGAAAAAAATAATAATAAATAAAAGGGCTTTGTCACTGCAGTTTCGAAAGAAGGATTACATGCCTACAACTACAAGGCTTTTTTCTAGTTTTAAATTTTGTATCAATGGTACATTCTTAAATCAAACTTCCCTTTTATTATAAACTAGTCGCAAACCTGTGCGATGCACAGGAAAATTATTGAAAATAAAATCTAAATTAATTTTGATTTTTTTTTTTTTTTTTTTTTTTTTTTTTTTTTTTTTTTTTTTTGTAGTTCAAAATGTTGTAGGCAAGATCGATAAAGAGACTTTACGAATCGGATTTAGGATAAATCCTACTTTTTGGTTTAAAAAAATAACTAAGAAAGTATTTACCATAGGATAATTAAAATTTAATATAATGTAATTTTTCTTTTGGCATAAGTTGAATATAGTCCAATTTTTATAAAACACGATTCATGTTTATATTTACCATATGGATCATGTTTCCATCCAAAAATAAAATAAAGGATACTTAAAATAAGAAAAATGACAAATAAATACATGGACACATGATTATATGATCAAACCTAAATAATTTTCATAACTCATTTCAAGCTCACATGGTTTCATTATAACAAATCTATCCATCTTTCTCCATTGCCAGCAACAAAATTAAATGAAATACATAAGAAAAAAAAAAAAAACTCTAAAAATCTTGATGAAAATTGATAATTATGATTATTATTAAAAGATATTTATATTGTGTTTATATATGGAATATATTTTAGTATTAGACATTAATTATGATTGTGTTTTATATATGGAATAATATATTCTTATATTAAAGAAAATATGATGTGTCAAAATTCTAATAGAAGGTTTAATAATAGAATAAAATTTAAATTCAATTAGAAAATATATATTAAAACAATGAGGTGTAAAATTGTGAGATTTCAAAAGCTTATGTGGCGCAACATGATGAGGTCAACCAAAAGTCAAAAAACTTCGGTTTTACATTATAGTATGGATAAATAAGTTTGGGAGATTCCGAGTTTATTTTCTCTTAGTTTTAGACAAGAATCTTGAAGAACAATTGTTTCAGCGCCGCTTCAAGAAAAAATTATTAGATATTTTCAAAATACAAACAACATGATATTCTATCATCTCACATAAATAGTACATGATACTCCATAATCTCACATAAATAGTCTAATTAGTGGGATCTACTCTATGACTTGAGAAGAGGAAGTATTACAATGTATTACTCCCAGATTATTGAATGATTACTTCTCTTTAAGGCTGGGAGAATTGGATTTTTTTCTCTCCTCCTCTTAGAGTAGAATCTGTTCTAGGCTTTCCAAGAGATTCTTTTATCTCAATTAAAAACATGTGTGTTCTCTCCACACGATACCCTAAGCAGTCTACCACATGCATCTCATTTTTTTTTTGTTCTAAAGTAACAGAAGTCAATGTTTAATTTTAACGGAATTAGCGGTTAGTTGATTTTTGCAAGCATGATGAAAATGAAGAACTTATATAATTCAACTGTGAGTTTGTAAGATATTAATCCAATGAAGATATTGCGTAGTATAATATTGCCAATTATATATTTATGTATTTGTGTAATGCATGAGAGAGAGATAGAGATTACCGTCAGCAAAATATTGATATCCTCCCGGCTAAATTCCTCATGGCCCTGTTCTTTGAGGTGGTCAAGGAGGACATCCAAGAAGTCCTCACACCTCGGTGATCCAGACTCTCGACGTTTCAAACGTTGATCAATTATCTCATCAAGCAACACATGCAATCTATCATAAGAAACCTTAATGGTCCTCCTTATGCCTTGTGGATCAAATGGCTTTAGAAAAGGAAAATAGTCTGAAAGATTAGGCTTCCCAGCAAGCTCCATTATTTTCCAAATGAGCTCCTTTAGTTCTTGAATAGCATTCGATTTTGGATCAATTATGTCAAACGAAGACATAGTATTCGATAGCGAATTCAATGTCGTTCCAAACACTAACCTCCCAATACTTATAGCTTCCCCAGCTTCACTACCATCAACCACGCGCTTAACCATACCGTCCATCATTTGGTGTCGCAGGCCTTGCAACGCATCTAGTCTCTGCGTTGTGAAAATCTGGCTGTTGCATATTTTTCTTAGGCTTCTCCATTTTGTATCGCCTGGTAACCATGCCATTGAAAGCTCGTGATTAGTTTGTGCAGTCACAGCATGAGGGATAGGTCTCCCTAGAAATGCTTGATCATTCTTCTGGAGGATTTCCCTTGCCATTTCTGCTGAAGAAGCTACTACAGTTATGTTGAACCCGAGTCTGACAGTCATGAGGGGGCCGTAGGTCTTGGCCAACTTGGTTATGGACTCATGGGGTCTGTCACCAATTGTGAGGAGGTTTCCGAGGATGGGAAGGCCAGTTGGGCCAGGTGGAAGCCGCTTTTTCTTCTTGAAAAGCCATTGTTTGAGATGAAGAAGGACTTGGGTGCAAATCAAGAGGAATAGAGAGAAAAGAAGAAAACTATAGGGCTCCATTATGAACTTTGAGAATGTTGTGGCATTGACAAGTCTCTTTTTTTTTTTTTTTTTTGATAAAGTGACAAGTCTTCTTAATATACACACAGGAATGCTACGCTGACTTAGATAGCTTATCCCACTAAAATGATCCGCACTGGCCGGCTGTATTTTATTTATTTCCAAGCTTTGGTTATAATTCAGTTTATAATCAGTTTATTATAATTTATTATGTGTCAATTAATAAGATTCATCTGTATATACTTTAATCACATGATCTATTTAATGAGTCATATGATTTTCTTTAAATAATACATGTGGATGATCTTAAAAATTACCACATAGTGGGTTGTAGTAAAATAACTATAAATTAATTTGTAACCAAACCTTATCCTTTATTTATTTATTAAATTAAAAATTAGGAAAATGACCTTATCCTTTATTTATTTATTAAATTAAAAATTAGGAAAATGATTGGGTTCAGTGTACAAGAGTATTGAACTTGTTAAAATCTTAACATGTGTCTAATTTTTTTATACGTATAATAATTTTAACGGATTCAGTGCTCTATGCTCTGGACCAAGCTGCTCCCTAAAAATTAAAACTATTTAGAGGTCAAGAACTCGTTATATCATCACGCGATTCATGTACTCTTTTAATATTACTAACAAGATAAAAAGTTAACTCATCAAAAAAAGATAAAAAGTTAAAAATCGCAGTGGTGGACATGACAACTCGTATAATTTTATCTATACTATGACATTGTATAGCTGTCAAATAAATTTTCAGGCTTTTTTTATCATTAAGAGGAAAGTATATATATTAAGGACAAGAATCAGAAAGGTCCAAATTACATAATGAAACAAAAGCCTGGGGGCCATTGCAAAAATTCAAAGGTCCCAGGATAAATTGTGAAGAGATCATTGAGCAAGAGCATGGTCTCATGCACACAACTCATGCACACAAATATTCTCCAATACTATCAATGCCATCAATTGCAAGTTTTACTTTTATATATATAATGTCTTACACTCTTACACACCAATTACCGCAAATGGAAAATAAAATACATTTTAAATTAATAACTACCTGCTACTAATAAATCCCATTACAAAGCAATAATCAAATTCCTATATTTCATGGGAAAGTGATGCCTCCACATGCTACATGTGACGTTTTCATAATGTTGATCAATCTAATCCCTTAAACTGAATGTGACGTTTTCATAATGTTATGGATTTTTTTTTAGTGTTATGGAAGGTCTTGTTTAGTGGAGGCTCAAATGGGTTAGGCTCTGGTGGGTGCTAATAGAGCTTCTCATGTTCTTGTTAAGTAATCTCTCTAGACCTTGACCACAACTTTTTTACTTTTGTAATGGTCACCAGAATTTCGATTCCATATTTAATAAGGACCATGCTGTAGGTTCTTTGCATATTATTAATTAACAATCTCTTATTACTCATAAAAAAAAAAAATAAAAAAATAAAAAAAGGGGAACCAAGCGTACATGGATTCCAATCAAATTCTCGAAAAGAGACTGGAATCAGCTGCTTGTGTGTACGTACCTTTATAATTAGATTTAGATGTGTGAAAGTGTTTAACCCCTTAAATACTTGGGTAAATATTCTTTTACATCATTTATATGATTATACCTTACATCATTTAAATGTAAGTAATATTATCTATAAATTATAAAATATTATTATTCATAAATTTAAACAGATTCATAAAATGTGAATAATATTATCTACATTTTAAATAGTATAGAATTGTTGTGTAAAAATATCCGGACCCTCACGGCAAAATTTTGCTGAAGGTCATGATGAAGTATGGTTAGATGTGCTCTTTTAACGCATTTATTAATACGTCTTTTAATTAATTATTATTTTTCCCATGTGTAAAAAGTCTTGTTGCGAATAATACACAAATAATAAAGGAGTTTTCTATTTTCATTTGTCATATCTTTTTTGTTTCTGTTTAAAATACTAGCATTCTTGCCCCATCACCCTAATATTCAACGATATTTTTTATGGTTTCCCTGACCGAATCTTTTAGCTCGATTTCGGCATTCCAAATCTGACCCTCGATATTTTTTTTGATAAGAGGGAATCTGACCCTCGATCTTACTTGAGACACTCCTGACTTTTTGATAACGACATAAAATCAACTGTTTGGCAATGACATTGTAATATTTAGAAAGTCAAATCAGAGATCAGGATTTAATGACCCTGAAAATGAGGAAGTATTGCAATATTTTGGAGGCATACATACCACGACCCGGTCCTTGCTATCAAACTTGATTGACTTTGCAAATTATGAATGCAAACCAACCTCAAGTGCAGGCTTACCATTGACGTTATCTACTCATCAAGCATGTGGAAGGCTCATGGAAACCATGGGCAGCACTAGTGCAATCTTCTCTTCTCTTCTCTTTCATATGCCTCACGGGACTCCTTGCCTTGCCTTGCAGTATTCACAGCTTTAACCCATGAGGGACTACCAAGACTCTGCATATTTCATACGGAAATCCTTTTCTAGCTAAGGACTCATTGCCATCCGACTCTCACAAAGCCAGCCGCAATTATGTCCACATTGGCGTCCAAAAGAAAAGAATGAAGGCGAACCAATAATATTGTGGCTTGTGCAAATGTCCCGGTCAACCTTCTAAGATTTTCCCATACATTCATTCATTGAGACGGTCTAGGGGCTTACTAAAGTTTAAAGCCAACATCTTTACTACATCTTTAGGTTGTAGTTGTCTCTCTTTCTATCTTTATATATTGCTGTATATTCAACATATAGTTTCAGAGTACCAATATTAATCTCTAACACTCTTGAATGTGGCACTCTACATAATCCTTTGTAATAATTAATTTGTTAGAATAATAATTAAATTTACTATTAATTTCCTTAACAATTTAAACTTTTGGGAGAACCATAAATTTATCTTAGTATCGGAGGAGAAGTGTTAGATTAATGATTAAATGATTAAATTTATCATTTTTTAACGGTTTAAACTTTTGAGAAAATCAATAATTTATCAATATCCCCCTCTATCTAATCTACTCTAAAGTGTAACAACTTTATATATATATATATATATGAAGTGACCCATGGTATAGGTTGGGAATACAACCAAATTAAACTTGTTTTATGTTCTTATTGATATCAGAACCTTCATGATTAGAGTCTGGATCTACCTTCTCTTTCAGGCTCTCCACAAATTGACCAAATAAACAAACTTCGTTAAGAGTCTTGTAATTTAATTAACATCTTTTAACATATGTAACTAAACATTCAAAGTTATTCTCTCTCCCTATATCGAATATATAAAAAATGAAAAAATATATATTTCTCTTCTTGACACACTACCAAATTAAGGTTCTCAATGATAATTACCCTAGAAGTATGTCATCACACATCTCTCAACACTCAATATCCACACCTACGTAGGTGGTGTGTAGGTGTGGGAATACAACATGGTGGTGTCAAATTAAACTAAAAGCCAAATGGACAAGCGAAAGCCCAAAGGTTTTATGTCACTTTTATTTATATATATATATATATATTCTTTCAGAGCTATGGGTTGATATCAAGCTTGCAACTAATTTGACTTTATTTCATGCTTTGTCTTTTGCATAAATATAATTAGCCTTTTAGTCATGACAAAACCGATTCTTTGATCAGGATATATTTACCTAATTAATAAAAAATTAATTTCTCTTTCAGGCTCCTCCACAAATTAACCAAACTTTTTTATTCTTTGAACTGATCGGTTTTTAGAACCCTGGAGCTTCGTTCTAGTTGAGAAAAAACTCTCTTAAATGAAAGAAAAAGATCATACTAGCGAACCCTATCATGATATCAAATCTTATTGGGTGGATATTGTTTTCGTTTCACCCATAAATAATTCACAACGAAACTAATTTTTAGTTTGGTCAAGCATGAGAGTAATTTCAAATTGTTTTGTTTTTTTCCCCTCTCATATGATTGTTTATCATCCCATACTCGAAAACATTGGTCAGTATGTAAAAAATGCTTAGAAACATTTCAATTTTATGCAAAACATCTATAATATATAACGTGATCTGATGATGCCCTTTTACCATTTTTTTTCAGTTACCACTTTCATGCTAGGACCACTTCTTCCTTTTTTTTTTTTTTTTCAATGATTTTGACTTGCAGAATGATAATAATAATAAAAGGAAGTGGATAATATTTAATAACAACCTCCCTGATAAGGAATACTTTAGAATATCAAACTATATAATGCCCTATATATAGATTAATTTTGACTCTACTTTAGCATTTAGCAGCAACAACAACAACAAACAGAAAAAAATAAAAAAAAATATTAAAACAATTAAAATAGATATTTTGTAAAATATCACGTTTCATACAACACACCATCTGAATATATGTGTACATTTTTTGAATAATATGAAAAATGCACCATCATTACTAATACTACTCAAATAAGTCTTATCCAAATCGTAATAAGGTGAAACAGGGTGAACATAACCTGTAAGTCCAAACAAAACACAAAAAATGAGCAATCCACGTGCACAAACATAGAAACAACTTTTGTTAGAGGTTTTACTTAACACTTAATTGTGATTCTATAACATGGAAAACATTTGAAAAATGACATTATAACTTAACAGTATAGTTAAGTCATTTTTTATCATTTGCGTCTTAAACAAACAGTTTTAAACTAAAATTATCCAAACGCTCAATTAACAGAATCAACACTTTTTCATTAGTTTTGCTAAACATTTAATTGTGACTTTCAAAATCGTGATTTTAAAACCTCAGTTTTTAACGAACACGCTTTTTCAAACATCTAACTCTTAACACACCCTAAGTAATCATTTAGTAAATCCACCTAAGAAGTTCATTTCAGTTATGTTAATAAATTATAAATATGGGGTTTATGTAATAAATATAATGAAGGTTATGAACTAAAAATTATAAATAACCTGAGGTCCAAACAAAACACAAAAAATTAGCAATCCACGTGCACAAACACAGAGCTCCACCTCGAACGAAATCAAATAAAAACTAGACTATAACCCGCGCAATGCGCGGCTCTTTTTTATTGTTTTTCTATAAATATATTCCTAACAAAGCAACTTAACCAAGAAGAGGGAAGAAATAATAACAATAATGAAAAGAAAAAAAAAATAAGAAAGAAAAGAAAAGCGTATAATAGAAAATGTAAATAATTTTTTTTTTTTTGCGCTTAAAAATAGAAATGATTTTTCTTATATTTCATCAAATGTATTAAACTAAGGCTATAAAGATAACTACCAATAACTTTTTAGCCTAGTTGCATCAATTCCTTTCAATGGGGTTTATATCTCGGGGTTACATTCACTTAGAAAAAGAAAAAAAAAACTCACTTCACATCTTTTATGAATTTTAATCACTTTGGTGAACCTTAATTGTTACATACAGGGATTCCAAATATTCAGAGGTTCCTTATTTCAATTTGTCACATATTTATCCCATCTATACATTTTTTGACTTTTTTTGTTTCTCTTTTTTTTTTGGGTAATTTCTTGCTTATTAATAATCACAGATCTAGAAACAATATTTGTGACCTTAGAAGTCTATCCTATAACAAATTGGTCGACGAAGATAAAAATGACAATGTCATCTTAAGTCTAATACGTATCTTAGGAAAATTTAACACAGAGAACAAAAATGTTAAGATGTTATTCCTCTGCCCCTAAAACAAATTTACAATTGCCTTTTTTGGTTATCTCTAAATGATAGTTCATTGATGTCCTAAATCTAAGATAATTTGAATGTTGCCTCATCAATTCCAATATGAGTGATGAAATATAATTTATGCTTAACACTTCCCCCCAAAATATATATTAAACATATACTTACCACGCAATTTAGCATATCCAATTGTATAAAAATAAAAAGATCAAGTCAAACTAAATTTTATATGCAATTAGATAGTATCAGAAATTGTAAAAAAAAAAAAAAAAAAAAAAGGCATTTTTGGTTGCATAAAATAAAGGATTACAACTTAACCAAGCAAAAATATTTTGAATGTAAAATATACATACGTCGTAAAATTATATTCTAAACGATTTGTGGATCTCGGGAATTGAACTCACACCCTCACAGAAGGGTGAGACTTTTTGGGGAGAAAAATGACCACTGGGCCAAATGTCCAAGTTGTAATTTAAATGCATATTTGAAACAACATATTATAACTATTGTGTTTAAGGATTAAAATAAATGGGTT